>OY986436.1:237899097-238499097 GCA_963920525.1 Dichetophora obliterata | reverse complement strand
TTGAGATAAATTCATGAGGCGCGTCCCATGAATTCTCCACCCAATATCCAACCATCACCTTTTTTCCTGGCTTTGGACAGGCAGACATCCCGAAGGTACTCTGGTGGGTTTGGATATTATTTGGACAGTACCATAAAAGAGGTTGAGGAGATTAAACTCTGAACTGGTTAGGTTGCTGCAGATCAACCTACACCATGCAAGGGCAGCCAGCGCCAAATTATTAATCCACCTTAGTAAGGGCGGCGAAGATGTGGTCTTGACTCAGGAGCCTAGGACTGATGGAAGTGAGGTTTGTGGATTGAAGGCGGACGGTTGTAAATTGTTCTTCGCTAGTGGCACAGGTACTCTCAGATCGTGTATACTAGCGAAAACCTGTATTTACGCTTTTAACTATATAATTTCAGTGATCAAAATTTAGTGGCGGTTAGTCTTGAGTCAGGATCGCGCAGCTGCTTGGTTGAGTCAGCATACCTAGCTCATGACCATTCCGAGCCACCGACGGCTGATAATCTGCGGTGTCTAGTCACCGACGCGGAGAGGAAGAAGTGTGGCTTGGTCATCGGAGCCGACGTGGATGCACACCATAAAGTGGGGGGAAGTATAGATGTTAGTGAAAGAGGTGAGCTTTTGTTTGATTATTAACTCAAAAGTAATTTATACATTTTTAGCGTTAGAAACGAGCCATTTTTTGTTATTCGCAGTAGGCCTGAAGTCTTAGAGGTTTTCCTAGTCTCTGACTTCTTTTATGATAGGATCACGGATTGGAAAGTGCTTCAGCACTCTTTCTCTGATCATAGGTATATAGCATTCGTTCTAAAGGGCCACTTCAATAGCCAAACTGTCTTAAGGAATCTAAAGAAAACAAATTAATTCAGGCAGGTAGTGGAAGCAACGTTACCCCTCTCTCAGATGTTCCACCTTTTACACCACATGAACTCGATTTAATTGTGGAGCAGTTGACGGGGACTTTAAATGAGGCTTTAGTAATCTCATGCCCTAAGGGCGCCCCAAGAGGTAAATCAAAAAATCCTTGGTGGTTAATGGTTATTGGTAATCTAAGGTGGCAGTGTGGGTTAAGTACGAAATATCCAGGAAAAAAATCTCCAAGTCAAAATATCCAATGCCAAAATTTCCAAGGTATAAAATCTTAAAATCCAAAATATCAAAAACTTAATCGCCAAACTCAAAAAAGCAAGAGACAATATCCATAAATTTGTAAAAGGGACAAATTATAAACACATGCGAGTTTATAATATATTATGGCTTTGATATTGTGATTTCAAAGATTTTTTCTTTGTATATTTTGAACCTTGAAGATTTTGTCTATGGTGGAGATTTTGTCGCATGACAAAACCGTACCGCTCCCTTCACAGTGTAGAAAGATTTTTTATAAAGTTAAAAAATCGGGTAGAACTCAATGCTGGGATGAGTATAAATCCGGTTTCAAATTTTCTAACAAACAACTTCGAAAGGCTCAGCGCAACTCCTGTAGGCTTTTCTGTGGTAATACAGAGGAATTTTGCGAAGCATCAGACTCCGTAATATGCTTCTTATTCTAGCTATTCAAGTTACTTAAAGAAATCAGACGATACTTGGACATCCTCTAGCGAAGAGACCCTAGATCTTATTCTGAGTACCCACTTCCCGGATAGGTCTGTCAACCCCACTCACATTAGGTGTGAGACAGCTCTGGCGATGAGTAATACTTCAAAAATTATATCAGAGAACAGAATCAAATGGTCTCTGTTTAGTTTTTAACCATATAAGTCTACTGGGCCTGATGGTATGATTCCGGTCGCTCTACAGCAGACGGCGTCGAAGGTTGCCTTGTAATGACATGCATACCATACAAATGGAGGGAGGTAAAGATAGTATTCATCCTTAAGGCGGGTAGGACATCGCAAACGAATCCGAATTACTTTAGATCCATTAGTCTATCATCTTTCCTGCTGAAAACACTCAAAACACTGAATGACACTCATATTCGTTGTAACATCGACTCAAAGAGTTTTGCTTTAGCTTTTTTGCTTTGTCTTGTGCTCATTTGCTTTTGATTTTGCACGTTTTATTTTGCTTTTTATCATTAACAATAGCTTTTGCTTTTTTCTTTTGATTTTTTTCTTATTTGCTTTTGTGTTTGCTGTTTTTCATTTGCAATAACTCAATTATTGTTGCTTAGGAATAAGAGTGCTCATCTAAATTTACTTCTGCTTTTTCTTTCACTTTTCGCCTTATCACCAACCTTAAATGTGGTACACAAACATTTACCTTAATGCGATGCAATATTTTTATGAACCAATGGTATATTTACGTTACATTATTCACGTAATAATTTTTTTATTTTGGTCATAAATCATTAGAATCCATTTTTACCATCACACTATACAATTTACCGAAATTCTTATAGTCACCGAGATAAAATTGAATCCTTCGTTTTTGAAGTTTTGTTGCATTAGAGGCTACCACCGCAATCTTATGACGTCATACATTTTTTATTATAATTTTACTAGGAGGACAAAATACCGACCATTACCGTCATATAATTTTTATCGTAGCACCTATAAACAGTTACAATTTATACAGGGAGTTACAATTCCCTGTAACGATATTGCATTTTCGTTGCATAAGGTGCTACCTTTGGGACTTGATGACGCTAAAATTTTGTTATTATTTTTGTTGTGAGGCCATGTAACAATTCTTCGTTTCCTTTTTATAACATTTTCAGTAACGCAAATACTCGCCGAGTAATAAACTCATGTCACGTCATGATGCGATCGTTACATTTTTGATCTAGAGCGTGTCTCTCCGCGGTTTTGTGACATCATGAATTTGTGGTTAATTCGAGGAAGGCATCAATTCGTCTCAATTTTTCAATTCTATTCTACTACATTTTGTGGAATCTATTTTTGTGAGGAAGCAGCCTTTAATGGCGTATAATAATTTTTCCCCTATACTCAGCTAGTAATAATTCCATGCAACAATTTTTCATTTTTGTTGTATAAGCGTCGGCTTTTCCGTCCTGATAACGTCCGTTTGCCATAACGTTTTGAACTTTAAATCTTGGAAAATTTTTGGAAACCACGAAGTAAGTCGTAACGTTTTTAGATTTAAAATTAAATCTATAAAAAATAAAGAACACTTGTTTTATATAAATTACATTTTAATGTTTATGTCACGTGATCGATTTCTAAAATTTAATGAACCGACGCCAGCCTTTGTATTATTCCGTTTTATATCAAATAGTAAGTTTTAAGTGTATGACAGCTGGAAAAATAGACCTTACTAAATAACGACCACCTAAAAATTTACACAGTTTTTATTTTCCTTAACATCAACAGTCATTATAAGAAAACTTTCTGAAACATGAAATTTGTATTGTTTTTTTTTTGTATTGTGACTTAGATTTTTCTTAGGATTTTTCTTCTATAAATTTTTCCAATGATAACTATTTTTATAAAAATGTCCATAATCTCGTTGTTGTCACATCTCAAGATCTGCACCTATTTCATATTCAGAAAACTATTAAAAAAGCCATTTAGCTTGTTTTTTTTTGTAATACAGAGACTGATTGAAAAAGGTGCTTTAGCCAGCATAAACAAATAAACTTTTTCTTAAGCTTGCTTTAATTTCCGTTAAAAATATAAGTAAATTGAATAATATAAATTGAAATGATAAAATATACATATAAGCCAACGAAAAAAAAACACGTTGCTCTTTGGCTCATTCTTAAACTCTTTATCGAAATTTTCCACAAAGCTCTAGGTATTTACAAAAAAAAAAAAACATTGCCACAGCCATAACTCGAGATGATGGTAACCGGAATACCAGCTTGTACTATATTAAAAATATGCGCTTAACTTTTAAGCCAAAAATAAAATTTATAATATTATATGCTTTTTATTTTATTTTTCAAGTTCAGCTCTTTGAACGCTTTGAATGCTGAGCTGTGCTGTACAAAAGCCAACAGCAATTTAAGTGACTTTTTGAACAACAGCAGCAGCAACAACAGAAGCAGTAGCAGCAAAAAAAAAAAAACTAGAGTTGTATTTATGTATTTCCGTTTCATATCCTTTAGCAAAAAGGATTCAGACGAAATTCAGCGTGCCATTGTGTTTTGCAACTGTGTGTGTAGGACTTAAAAATCCATACCATGGAATTACCACACAAACATACTGACACACTCACATTCAGACACACCGACATACGAGTACATTCATACATACATACATACTTGGATGCAGACTGATATCCGGAACCAGCACTATTTTGACGTCTTCAGGCAGAACCAATGAGA
Organism: Dichetophora obliterata; assembly: GCA_963920525.1. Classification (NCBI taxonomy): domain Eukaryota; kingdom Metazoa; phylum Arthropoda; class Insecta; order Diptera; family Sciomyzidae; genus Dichetophora; species Dichetophora obliterata. Next base: position 238,494,803 of record OY986436.1, on the reverse strand, counting down.
CGAAAATATGAACGCTTTTGAATTTATTCAAACGAATGATATAAGTCGATGCTTAGTATATAGAAAAATCCGAATGAATTGATGGGATGAAAGAATGAATCAAAAGAATATACGATATTCTTTGGCTTTGGTTGCACTCATAAGGCTGTAAAATATTATTGACTGATTGTTAGCTTAACGTTTATAATAGTTTATGTCTGTATTTGACAAGAGCTTTTGTCAAACTAAAAGTGGTTTTATAACAATGGAATTTTGATAGTTTTAGCTGTAGGGTGTTTTTTTTTTTGCTACTGACTGGAATTCTTTGATAGTATATAAACAAAAATTTGTTTTATGGGATGACATCCAAAAGGATATAAAATTATAAAGGTGCTTATAATATAAAAAAATCTTAGAAGCACAACGCAAACGGTTTTGTACGATAATATTAACGACCACTTCGGCTTTTTCTGACAGATTTTTTAAAATAGAATATATTCATTCTATACAGATATTCACAAAGAATTCATAAGAAATATGTAAAAATAACCATTTTTTGTAATATTTTTTAAAAAAATTAAACTGTGCGACAGCAAAAACGTGAGTAAGAAACCGATAAATGAAGCGTTCTCGCGAATAGCGTTGTATACGACAAAATTGTAATTGTTAACTTTTATGCATTTTACAAGCACTTTTATTAATTTTAATTAATATTTTGTTTTGGATATGCGTTAAAAATACCAAAAACTGCTCAACTGCTTATTCAGTTCTGTTCGTATATAATATAAGAGAGTGATTCTAACAGGTATTCGCAAAAAAAAAAAAAAACACTAAAAAATGTCGTTTCAACGTTATTCGCGATTATGCTTCAAATGTTTCAAATTATTTCCGGACATCTAATCACGAATCTGGCACCCAAATTTTTCCATCACATCAGAATTTTCTTCTAAGAGAAATCAACTGGAATTATTATTATTTTAATATTATATTAGTACATTAAGAACAAGGTTCTTTTATAGTACAAGGCTCAAAGACATAATTGGAATTTGAATTCAACTTATTACAAAACATTTAAACTTAAATCTAAGGTAATTTAAATTTAATATTATATATTTAAAAGTGTTATCAAAAAATTGTAACGTAAAACAAATGCAAATTAATAAGACAGATAAAACTTAAATTAAGAATGAGCAAACATTTTGGCATGGCTATATTTTGCAAGCCATTGAGAAATGTAATATTATGTGTTGGCAAAAAATTATCCCCATAGAAAAACATATACAGCCCAATCAAAAAAACCGGAAACTCCCTTTTACAACTCCCGGGAGAAAATGTTTCATGATTGGGCTGATAGGGTCTTCCGGCAACAAAATTTCCCTAGATCCATTATATTCAAACAATAGACCCCCAAAATGCAAAATTAACTTTTTTCACTTATATGATGTAAATTGTTGAGATATGGACAATAGGTCGTAGCGAGTTACAACTGCTTTCTAGAATTTCACATTCTAAGAGGTCTCAAAAGTTGCATAGGGTTGTTAAGATCTCCCATAAAAATTCTAGGAATCAAGAACATGTCTTTCTCTACCGCAAGGACAAAGTTGTTTTTTGAGAAAAACAGTTAAAAATATAGATCTCAAAATGCTTAGATTTTTGTAAGAAAAACTAAATATCGTCAGCCTAATTTTAATAAGACGTTAGTAAAAACTATCTATTGTTCAGGAGGCAAAGAAAACTGTTTATTATTTGTATGAAGTTCATACGATTATGTATTGTTTCAAACGTTCTACCTCCCTTTTTTCCATACAAACATTAAAAACTAAAAAAGGACATAGATGTTGTTTTGACAAATCTACCTAAATCGCTAATAAATGTTACGTTGCCCAATTTTGACTACATCCTATTAGAATTAGGGCGACGATATGTCTTAAAGTAAAAGTAAATGTAGACTTTAACTAAAAATATTTTGTTAAAAACGATGCCTTTCTCAATGTTAACCCAGAGTGTAATGTGTAAAGGATATTTTAATATAAAGGTACTCTCGAGATGGCACAGAACTTTTTATCGTTGTCTGATTGTCTAAATTTTGATGGTATTGATTAAAGTGTTAACGTTTTTCTTCAATTTGGTGAATTAATAATTTGCATTTTTGTGCTTATGCATTTTCTTGTTTTTGAGAAATGTATACTTGATCTCAATTTTTCACTTTTTTAAAAATATTAATGTAAAATGTTATATATCGAGCATCCGAAGGCAATTTTCTCAATTTTGATTCTTCAAATATTTCTGAACAACATCCTTTCCAATAGTATCTAAATAAAATACCAGGATAAAGACCACCTTTTTTTCTATTTCGATAACTTATAAAATATGCAATTATATATGCAAAAAATATGCAAATTATCAATTCACCAAATTTAAGGAAAACGTTGACACTATAATCAATACAAAAAATATTTAGAAAATCAGACAACAATCAAAAGTTCTGTGCTATCTCGAGTGTACCTTTAGATTCGAATATCTTACTCACAAGACACTGAGGCTACAAAACGAGAGTGACATCGTATTTGGCAAGATGTTGTTAGTAAAAGTCTGCATTTAATTTAACTTTAAGACTATGTAGTTTTATCTTACAAATTTCTAAGCATTTTAAGATCGTTATTTTTTGCTATTGTTTTCAAAAAACAACTTTGTCCTTGCGGAAGAGGTAGACATGTTTTTTTGAGAGATCATGACAACCCTATGCAATTTGTGAGACCTCTTAGAATGTTAAATTAGAGAAAACAATTGTATTTCGATACGCCCTATTATCCATATCTCAACAGTTTGAATTTATTTTGCTTTTTGGGGGCCTATTGTTGATCTAGGGAAATTTTGCTGTTGGAAGACTCTATATGTTTTTTAATAGGGATGATTTTTTGCCAATACATAATATTACATTTCTCAATGATTTGCAGAATAAAGCTATGCCAAAATTAAGTTTTTTTGAAAAACGTAAAAATAAGGGTGAAAAAGGGGGGTGCAGGGATGGAAGTAAGAAAGACAATTTTTTGCCAATTTATAGCAAACATCTTTGCCATATACAAAAATAGCGTACCACTTTTAGTTTTGATGATTCTAGTTGATTTCTCTTAGGAGAATTTTTTGACTTTGAATCGCGGTTTTCTCAAAATCCTGATGTGATAGAAAAATTTTTGTGCCGGATTCATGATTAAGAGTTCAAAAATAATTGAAAACATTTGTCGGTTTCTTACTCACAAAACAAAGGTTCTTTTTTGAGCACAGTGTTATTAATAGGGGTCGGATTTTTATGCAAAATAATTTTTAAATCAAATCCTGTGTAAATATAGGATAGCAACATTAATTGTATTTTCTAAAAATATTGATAAACATATATGATCAGAATGTGTTAAAATTTTGCATAAAATTTATATATTTTAGATTTTTGACACTACTTTTTTATACGTTTTGCATAAAAATCCGATCCCTAGTTATTAATAACAACACAATGTTAAACCATAAAATGGCTCTAATTGCAAACTCCAGAGCTTTTCTTATTCCAATTACTTTTTAAGCTACTTTCTGAAATTATATGCTAATTCTTTCCTTAAGAAATTATTAGTAAATTAATATGTATGGCTATTTTAAAATGGCTGGATAAAATTTATGCTTGACCATAATCGCCCAGGGTTTGGAATTTTTAAATATAGTGCAACTTTAAAATAATGATCAGTGATGACCATTCGACTCATTTTGAAGGGGAAAAGTAGTAAAAAGTAATAAGCAGTTACACAGAAAAAACAAATTTAATGAACAGCATACGTTTAAATTAATTCATTGATTTTAATGAAAAAATCATTGAATTTTAATGAATTGCTCAGAGTTTTTAACGTACTGTTCATTGAAATCAATGAATTTATATTCATTAAAAATGTCTAAATAAATATCAATGATTTGTTTTCATTATTTTAATGGACTTTTCATTGATAGCAATGAAAAGTACATTGATTCCAGTTGTAAATCAAGTTTTAACGAACCATACATTGATTTTTAATGAACAGTTCATTGAATTCAATGTTTAGGTCATTAAATGAAATGTATAGTTTTTTAGTATTAGTAAATAACAGGAAATATACCTGGCATTTTAAGTGACTGCTGCCATCATTTTCAAAAAATTTTTACATTTTTAAAGGATGAAAACCACATAAAAGATAAAGCTGTGCGGGCAAAGTTGGCAGAAATTGAAGATTTCACTAATTACAGTGGTAAGCTTAATTTTTCTCGAGGCTAAATAAATAAATAGTTATTTTTTTCAATTAATATCTTTCCAGACAGTACTGCTATGAAACTGCTTTGGAGCCTTCATGGGTATTTGGTGTCCACTCAAAAAGTATGCAGTAGGGACAACTTTGGAAGAAAAACTTTCCTTATGCATACAATTACCAGTTCCCAAGAGGCATTCGTTTTTGTTGGAAGCAGCATCCAGGAAGTCGAAAATATTCAACCAGGCGAAAATATTCAACCAAAAATAAAGGCGAAAATATTCAACCATTAATCCTTGCTGTTGGAGAGAAGAACTTCTCCTCATTCCTCATTCATGGATGGTGTAAAATTTCAATTTGCTAGTTTTATTAGAGCCGTAGATGTGTGCTTTAAAATATTTCAATTATTTCAATTAGAATATCCTGCGGCATGCACTCTCCTGTGGGAGTTTATTGCCGTATATTTTTATAAATTTCAAAACTATTCAAAATCTTCGAAAATTTGTACATTAATTGACTCTATACAATAAAAAAATATTGTTGAAATTGTAATTATTTCCTTATTTTAAAAATGTTTAGAGAGGGATTAACAAATAATTCGTTGAATTTAATGTATAGATCATTCATTCCGATGAACCAAATGCATTAAATTTAATGAAATATACATGGAATTCAATGAACTGAATACATCAAATTTAATGAACTGTATATTGAATCCAATAAACTAAATACATTAAATTCAATGTACTAAATACATTAAATTCAATGAAATAAACATTGAATTCAATGAACTATAATACATTGAATTCAATGAACTATACATTGAATTCAATTAACTTTAATACATTGAATTCAATGAACTATACATTAAATTCAATGAACTATACATTGAATTCAATGAAATATACATTGAATTCAATGAACCTTACATCGAATTCAATGAACTTTACATTGAACTTTACATTGAATTCAATGAAATTTACATTGAATTCAATGAACTTTACATTGAATTAAATGAACTTTTCATTAAATTCAATGAAAAAATCATTAATTTTGGCATTTTTTAATGAACGTGTTCATTGAATTCAATAAAGTGTACATTGATATTGAAGGAACCATTCATTGAAAATCACTAAGTTTTATGAACTCGTCATTAAAGCATGAAGAAAATTCATTGAAATCAATGACCACAGTTCATTGGACCAAAATCAATGAATAATTCATTGAAATTAATGCACCTTTTCATTAATATAATGTACCTTTTTGGTTCAGTGTAGTAGATTAATAAAAAGTAAATAAAAAATTAGTTTCTTAGGTATATACAGGGTGTCCCAGACTAAGAGGACAATAATGCGGGGGGTGGTTCCTCGTGATGAGACATCGTATTAGTAGGGGTGGTCGCAAATGACCCCTAGGGAGGTCGGAGGGAAAAACAAAAATAATAGGTGTCATTACGTTTTAATCCATAAGTAACTAAAAAAGTTATAAGCACTTAAAGTCAAAAAATACGTCTTTTTTAGAAAATTCAAATTTAAAGGCAATTTTCTTGAAAAGCAACCTGATTTTAAACCATTTTTTATGACGTTGTTCTTTTCCTTGGTCAATACTCTAATAATCCGCCAAACATTGTTTTATTCCCAGAGCAGTCTTTTATCGTAAAAAACGAGTTTCGGATATAACCACTTTTTTCCTCACTGGAGCTCCTGGACCAACGTATATTGGATAAGGATGCAAACGCTCTCGACGCAGCACCCGGTGAACATGGGATTTCGATGCTAGAACTCTGCTTGTAATCCTACGCGTACTAATAGTGGGATCATTGTGCACTATTCGTTCTATTTCGTCATCAACCTGTGCCAAGCCAATTACCAGGGCCAAGCTCTCCTCTTATTCGCTGGACAGAACCTATTAAATGTGTCATTAAAAACTCTAACTGAGCGAAGTTGCCTGTTGGGAAACCGAGCCTCGTTTTCTCTTCTGCCCTTGATTCTTTTGCCATTTGACAAACCGTAAAAAAAACAATAGGGTATTCACGTGTTGTTGCGAATTGCAAGAGTGTGAAAATGCAAGTTATTTTGAGCACTAACGCGTGAACATCAATATTGCAACTTAATTGTGCAATAAAATCAAATGTCGAATTGACAGTAAATATATTGCCACCTTATTTAAAAATCATAAAAAGTTATTGAAATCTACGTACAAAATTAACTTTTTTAAATTTTTACCCAAGTGGCAACTGTGTTTAAAAACAACCAAAACATGAATCATCTTTTAAGCATCACTGCTTGTGCGTTCTCGCAATTGGTTTGAGCAATGCGTAGTTCAAGAAGAGATGCAAAATAACTTCCAATGTGTTTGTTGTTGGAATGATGCGAAAGTTCGCAGTCATGCATTTTCACATCGTCGCAACTGCGTAACGCATCAACCCGTGAATACCCCTAATATCTGCGTATTCTGATTAGGAGAACATTATAACTTTACGATCGGTGAAAGACTGTATCGATTCAGGCATGTCAAGCACTCAATAATACAAATTAGCAAGCAAATAAACTTTTTTTAAATTTCCGTTAAATCTGACTGTTATTGTAATCAAAGTAAACGAAGTCACAGTGCTTGCATTTCAAAACCTTGGGAGAGGAAAAAGTGGAAAGAGTAAAAAACAAAAAAAGAAAACTAGCTGCTCTGAGCATAAAACAATGTGAAGCGGCTTTATAGAGAATTGACCAAGAAAAAATAAGAACATCATAAAAAATAATTAAAACTTTGGTTGCTTTTCAAAAAATTGCCTTATTAAATTATTAAGTTTGGTAATCGGTGTTGAGGTACGTTACTTATGGATTAAAACGTAATGAAACCTATTATTTTTGTTTTTCCCTCCTACTTCCTTAGGAGGGCATATGCGACCACTCCCACCCATACGTTTTTTTTATCGTCTCATCTCGAGAAATCAACCCCCGCATTACTGTCCTCTAAGCCTGGAAAACCGTGTATACTCAAATATCTCAAAACCCTGACGTGATGGGTTAATTCTTTTTCTGCAGTTTAGGACTCCTTGTAGAAAAGAAATTTGATTTTAAAACAGATTTTTTTTTTCTAACAATTTAATCTGTTAGCGTGAATTTGATTGCTCAGAACCCAGTGGCCCAAAACCAAAACCTAGTAAACAGTGTTGCATAGTCAGCACTTTTAGCGCTGATTTATTGTTTTCGATGTTGCAATATGCTTTATCTTTTTGAAAAGCATAAGATGAATAATCACTAAATTTAGTGCATTTTAATCATAACTGTAATGCTTTCTGTTTTTCGATTGCAATACCGAAAGCATGGTCAAATGTTTCATTAATAAATTAGTTGTTTTTAATTAAAAAATTAAAGATTCCCAAAATGTTTTAAAAAGAAAACATGTCAAATTCACGAGCATTATAAGAGAAATTTTTTATAGTATATTAAGTATTTATATGTCTAGGAATATGCATTCCTAAATTTTTGAATAAGGTCATTTAACATTTTTTGACAAATAATAGTCACTAAAACAATAATGATAATAATGTAAAAAACATATTTTATAATAGTAAGACCACTATATAGTTTTTATTTATTTTTATTTTATTTATTTATTTATTTAAAGAAAATGTTCACATATAAGACAGAGTCTTTAAAATGCAGTAAGAATATAAAAACATAACAAAATAACAAGTGATAAACAACAAAAATCATAAAATTTTAGAAAAATTAATTTTGAACTATGGATCAAGAGTTTCTCGCTGTTGTGACGATCTCTATAATTGACCATATCTTTTCATTTAAAATAATTTAACTTTTATTATGGTTATTAAATAATAAAGCTTACCTAAAGGCGCTTTGATGCTTCTTATTGCAAGTATTTTTAAAATAATTTTTGTTGGTACGTATATTTTCCTACAGCAACTTTTTTGTATTATACATATTTTGTATGTCCTTCAAATGGCTTTTAAATGGCACAGTAATGCTAACACAACTCCACAGACTTACTCACTAAAACAAATACCAAGTCATCACTATAATGAAATACAGTGCGTGTTTAAAATTTATGCACCAACAAAATATTCGCTATTATTTTGTCATGTTGTTATAATTACAAAGTCCGCTCGCTGCCAAAGAAATAGAAAAGAAAAGAAAATATACTCACGAACGCCCTCTTCATCGAAAGAAAGGAAGTAACAACTGAGGGCAGCTAAATTGTGAGGCGTTACATCCGCAGCTAGAAAACAGCAATCTTAAAAATTATTACCAAGATCCGGTTTAAAAAATTTCGCTGAAAATATTTAAGCAAATTTGTACAACTTCTGCTTGGGTTTAAAAATTTAAAATGCAAAAAAACTAAACGAAATCCAGCACAAACATTTGAACATGTGGTAGTTTTTGCTTATAACCAGATGTAACCTAATAACGCGATGTACCACCATCAATGCAAGTGGCAGCAACCCACCGGATTGATGGGCAGGTGCAGTCAGTCATTCGCATGTTGGTGAAGTTGGCATGACTTAAAAAAAGAGAATTCGTTGTGTAAAGTTACATGTTGTACTTTGTGTGTTTGTTGTAAGTGTAAAAGTGTAAAATATTTAACTTTCTCTACGCTGGCTGGTGAAAATGTATAACTAGATTTTTGGGCCAGGAAGTTGTACAAAACCGCATAATTCCAAAAACCGACTGACGTACTTTGAATAAAACTAGTTTGCTTATTATGTATATAGTTAGAACTAGAAAGTTTAATTTTGATTTGTTTTCTTTCGGACGGTAATTCAATGCAATGTGTGGAGAAGCTTTTATTTAAATTGGTTTATCTTAATGTGTGTATTTTAATATTTTAATTTTGGTAAGAAATTCGTGCGAAGTCATTCAAAATATATGTCCTAAAAGACGGTGAAAGTAACGAGAGCGTACATAAATATTTGTTTATAGAATGGTAAAAGAACTGGCTATAATATAATCATTTAAAATAATACAATAGGGGACTGACACACCAGGAGACTATTACACACATAAAAAAAAACCCATGAAAAACCTGAATATTTGCACAAAACAACTGCAGAAACAAAAGCTACATTTGATACGTTTTTGGTTTGCGATCGCAAGAAAAAAACAAAGAAAATAATGATAGTGCTCATAAAACAAAACGTTACCACTCTGTTACGATTATCTCTTCTGCGTGCTGGTAAGAGAAAATATGAGAGAAAGATTTTTGTGCGCTTTGGTACAGCTACGTATGAGGTAAGTATTTTTCAACTCTGTGGGAGAAACTTTTAAAGTCTTCATGATTAAACAAAAAGGTATTTTTGAACTCAATTAAATACTTCTTCTGGCAAATTTTCAAATTTGTTTATGCATGCAAATATACTATTTTCGTTGTTTGGCTCAAGTATGAGAGTTAATAAAACTAATTTAAAACCATCAAAATACAATAATCTTGACATATTCTAAAATAATTTTAAAGGATTCTTGAAGTTGTACAAAAAAGTTTTTATTTTTGTATAGACTTTCGAAAAAGATTAGGGCTTAAAACTCTTAAATTGATAAAAAAATCTATTTTCATTAGTGCTTTTTAGCAAAACTGCAACTTTATTGAAAAAGTTTGGATACACTTATTAAAATCTTATATTTTTATAAAAAAAACATATACACTGCTTGATATTAAATTGTACATTATAGTACAGATTTGTGAAGATAAAAATGTTTTTGTTATTGTAGCTTTGCACCCCTTCTGGCTGTGAACCCTGGGCGGGCCGCACCACCTTGCTACGCTACTGACTATTACAACTATATTATTTTACTAAAGAAAAGTTAGCAGTTAGTTTTAGTATTGAATGAGATAGGAGGAAATTGATCGCCTACCTTCAGCATTACCTAGAAGTAGTTAGATAATTGAAATGTAATTAATACTGAAATCATTTGTATCGTCATATTATTATTGTTTTGTGTTTAAAAAGGTGTAATGAGGTGATGTCTTTGTTATTTTTCAATTTGCGTAATTGATAATTAAGTTTTTGTTACTTCTATTGTTGTTAATTTTATGCATAGAATCAGGTTTTGGTTCTTAAATTGCTGCCTTCTTTAAGTAAATTTATACATAGGCATATTCTTTTTCTTTCTCTTTTTGCATTTCTCTTTGTGCGTTATTTGTTTATTTGTATAAACAAAGCACAGAGAATAGTTGCAGTTGCTGTTAAACTGTAACATATTACATTAACTCATTAGCACGTGGACATTATTTTTGCTATCATAAAATTATTTAACTTGGTTTTTTTGCTATGGAATATTTTTCCGTAGAAAATTCTGCTGCTTGTTCTTAAGACGAGCTTTGCAAAAGTCAAAACATTTTGAACCGTATGTTCAGTTGTTCTGGCCCATGTGGTCGTTTGTTCCATACTTCATGTGCTGGGATCTCTAAGTCGTGTCTTGATGATTTAATCTCACCACGATCAGGTCTTCGCTGGTATTGTGCTTCATGTAGGGTTCTTTCACCAGATGAGTTTTTGCTCAAAAATTAAGCTTTTCGGTGATAGTCTGAACGCTTTAAACAACAATTTTAAAGAAATTGTTACATTTTTTAATGAAGTAAGTGCCTCACCTAGTACTGGCATATATGTTGAAAAGTCTTCATCAGAAAATATTTCGACTGCGTTGTCAGACGCTTCCAGCCTCTTCTTTTGAGACTCTAAAGATTTCACCTAAAATAGACCTAAATATTTCGAAAAAAAAGAGGAATTATTAAAAAATAAAAATAATTAGCGATGCATCACGCTTCCAGCCACTTTTGAGGCGAAGCAGATCTCGGCTCAACCAGTGAGAGAATAGATAATAGAGTTATTACTCCATCTCCTTTATCTGTTTTTCCCCCGGCAAGAATTGAGATTGCTATTTCTAATGAGCTCAATAGTTCATAAAATTTAAGAGCTGTGTCGAGGAGAAAGAAGATTTTCATTTCACGCCTTCAGCCCGACACAACAAATGACAATGTATGGACTTTTGTTAAACACAACCAATTAGTAAGTCAGACTACTTTCTGCTCATGCAAAAAAATTGGCAATAAACCTTTCCACGCTTCATTCAATATCACAGTTACTGCTGAAGAGTTTGTAACTGCTCTGAGCTCTAATTTGTGGGCTCGAAGGACCTAAGAAGGACGAATAATGTCGCCAGTCAGACCCAAAGAAAATAAATAGGTTTTCCCTTTACTATCAAATGTTAGGGGATTGCGTTCAAAGACGCGTGACATTTTTTTGTCACTCAGAATTTTTCTGAAGATATTATCGCGTTAACTGTAACTTGGTTGAACGGAAGAATTACTGACTGAGAACTGTTTGACAATAGTTTTCAGGTATATAGAAGGGGCAGACACGCTGACAATAATTCTGCAGTTGGTTGTGGTGTCCTATTAGCTGTAAGGAACTCCTGTGTTAGTTCATTTATTGATATTCCCTGCTCTGTTAATATCGAACTTATATGCGTTAAGGTTGTACATTCCAATTTTAATGTATATGTTGTTAATGCATACGTTCCTCTCAAGATCAGTGTAGAGGTCTATGCAAGCCTTGCGGATTGCATAGAATTTATCTTAAATTTACTTGACGTTAATGACGACATTTTATTGTTGGGCGATTTTAACTTGCCTGACTTAATATTAAAATGGCACTCTTCTGACGATGAAACACATTTTTGTGCATCTAATTCGGAGACACGCCAAAAACATACATTTGTTAATAATATATGTTCTGACTTATAACAAGATAGTTGTATTTATAATAGTCTGGAAAGGCTACTTGACCTAGTCTTGACTACAGACAGTAACAATGTCATTGTTCAGAAAGCACTTCATGATTTAACTACAATTGATAATTACCATCCACCTTTGATTATTTGGTATAAATCCTATAGGGAAAATATGGAAAATTCAAGGTCTGTTGACACAGTTTATGAATTCAATTTCAAAAAAGCTGACTTTTTGAGATTGAATCATTTACTTTATAGTAAATTAAATATAATTGTAGAATACATAAATAATAATAATCTAATTATTTCAATAAATTTTTTCTATATAGAGCTCTTTGCCATGTTTTCTCAGTCTGTACCATATAGTCTCAAAGTTGCGAAAAATTCTGCGTACGCTTGGTACACAAAGGATTTAAAGACTCTTCGCAACAATAGGAATAGGGCATGGAAGAAATATGTTTGTAGTTTTGACTCAAATGACCTAGAAACATACAAACGTTTCTTTCTGGAATTAGAGAATCGCTCAGCTGCATTATATAATGAGTGTTTGGATAATATGAAGCTGAGTATTTTATCTGATCCAAGAAAATTTTGGGGATTTATTAATGTTAAGAAGAAGACAGATGGATTTCCTTCTTCTTTCAAACTTCAGGATGGATTTACTGATGATTCCACCATTATTTGTGGCCTATTTATCAATCTTTTTAAAAAATCATTTTGTTCAAATTCTTTTAATCCTGATTTAGCGTATTTTGATTATATGAACAACGCACCCAAAGTTTCTTTGGAGCATATATCTTTTACCTCAGAGGATATTTTTAAGTATATATTTTGAATCAATCGATAAAGATTTTAGCGCTGGACCAGATGGAATTCCTACCGCAGTGTTAAAACAATGCGGCTTCATTTTGTGCCAACCACTCTCGTTACTATTTAATAAATCAATTAATTAAAGTAATTTTCTTCTTTTTTGGAAAAAATCATATATCAGTCCTATTTACAAAAAAGGTTACAGGAATGACATCACTAATTATAGGCCTATCGCTAAGCTGTCTTCAATTTCTAAACTTTTTGAGCGAATAGTATACGATCGAGTAAAAATTCACTGTGGGCAAGTTATGACAACTCGTCAGCATGGTTTTGTTACTGGCAGATCCACTGTGTCTAATCTCCTCGATTTCACAACCTTCTGCTTAAAATCTTTTGATTCTGGTAGCTAGGTCGATTCTATTTACACTGACTTCAGCTTTTGATACATTACCACAAAATCTCATTTTATTTAAATTAAATTAATATTTTCACAATATTTTGTAAACTGGATCACATCGTATTTGATGGAGCGATCTTATCAAACACAATTCCGAGACGTGTTGTCTTACTCACAAGTTACTCACATCATCAAACACTCTCATTTGCTCATTTATGCAAGATGATATGAAAATATATAGAACAATTGATTCTAATGACAATTCAGACGTGTTCCAGTCAGACTTGAAATCCTTTGAGGTTTGGTGTTCTAAAAATAACATGATCTTAAATCCAGATAAATGTCAAACTATGACCTTTTCGCGTAAAAGGAACAATTTAATTTTTGATTACAAATTTAAAGATGCTGCATTAAGTCGTGTAACTACCGTCAAAAACCTTGGTATATGCATGGATTCTAAATTGTCGTTTGACATGCATATTGATAGAATTTGTAAAAAGCATCTTCTATGCTTGGTCTTAGAAAACGCTGGGCCAAAGAGTTTGATAGCTTAATAACAACTACAACGCTGTATTATTCAATTGTGCGTCCTCACTTGGAGTACACATGTCAAGTATGGTCCCCACATTACAATGTGTATGTTGATCGAATAGAAAGAATTCAAAAACGTTTTGTTTGGTTTGCTCTGAGAGGCTTGAGTGGAACTGACACATTTAGCCTTCCTTCATATGATGATCGTTAAAATTTTTTAAAAAATGCAATCTTTAAGTGAGAGAAGGAAATCTGCTGATATCGTCTATTTACACCAACTCATAACTGGCGTAGTCGATTCTCCAGAACTTCTTTCCCTTATAAATTTTAACACTAAACGTAGAAGCAGTAGAAACTCTAACAACTTCATTTATTTACCATTTAGTAGAACAAATTATATGTTAACTGCTCCATTAAATCGCATGAGTACCTTTGTTAACAACTGCAGCTTTTTTGATGTTAACTTATCGAAAGGTCAACTCAAAAGTAGATTGAAAACTAATGTATGACTGATTAGATCTATGTAAACGCATGGTTAGTTGTTCTGTCTTGAGTTTCCCTGAGCCCAACCCATATTATTTTTTTGGACCATTTTTATCGATATCTTTGAGATATTCCAAAGATATTTGGGTTGGTTCTTAAAGTGATCTAACATGGAGAAAGTGTGAAAAAGCCATAGTAGCTAAACTTACTATTGCATGTTTTTAAAAATCAAAAAATTTTCTTTTGAAATGTGATATTGGACTAAATTCTAGTCTACACTAGAAATAATTCAAATCGAATGTTCAAATTGAGTTTTATTCCCTCATGGAACTAAATATTAATGCAACTGTAAAATAACGAAACTTGTGGGGTTCGTACCCACTACGTTTAGGTTATTAGTTTACTGTTCTACCAACTGCTCTATGAAGTTACATTTATAAGGAAATTATAAAATTGCATAGTTAAGAACCGAACCAAGCCGAACTTTGCTTTCATAGAGTATTTCAACACGAATTAAGATTTATTATATTATTAAAAAAATTTAAAGATTTAGAATTCTAATAGAACAAGTATTAAAAAAATGCATGTTCCAATGATTGGATCAAAAATCAGTCCAAGTTTTTGAATGACCGTGCAAATATATGTGCATACAAAAACCTAACAGAACACATCAGAGCACTAGGTTTTTCTGTTGTTTTTGCTGTTGATTGCTTGATTTTAGGCTAAGAATTTGTTTACCTTTGTAGTGTAGTGAAGAGTGCGCTCGACTGTCAACTCAGAGGTCCCCGGTTCGAATCCGGGTTCAGGCATGGTTTTTTTCGCTTTCTTGTTCTTCACTACATTAAAGAATTAATGAAACAATAAATCCACAACTAACTCGTGGAAAATGTGGAATTAAAGGACAGGAACAACTGAGGGCTAGAAATGCTTGCCGAGGTTTAGGCATAACACTAGCCCCGGTTATAAGCAATTTAAATTGTCTTTCACTTTTGTTTCGCCTAATCAAAATCAAAATTCAAGTATGGTTAGAATCAATTTTCCTCTAATTATCTAACCTTTCAGGTTAAAGACCAAATTTTGTTTGTATAAGGCACATGCCTTCGATCTTTGATCTTTTTTTAAAAAAAAAAAAAAATAATTTGCTTTTGTTGTAATATTTTCTTTTATCATGACAGGTAAAATACCCAACAAACATGATGCTGTTCTACAAAATGTTCTTTCAGTTTAAATTTTTTCGATAAAGGAAAAGTAACGCTTGAACTGAGAATTATTTACATGTGTGGAAAAAACATAGCAGCTATTTTGACTTGTTCAAGCATAGAATGTGTAATTTTTTCCCTCCGTGTACATTTATTATTCAAAGGAAATTCATTTAATTTTTGTGTGACATAATTTGCGTACAAATGTGCGGAGAAGAAGAGCCCTCAAAGATTCTTATTCAAAGATTCTTTGAAGTTTTTTTGAACCATTTGATAAAAATAAATACTTATAAAAATGTATTAATTTCTGTTGCAACAAGTGTGAAAAATTGTTATTCATCTCCAGTACTCATAGAGCTTATTCCAAGCCAATCAACAATCAGATTTAAATGCGCTTTCTTGACAGTTAATTAAGCGAAACTTAAACTTAAAACTAATACCCACCAATTATACATGGTATATTTTTTACAAAGTAACGCAATGCTCTAGCATAATGATTACCATCTTCTTTACTTGTTTCTATACCAAGAACTCCATACAAAGACCATAAACAATGGCTTTCTTCTGGCACCCAAACAATAGACTACAAAAAAATTCTATTGCTTGGATTATTCAATGCTTTAAATAGGCTTAAAAACTCAAATTCAACGAACGCAACATGCTAAAAGCACAAAATTTGTTGAATATATTATGGTAGCTACGATAGCGAAGGGTACTTTTCTCAGCTTAGCTATAATTTTCACTGCCATTATAAATTTTGCTCTCATTATTAACTTCTTCTAAATTAGCAATTTTCTCTCATTTTCAATAACGCAAATTAAAATTCAATTCTATGCTGCCTTCTTTGCAAAGTATAGGCTGCAGCAACAGCAGCAGCAACAGGATACTCTTAATGTTAATGATGAGGGCGATGATGAGGCCAAGGCTATCATATTTTGCCACACGCTATTAAAACACTTCTGGGCGCATCAAGCATCTAAGTATTAATAAATTAAAACAAAAAATTCGATGCAGACGAAGTAGAGAGAAGACGAAGTGAAGAAATTTATTAAAAACAGCAACAGAGCATTAAAATAAACCCAACCCACTGACAGTCAACGTCATTAATTTTCACCCAATTCAGCATTGAGTTGATGCTAATTACCTCGATGGCAGCCATTGCGGTTCAGTACGTTTCGGTATGGCTCAGTTTGGTTAGATTCGGCATGTGGAACCAAAGTCGTTTCCGCTAGAACCACTGCTACTGCCGCTCTATGACCGCAAATAAATTCAAGTTTCCATTTATGCAAAAACGTATAGAGCCACCTTCACCAATACACTAGCTTCTGAGAGCGTCACCGAGCTTCGTCCGCTTTAGTGGTAGCTCTGCTGGCTCATTCCGTGCAATCCTTCGTAGTATTTATGGCTGCTATGCTACGCAAAATAATTTGATAAATGTTTGTTTTATGTCTGGGTGGGAAAAATCATTAAGCCTTGCATTTGTCTCATTAGTTTTGTTTTTTGTTTTTTTTTTTGTTTTGATTATGTTGGTTTTTGGTTGATTCCAATGCCTAAAAATAAATGCTAGGATGAAGTTTTGCTGTGAAACATTACGATAAAAGCGCCCGCAATTAACACTGCTTCGCGTTTATTTTGTTTAATTGGAATTTGTCACCATGACCAGCATTTATTTTATATCACCTTAATTTTAATTTAAATTTTGTGGTATAGCGTATAATAAATTTATTCGAAAAGTTTACGCTTTTTATGTATGATTTTGGTTTTGCTGAAAAATGACTATGATATGAGGCAGCAATTTTTTAAAAACTGATGAACTTATAAAAACGGAAATGGATATCAGAGATATGTGCATAAATGAAGTACGAACTGGACATAACTACTATTTGTATAGTGAGTTTTTATATAAATATTTGTGTTTATTATCTTTTTTTTATGGGAAAAGTTATTGATTTGTTGCTTTTATTCGCTTAAAATCCGGTTTTATTCAGCATTTTTTATTTATATCAATTCTCTTGATTCCATTATTGACTTTTTTACACAAACTAATTTACACAATTTTTCCCCATTATTTTGTAATAAGATGTATATGTGACTTGGAATGAATGAATAGTGTACGAAAACAGGTATTCAAGATAACAGCTGTCAAAGTAAACAAACAACAACCAGCGGTTCTCTGGTCGCATGTGTTTGTTTTCTGTAGTTTTTGTCGTCGCATTTCGGTATCAGCGATAAGGTGGAACTTTTATTGACCTAATAATTAACCCCTCCGTTTGCAGGGAGAAATTGACTAAATGTGCCCAGATTGACAGACTGATTTCAAAGCCAACTTGTACACTCAGGGAAAATACTCCTATCTGATCAAGGTTACTTCTACCTGACGAATTTGGTTAGGAGAATCAAACATATAGTATCAACCTGATCCACGTTGCTTTCACCTATTGAATTTGGTTTACAAAAATACATGTAGAAAATAGCCGTGAAAATATGGTGGCTTATAGCGAAAAAAACAATCTGCCAGCTGTCATATTTTTCTTAAAAGATGCAGAATTTGTTACAAAGGGTACTGCAGAATATGGTAGGTGAAATAAACATGTCTTAAAGCTTTCAATTTTATCTAATTCTGAGGCCATTTGGTCTAAATAAATAAAGATCCCATGATTCATTTGCTTTACACTCTAAAAACTGATAGAAAAATCACTACAATACATGTTGTGAAATTTTACGACATTTATTGGCGCTATGTGTAAAGATCACGCAATGCAGCGGGTTTTTTCAATTCTGTATGAATCTCGGCGTTTTTTTCCAAAATATGTATATGTTCTCTACTTTTCACGCTATTCAGCGTGTTTCGCTCAGAGAGTCTTAAAATATGAATATTTTCTCTACTTTTCACGCTATTTCAGCGTGTTTTCGCTTAGTCCCATGTTATGGTGGCGGTCATGGGCTCATATGGTCATGCATTGTTGTTGTTTCAATGTTAATTAAAAATTTAAGAGCGAGAGCAAGAGAGTAAATTTTCACCACCACGGTCACCAAATGATTCGACAAAAATATGAAATCATGGGATCAAAACAGTGTTGCGTTGTTGAATTATTCACAACATTTGTGTTTAGGCACGAAAATAGTACACTTTTAGTACGAAATGTATGAACGCAGTAATGAAACCTGTTTAATAGCAACACTCATCGGTTGAAAAAATACGAAAAGTAGCAAAAAGTGTACTGGTGCTTAGGCTTCATATGACCACCAGCATAACATACTTTCGTCACACAGCTCATCAAACGAAAACAGAGAGTAAAAAGTGTCATGACCAGGGATCATATGACGACCACCGTAACAACAGCCTTAGAGAGTCTTAAAGTATGTATATACTCTCTAGTTTTCACTCTGTTTCAGCAAGAATTATATATTCAAGATTCCGCCTTGCGCATGTCCGCTCTCTTTGTGAGCACGTGCATGTGACGTCAGAAGTGCAAGGAAAAAGAGAGTCAAACTGACTGAAAAAAACGTAGTAAAAAATTTTTAAAAGGGGTATTCGATTTAAAAATCTCCTCATTTTCTTATAAAATCTTGGTTTTGTAAGAGAAATAATTTTAAATCAAAAAACAACGCTTGTACAAAAAAAATATTAATATTTTTCATTACTATCTTTGATAAAAATTTTATATCTTATTGGGGTGTTGACTTCCGTGTTGATCCCTTCACAAAAAATAGCTATGTTGCTTGATTTATTTTGAGAACAGTTTGACTGTTTCTTTGTGTGTATTTCGTTTGTTTCCCAATCAGCCAATCAGATTCATTTGCTTAGTTTCGGTTGTTGTTTATGTGATATTTTTGTTTGGATGTATTTTCACTTATGACGTAGACCTGCACAGTAGATTGCCATTTCTGCGCACTTAAGGCGTGATCTTCTGTATATTTTTCTTGCTGTTTCAGCGTGTTTTCGCTCAGAGAATTTTAAAATATGTATATTCTCTACTTTTTACGCCATTTCAGCGTGTTCTCATAGAGTCCTTAAAACGCTCTAGCAGCGATACTTTACGCTATTGAAGCGGGTGTTACGCTTGACCTAAAATAAACACCTCTGCTTCAACGTCACATGATTTCGAAAAGTTTATTTGAACAAGTGCCAAATTATATAAAACTTAAACAGTAGATTGGTCACAGCTTAATTACTCCAGCTTACTGAAGTTGGAAAGAGTAGCGCCTTCCGTTGTGTGATTAACTCTATACAGAGTGGTTGTTGTTGCCTTGTTCAAAACTTACTTGAGAGACTTCACGATTGGCTGGCGTTTTTTTATAAGCGAAGACAAGATTGAAAGAGATAATTTTAGAAGAGAGTTTTTACATGAACGCCAAAGCGATAATTGTAGGTGAGATAATTCTCATGATACAAAGAGCTACAGGTAAAGTATTCCCGGCGCAACAAACAAAATTTACTGCGCACCTCGTCATTGGTGCTCGTCAAATGTGGCACTTGATGAATACATTCAAAAGAAAATGTAGAAAAGTGACGAAGATAGCAAAATGAAAACGAACAAACAGTCAAAATTCTGTCAAGCACATCAAGCAACGTAGCCGCTTTTTGTGTAAATCGGTAAAAAGGGTAAAAAGCATCCCTACAAAATATGCAAATTTTTCTTCACAAACAGTACTAAAAAATATATTTACTTTATTTGGGACATGTGCTTTATATAACAATATTTATTTCATTTCAGTAAAACAAGTTTTCATAAGAAAATGCAGGCATTTTAAAATCTTTATACCCTATAAATAAATTGTGACTACGTTTCAACCAAGGAGCACCTTGCACGTCACAGCAAAGATGGCGGACATGTGCAATACTTTATCTGTAGTTCTTTGTATCATGGATAATTCTTGCATTTCTAACGAAAAATATTTATAATTTTGCCATAGTACAATTAGAGAAGGTAGAAGCATTTCGGAGAGACAGACTGCCGAAACTGTCAGAACGAAGTTGACAGCTTATAGAAAATCTGAAATCGATGAGAAAGCGAAAATTGGCCGCATTCAGCAAAATCAACTGTTGTGAACTGCTATGATAGCGATACGGTAGAAAAGTTTACAAATATTTTATTTAATTATTATAATTATTTAATTATGTAAATAATTTAATTGCAAAGGGTACTAACTCCAATTTGTAGCGTTCTTTCAGTGTTTCAGTGAATTTCAACACACCAGCCAATTACCAACTGTTGACTTCGCTGAATGCGCCCATTGATTTCCTTTTGTTCTCATTCGCAAAAAGCTGACTTTGACAGTTTTGGATATGAGAAAGAGCACGCAGTCTTAAATGCATCTATCCTCTCTAGTTCTGCCTTGAGTTTTGCTGTATGGGATTTAACGTAAATAAATGTAGGCAATCAGTTGCCAGCAATTATTCTAGTTAATTCTTGTGAAATTTTGTTTATAGTGTAACTCAAAATGTGGCAAAATGGGTGTTTTTTCAAGTCTTAATTTTGTTTCTCGTAATGAGATTGTTAAAAAATTCCAAAATTTGCATGAAGGTGAATGAGGTTAAAACATTTCAGCCTAGAATTTGGTTAAATAAACCTGATTTAATTCGATTAAACCACAAATACTGGTTAAAATTCGGTTAAGATTGCCACATTTGTCAGTTTCATTTAATCACATAAACAGGTTAAATTGACCTGATTGGCATGTGTTAATCTTAATCTGACGATTCATATTAGCAAATTTTTACCTGAAATTTAGTTAAAATTTGGTTAAATTAACCAGTTTTTTTTCTGGGTGTATTTAAGAGTTTTGGGGTAGCAAATTACGAATTTTGAAGTTATGGGGTTGGGACACCCAATAGATGGATTGGCATACTATTCTACGTCAGAATAAACCAAAACCTAAAAATCGAGTTTTTGATACTCTATTTAGGTCATTTTCTTCATTCCAGGTCACATACGAATATATATTATTCAAGGCTGTCTTCACGGTGTGCAGGAAGCAATTTTTATTCAACCTGAAATGTCGACGCAATCTGAGTATGCAGATGTTTGAAGTATAATTTAAAAACGCAGAATTTATTGTTTTTAAAATCCTATGAGTTCGTTTAAGGGGGGAATCAATTTTTTGTAGTAAAAAAATCTATGTTTTTTATATCATAGTAAAACTATTAAAAAATATGTCTTCAAAGTTTAAAAAACGGTTTAATTTCAAATATTTGCATTTTAAGAAATGAAAAAATTCCATTTAGTAACAAATCCGGTAAGTGATTGTCTGTTAATATGAATCCAAAAGAGCAAAAAAGAATAATTTTTTAAAAAGTATATTTAGATAATATTATGAGAAATTCAGGCGCAAGCGTCAGACAAACGAGAAATTTTGTTTATTGTATTCGAAGGAGAAAAAGTTGAAATTCGATTTCACAAAATTACGCCTCACATGTTTCTAAAAAAGTTAACACTCTGAAAAATGTTTGCAAAACTTATAATTTACGGTTTGACGTAGTTTCAAACAAATCAAAAGAAATTCAATCCATGGTATCAATCAGCCCATGCATCTGAGTTATAATAAGTGAAACTATGATGAAAGAAATGGCTGACGAAGGACAGGGTTTCTTTAAAATAAGTTTAACAATGCTTCCAGAAAATTATTCTTCAGCGTACCGAGATGAAGATGAAAACGATGAACAAACATTTTAATTAAAAGCTATACAATAACTAAGACAATACAAACAAAGAAACAAAGTTGACAAGTGTAAAATGGTTAAAAATGCTGTGTATTGTCCCAAACATACAGAAGCATAAAGTAATATTTCTACTTTGTTAGATTTAACAAAAATCAATAAAACACCCAGAGACTTACTGCCGACTTTAAATTAATTTTAACTGTCAATGGTCTAATGCTTCATGTCCATGCTCATATTGCTTTGCTAGCTTACAAAATTTAAAAGAACTGAATCGAAAAGAACAATCTTTCATACTTTAATAAATTTTCTTCTCTTGATTTGGATAATCCACCACTATAAATCAACCATTGCTAAAAAAAAATGATGATGTTTGCTTTATCCAAAAGTGTATTATTCCGGAATTACATATAATGCAGGGATTCGTCAATTGTTTTGAGATGGATTAGTTCCAATCCTCAGTAGACAAAAGTCACTAATTTGGCCAATAAAACTTAATTCAACACAACTAAACTATCATTGCGAAACATTTGAAAGCAATGCCTGCCGTACCCTTTTGAAAAACGCAGATAAGTTAAATGATCCTGACATATATCAAAATATTGGAAATTTACGATTAGTTCCATTCATTAACGCTCTAAAAGCTATGAACAACATAATTAACTGCGGCTTTTCTACTCAAAAGTGTGATAACCTTTAAGAGTACATTGAAAAATTTATAAAAATGTTTGAAGCTACAGAACTTGTTAATACATTGAAAGCTAATGTAACACCTTACTCATTGTCTGGAGTACCTAAATAGAGATGGACTCGATATACGGTCTACATAAGCAGGGAAATCCATTCACAAGGAATTTTTAAAACATTGGAATCGAAGAAAAGTTAATTCAATGAATAATGCAGCATATTTACCGAAGTTGCAGGAAGCAGTTGTTGCTTTTTCATCTCTAAATATGTTAATATTAAAGTCATTACACAATGAAAAAAATAGTATTACAGGTAATAAAGACAAACATTATCTAACTAGTTTTCTTCAAAATTTATATTATTTTGCTATTTTGGATTTATAATAACACACGTTTTCTTACCGGTCCATTACTAAATGGAATTTTTTGATTTCTTAAAATGCAAATATTTGAAATTAAACCGTTTTTTAAACTTTGATATTTTTTAATATCAACATATTTAACATATTTTTTAATAGTTTTACTATGATATAAAAAACATCGATTTTTTTTACTACAAAAAATTGATTCACCCCCTTAAACGAACTCATAGGATTTTAAAAACAATGAATTCTGCATCTGTAGATGGTTCTTCAAACAACTGCATACTCAGATTGCGTCGACATTTCAGGTTGAATAAAAGTTGCTTCCTGCACACCGTGTCTTAACAAAAGATTTAAAAGTCAGAACAATTAAACTAGATTTTAAGTGTCTCAAAATATATATATATTAAGTCTTTTAGATCCAAATAAGTATAATTGTTCAGTTTTATGTCAAAGTTACATATTTAATAAATATGCATGAACCTATATTTCCGTCAACCTACCAATATTATTATAAACCTACGAACAAGCGTGTTTTCCACCCCAAATTCTGTTTTTTTTTGTGTGTAAATTCCGTACCTAGTTTTTTTTATTTTTCTCATTTCGTTATTGGAGTTTTTGCAATCAAACATAATTTTATTATTTCTTTATTTTAATATGTTAATTTTATAAGTAAACTATTACTAAAATTTAAAAAGATTAAAGTGTTCATTGAATCATTTTTTGTTCTGTAACTTTTTGTAATGTTTATTTGTAATTTAATATTCTCAATAACGAAAATGTTCCAGTATTTTGATTTTGATATCCGGTAATTCCAATTATCTGAGAGCAAACCATATACCTACAATACTACCTATATACTATGTATGTACAAGTATGATAAAATGTAGAAGATTTAGACGGCACCGATAATCTAGTGGTAGCGCTCTTGACTGTCCCTTAAGGGTACCGGGTTCGATCCTGACCTGGCAGTGGTCCTACGCTATAACCTTTATTTCCTTATTTCTAATCAAAGGAACTTTAAAACACATAAATTTATGACGAAAAGTTGTAGGTGGTGTTGGTAGGAAAAGTTTGTGGAGAGGAACAAGGGCGTGGGCAGGATGAAAATAAGACGGGGTCATTACCCTATACATTTTTTGTACCATATTCTTTATTCATGCATTTTTAGAGCATGATATCAAATAAAAATACATTTATTAAATTCATGTACATTTTAAGATATGTTATCGATTAAAAAATTTAATTTTAAGAAAATCAACAAACATTTTTTAAAAACTAAAACTAAGGAAAACTCAACAAAATAATACAAAAAATTAAAGCAAAGTAATAAAACGAGAATTAAGGTGAAAAAACACAAACTAAAAAATACCAAGCACACTGCTTGAACTCATAGAGTTAGCGCTGACTGCTAACCATGGTAGAAGAATACAGGCAGATGCACCAGATGCAAAACTTTTTAATAATTTTCTCTTGTTTCCATTCGCCACACACCTAAGTTTGACAGACATGGCAGTATGGAAAGAGAGCACAGTCAGCGCTGCAGCTACCTCTATCCTTATACCATGCTGCTACCCATATGGTACCCTGGTCAACTTGAAATGTCACTCTGACTGTAGTTTAAAATAAACAGTTGCTACGATTCACGTACCACTGGCAATAGCCGAGCGGGTTACCACTTTGCCTGTTTTGTCTTAGGTTTTTTAAATTTGTAACTTTTTTGTGTTATCCGATATAGTGTCGAAAAAATGGAAGTTGAAAATAGTTTGAGCGGTTCGATATTGGCAATTCCCAGATTTATTCGGTTACTACCGATACTCAAACCCGCAACACGAACGGTATTAAAAAAGGTTTTTTTTTGTTTTTATACAGCAATGAAAAATAAAAAAAAATGTTCATATTACAGTGTAGGTAGATTTTCAACTTTTGAAAAGACACAAAAAACGATTAGAAACGCAAACTTAATTTTCGGGAGTAGAATTAAGTGGCATACTCAGTTTTTCCAAATTAGATAAAAATCTCGAGTTATACAAATTTTTGATATTTGACCTTAACTTGACCTTCATTTAAAAATTTTTTTATAGTTTTTTAACAATTTCTTTTTACTGTTTCAAAAATACCTCCAACGTGTAAATTGAGTTAGAACCTTGTTGAATCTATGATTATTCAAAAGTTTCGCTTTTTCTTCCATTTTGACCAAATTTGAATATTGAACGTACAATTTTTTTAAAAAGACTTAAAATCTGTTTACCCAAATACGTGGTTCTATTTTCTAAGAAGATTAAATTCTAAAAGTTTAAGCAAGATCGGAGGTGATAAAAATTTTCCAAAATAAGGAAAATACATAAAAATGTGACTCATTTATATATATAACAAATATCTTTAGATTAGATGTGATTGCGACAAACTAAGTATTCCACTAAATTCTATTACCAAAAAATAAGTTTATTTGTCTCGGAATTTTCGTGTGTCTTTTTGACGTTCCTATAGTGTTATCTACTCCATATAAATATCTAAGTTTTCAACTTTTACTACTAATTTGCTATTGACTTTTAAAGTTGTATTTTCCAAGAAAAACGTAAAACTACACATAAAAAAAGGATCAAATATAGAAACGACTTAGAAAATCCATCGAAAAAATACAAAATCACAGGTTTAGGCAGTTGCCCACCTACCCCACTACCCCCTGCCTATGCCCTTGGAGAGGAACACTTAGTAACTTGATTTGACTGAAGTGATTAACCCATTAATGACAACGTTTGATGTGTCATACGCACTAAAAGCATTTTTTAAAAATTCCTCAAAAATCCTCAGCCAATGCTTTTTCCAAAAAAATTTATAAAATTGACATTAGAAGCCTTTTTTGTACTTTTTCGCGCCAGTTCGTGCAGTATTTAAAAAAAGTGAACAATGCCACTCAGTTGAGTTATTTTGTTTTATAAACCTCAAGAAAAAAGGAAATATAATTAAAAAAGTGCATTAGGTTAAAGTAAAGCCTACGCTACGAAATTAAAATTTTCCAATTTATAATTTTTTCTAATATTTTTAGTTTTTTTTTATTTCTCTACTTACACACTCCTTATGCGTTTATAATCAGGTGCTTCGCCACACCCAAATCCTTAAGATTTCTTTTTTAAATTTCAGAGTTTTCTGTCTAATATTAATACAAACTTTTGCTGAAAATTTCAAAAGCTAAACTCAACGGGTTCTGGTAGTGAGCATTAATGGCTAAATACCACTTGCTTCAGATTTAATATCAATTGCTTCTACAGCTTTTTCCACATTAAGAACGTCCTACACAAAAGTTTCACTTGATTACTTCCTTTTTTCTTTCTGTGGTATTACAACGGACTAATAATTTGGTCCAAATGGGCTGGTCATAAGACCTGCCGCCACCTAAACCTAACCTAACCTATGCTAAAACAAAAACTTTTTCCATACCATCTGTAACTCTGGCTACGGCCATGCATCACCGTTATCACGATAGAACTCTTGGAATTTTTTAAAAAATTTATCTATCTGCATATTTAGGCAAATTTCTTTTAAACTTTTAAATTTACACATTTTTTACATCCCTTTCTTAATTTATAAATATTTAGTTAGTGATTTAAGATAAGTAAATTTATCTGTTGATTCAATTGATCTTTTCCGATTATCTTATATTAAATCACTTAAACATTACGACGAAAACGATATTTAAGCTATTCGTTTGAAAGAATGTTTTCTTAAAAATAGCTACTTAAAGTTCTTACTAATTGCATCTAAAAAAAACCATCAGAGCATAGTTGATACTTGCACAAGTAATGTTAAGGATTCAACATAAAATCCACTTACTCCTCTGTAATTTGTGGCAAATTATGAGACTAATTAAAGCAGAATTGTTAAATTAACAAATTGATTTCATGCAACGAACATTTAATTAAAAACCAACAAAATTTCAAGGCGTGTATCGTGAATCCTTTGCCATTAGTCTCACGTGATGCGTGACTACAAAAAATTTACAAAAAAAAAAAACACTATTACAACAAAGGCTCAAAAAAACAGTGAAAATTTGTTGGCTTTATTGATGGTCGTGGTATTAATTGTGAACACAAAACGGCAACAGGAAAGACAACAACAGCAACAAAAACAAAAGAGGCGTAACACCTAAAAGCCATCCCTTGAAGCCAAACAAGGTTTGTTACAATGTGCCATTAAACAAAACCTACAACAACAACCAACAATGAAAAAAACAACAAAAACAACGTAAACAACAACAACCAACAGCAATAATAACAGTGACAATAAAGAAAAAGACAAATTCTATCGTTTGTAGCATAAATCAGAGCTCCCTCCAGCATTTGGCCTTTACCCATCCTATGTTGTTGTTGTTGTTGTTTTTGTTGTTTTTGTAGTTGTTTACTGTAATATGGCTGTCAGTTTTTTCGATATTGATGAGAAGATTTAAATTTCAGTCAAAATAATTATTCAATTTAATTTTGTGAAAATATTTTGTCATGCTAATAAACAACCAGCCAGTGTTGCATGCCATATAATGCGCTCTTAACATTGACGGATTTAAGAGTAACTCTTTCAGGGGCCTGGTTTTTTAAATTTCTATTATACAATATTTTTTTGTATTGATTTTGTACGTTGCCCAGTGAAAATAAATTAAATTTTTTGCTGTTGCGAAACCACATAAAATTTAAATCGTTATGCTTGCTTTTTACTATGTCATTTTTATGACGACACAAAAGTTTATCACCTTAAAATATCACCTTAATAAAACTCTAGAATATTTTCTGCATAGCTCCATTTAATAAAACTGTGCATGTCCAAATATCAAACAAGCGGGAGAAATGTTATTTCAGCATTATTCGAGGATGTTTTTTTAATTTTTCAGCCCGTTTTCGAGAAATTTTCGGTTTAAGATTAAGTACATGTTGATGCAGTTTTTGTTAAAAAACTTCTTTCTCATTAACTTTATCGACTTCATGCTAATGAGTGAAACATTAAGAACTACCTGTAGAATAATTTTTTGGAAGAGTTGAATCCTTGGAATCCAACCCTTATGGTCCAAATTGAACTCATAAATAAAAAAATCCGCTTTTTCGTATAAAAGCTTTGTTCAAACAAAAATAAGTAAGCTTTTTAGGATGAAAAAATATTTCCCTGATATACTGGCGCTAAGTGAAATTACAAATTAACCAATCATCTGTGTCCCTAAAATTACCTCAAAGGTATTAAATCTAAGTTTTCCATATATGTATATATTAGGCCGGAGCAAATTTCAAAAATGCATAGCATGCATTTGGCTCAGGACACATTCGACAGGTATTGTAACAAAAATGTAAACTACATAATTTCATTTCAATCTGATTGCATCTTCTTGCTCCGGTTTGTTCTTAAAATCAGGACATGTTTTAAAAACTTTTAAATGTTTTAAAACTAACATGATATGGAGGTATACAAAATTTCGTCCTGTTCTGAGCACATCTTCCAGCTCTGAGAAATCCTTAAAATTTACATAAGATATAAAAAAGTTATATTTTTAGAGGATACTTGCTATACATATTTACTATCCCAAATTTTGCATTTATTATGCATCTTATTTTCAGCCGATTGGTCCTAATATATCTATGAAAAACTTAGTTTTAATACATTTGAGGTCATTTTAGGGACACAGAAGGTTGGTTAATTTGGATTCAAAAAGCTTACTTATTTTTGTTTAAACAAAGCTTTTCTACGAAAAAACGGATTTTTTTGATTGATGACGTCAATTTGGACTATACAACATGAAGTCGATAAAAATAATGAGAAAACAGTTTTCTAACAAAAAATGCATCAACATGTACTTGACCTTGAACCTGCAATTTCTCGAAAATGGGCCGAAGAATAAAAAAACGGTAAATGTCATTGAATTCACCGTCTTCGAATTATGCTTAAATAATATGTCCCTATATTGTAAAAAAAAGTGACCGATTCATGCACAGTGTAATTTATTTGTTATTAATTTTCCAAGAATGCCAAAGATAAAAAAAAGTTCAACATGTTGTTGTTTTCAATTTTATTGACAACAACTGACAACTGAAAATGACAAAGTGAAAACCAAGCATTAGGTAGAGAACTTTAAAGATTTTACATGTTTATTGAAAAAAAAAAGTTGTTTTACGAGCTACAACTATGCTTGGTATGGTTTACAAAAATCTGGTGGTAGTAAATAATAGTTATGTTGACGCTTGTCTGTCAACATAGTTTATTAAGTTGACGCAACAAAACTTTTTTCTCAGTGTATACTAGCTGCTTAGTGCTGGCACATGGTCAATTTTTGAGTGCGAGCTTAAACTCTAGTCAAATTAAACTGAGGTTAACTCATCAAAATTGGACGTTTGAGCTTAGTTTAACTAGATATTTTAGCATTCGTTGAAAGTAAATTGACTTAAATTATAATATTATGAGTTTCATTTTGCCCAAACCTAGTTTAAATGTCCAATTTTTGTGAGTTAACCTCAGTTTAATTTGACTAGAGTTTAAGCTCGCACTGAAAAATTGACCCTAAATGCTTACAGTAGACATGAATAACGCAACTCTGCGTTGCATTATTGAGTTGAAATACTTAAATGCGCTATAACGTTGATACAATGGTTTTGTATAATATTTTCTTTTGCTCGTTTTCTTTATTTGAGTATCGAACGCGTTTAATTTCAAAAAGTGCAAGAATCCATATTTTGAAATTTCAAATTATTTTGTAGACCGTAAACGTGTTCGATTGATCAACCTTGAACAAAAATAAATATAGGCTTATTTCTTACAAGTAGATGCTAGCTCTGCTCTTTGTTATGACATACTTAGGGCCAGTTTTTCAGTACGAATCTAAACTTCAGACAATTTAAACTTAGCTTAACTGACCAAAATTGGACGTTTAAACTCGGTTTAACTAGATGTTTTAGCATTCGTTGAAGTTAATTGACTAAAACTATCATATAATGTTTATATGTTATAATGTGTTTATTTTTTGCATTACCCGAGTTTAAAAGTCCAATTTCAGTGAGTTAAGCTCGGTTTAATTCTATTAGACTCTAAACTCGTACAGAATAACTGACCCCAGGGGCGTACCGAGGCCATTTTGATTGTATAGCCTTAAGTCCCGACTTTTTTAAATACAATATAGTTGAATTACATAAAGTTACTCATCTGTTCAATCAATATAAATAAATCTTAAGTGGTCTTTTTCATTTGAACGGCTAAGAAAAACACTTTGTAGTTATTTTTATTAAAACTTTTTTAATGATGAAAAAAACTTGTGTACATCAAAATACATATAATTAAGTATGTTTTGAATTTTTTTTTTTGTTTGGCCTTTTATCTGTTCTCTTAAGCTTTTCGCAATTTGAACATCATTTTTCGAATCCAAAAAGGTGGCAAAGATTTCTCAGCTTTTAGAACAGGTAACTGAAAACTTTTTAGTTCATCTAAATGATAATATTTGATACTGTAAGATTACGTATAATCAGCCAACTAAACCTCATACCTGTTTTTGGCGCCATTTTCAAAACAAAAATTGAAAAATTACTCTATTTTTTTTACATTTCTAAAGCTCTAAAAATTCGAGTTTTAGGTTTTAATAGATAATTGTAGATAATGATCTTAGAGATTTTACAATAATATATATAATGCTAAACAGTTTCAGCTCAAACGGACTTTTTCGTTAATCTTTGGTACCGTTTTAAGAAATCCTGAAATTTTTAACCCACATATAGTATCACTTTTCAATCTTTCGATATTTTTTAAGTGAAAAAGATCCTTTAAAGGCAGTTTTCATGTCGTTCCCTCTATCAAAGAAAATGAAATAAAAGTGTTCAACATTATCGAATCAGTATTTAAAAATTTTAAAAAGTTTTAAAAATTCATAGTTTATATGTGTTAAAAAATAAACAGGGCTTTCAATTTCTTTAACATTTTTTTTTAAATTTTTAAATTAATGAAAACAATAGTGTTTTAAATAAAAAATACAAACTTAATTTTTAAGTATAACATTTAAGTATTAATTCTTCTTTTTTTAAGGTAACCATTGCTGCGCAATATTATTTAAGTTAATGAGATCAACTATGTCCTTTTCTGATGAAAGTATTAATAAGTCATTAAGACGTGAGTCACTTTGCGTGGTTCTTAAATATTTTTTGACTAATTTTAATTTGCTGAATGTTCTCTCATTTCCGGAAACAGTAACAGGCACTGTGCACAGCAAACGCGACATTTTGTTAACTGCAGGAAGAGATTTTTTATTGAATTCTGAAACATTACCCGATAGAGTTTCTACGCCTTCGCATAGATCATAGAATACTTTACGAATTCCGCTTTTAATTTAAGTGAATTCAACAAAAAATTTTTTGGTAACAATTTTATTGATTCTAGAATTCGCTTTTGGGTCAAGTTAGTAGTAGAAGATAGAATTGGATTAAAGAGTTCATACAGAGGCCTTATTGTTTCTAAGCAACTGCTTAATTTATCTCGCATCAGTGAGGTTATCTTATCCAATACAAGTTTAAATTCTTTTCTATAAAACAGTTCATCGAAAAATAAGCCGCCTTGGCATTGTTATCATCCAAACGTTTCGGTGCAAGACGACGACGATGGCGAATTGAGAATTCCTTTTTCACAATGCAACAGCACTACTAATTAGGTTATCCGTACCTTCAGAGTCCGAATTTATTTTTTTATTAATGATTTAAGGGTACAATAAATAAATTTCATAGCATCTAAAAAATATAGTTCAATGGCTTCAAGAGATTCAGTCATTAGTTTCATATTTACTGGCACATTTTTCATAAAAACAAGACTTATAAAAAAGTCCACAGAAATGAGTTGGTTTGATAGCGAATATGCAGCATTTCGAGTCCACTTGTCAATTTTTTTAGAGCTTTGGAAAATTTCGTTTAGAACATCAACAATGACATAAAGCAATGCTTTTATAATAAATGAATTTTGAATTCAGATTTAAAAATGGTGTTATTTTTGCCATCATCTCGAGTTTAAAAGTTAAAACGGACATTTTCTTCAATAGTTTGACTTACTCTTATAATTTCATTATTTATTTTAATTGTATTTAAATTAAAATGTTAAGTCTATGAAATTAAAGATTTTACATCAGAGTTCTTGAGCTAAGAAAATTTCTTTAAATATGTTGGCCGATTTCGATCATTAAATTTTTTATTACAAATTTTGGATATTTTTGGATAAAAATTTCAATCTCAGAAAGTTCTACAAAACGAAATTAATCCGGTTTTACAAAAGGGAATATTTGTGGCGACTGAGTAAGCCTTTGTTCGTTTGGTCTTGTTTTATTCCACTTATTTTTGCAACTTTTTGACAAAGTATTGGTATCAGGGAATGTTGTCATTCAGCTTTATCCAAAAACTTAAGCATTAATCATTATTTTATGATTTTCAAGTTTTTGCTTATATATAAAAATAGTAATCTGATTTTGTCTTTTAAATCTTAAATAAAAATCATAAATTTTTTTTTGGTCAAATAAAAAGATCATTTTCAGTTTTTATTTTTGGTCAAGGACATGGTTGCATAATTGGACTAAAAATGGTCCTTTTTTTCTGTTTGGTCCGCTGCTCTCTTTTACGTTACTGTGCATTACTATTTTCCTGCTTTTTTAAAAAAATGTATTCTACTTTCTGAACTTTTTCTGCATTTTGTCACAAAGAAAAACTGGATTCGTTTACAACAACTCAACGCTAAAACGACTTAAAATGAGAAGTTTGTTCAAGGTACGACTGAAAGTGAGCTGTCCTTATGAAGTTTGTTTAAGATACGACTTAAAATGAGTTAGCCGACTGAAGTTCGTTTAAGGTACGACTGAAAGGGAGTAAGCCGAGTGAAATTAGTTTAAGGTACGATTAAAAGTGAATTGGCCGACTGAAGATAGTTTTGGGTAAGAATTAAAATGAAATAGCCGACTAAAGTTGGTTCTTGTTATGAAAATGGCAATAAAAGTTACGACTGGCTTTGATTCGTTCATAATAAGTGTTTACAAAAATCAATAATTTAAAAAATTTTAGCAAAAAATAACAATTAGGCCGACTCTAAAAAAGTAGGGAGGGTAATCTACCCTCTTATCCCCCGCGAGTTACGCCCCTGATTGGCCCTTATAGTGATTTATTATTGGTGAAGCTATTTTTTTATGATTTTATGACCAATATTTTGCTTATTATAACAACCATTTTTGATGAATCATACATGGGCGTACACAGGGGAAAAGGGGCACTTTCCCCCCTAGGCAGTGACAATGTTTTAAATCTCTTCATATTAAATGAAAAAAGCCGCAAGTTTATATTAAAAAACTTTAAGAGAGAAGTAAAAAAACTTTCTAAATTGTAAGTATCATAATATTGATATCATAATCAATCAAAAAGTCGATTTAGAATTTTTTGTAACTTACGGCTTTTTCATTTCATATGACGATATGTTCATTACTTATGTTTATATATTTTGAAGAGAATACAAAAATACTTATTTTAGGTTAATTTATAAATAAAGCTGAGCTAAACCATGCATTTGAAAATAGTAAGTTTATGTTTTATGTTTCACCTGCCCGTCTCTGTGATAAGTAATGATACATTTCAATACGTATTTTTACACTCAAAAAATTTTGTGTGCACTCATAACTAATAACTGCGTTCATTCTAGGAATTTTATTCGTAATTTTCAGCCATTCTTCCAGAAGGCTATGACAACCTTGCAATCATGCATTTCTTTTCTACAAATATTATTTTTAATTCGTAAATAGTACGAAACCAGTAGTAAATACTACTTACGAATTGCTCGTACGAGAAATTGTCGAATGTTATGGCATGATATCCCTTATTAGTCAAAGATCATTCTTCGGAACAACATAAGGTAAGGAGATTTAAGACCAATAACGCACATAAACTTAAGCAATAAGCAAATTTATGTTTTAAAGTTATTGTTAACAGCAGAAAACAAAGTAAAATTAATTTTATAAAAAAAAAATAATATTTTCCCAAAAGCTAATTGCTCGTTTTTCTATCATAAGGATGATTCAATTTGGATACTTTTTAAATTTATTAAACTTAATAAAATGAAAAAAAATCCTGCAACATTAAAATTTAGGAAAGTTGCAGCGATCTAGGCGAGAGCAAAGCTTCAAATTCAAAGCGCAAGAAAAAAATTAGGAAATGTAATAAAGTTGGGCAATTTTTGATCAAGGACTAATTTTTTAAAAAATCTGAAAGCATAATCGAATTGAGCAAGTGATTTTTCAATAGAATTTGTTATAGTCAAAAGTTTTAAATAGGAAACTTAAATGTAAATAGGAAACTCAATTTGAAACATCTATTTTATACTTCTTAAGATTCACATTATTTAGCCGCGCCCACCCAGTTTAAGAATTGTATCTACTTTTTTTTGCATCAGATGCTTATATCATCCCGGATTCAGAAGCAAGAAGGAAATTCTGGAATATGTTTAGAAAAGGTATGTAACCCAAAACGCATCTTATATACATGTAACTCTTTATATCTTTAAATAAATTTTTTAAATCATTCAGATAATCAAAGAAAAAAATCATTCAAGTATGTTCCGTACTCGATTGTAGTAACTTGCAAGCTGCTACAACTGATTCATGTTGCAAAAAAAGACACAGTTTCGATAGTATCGTAAGTATAGACGTAGAATTCCTTTTTATACAGTAAAAGATAAAAATTCTGGTTTTTTTCATGTAAATTCTTCAAAACTTTTTTAAAGTATCTTCTAAATAAAAATTATTCAAAAACAAATTTGTTGTTGTTGTTCTTCTTTAAACTTACCTGATATAAAAAGCTCACAATTAAATTCGTGTAAAAATTTGTTTTGTTTTATAAAAAGTTTTCGTTTGATATTTATGGTGATGAATTTGTTGTTCTTTTCCATTTGTTTTGTTGGTTAAAGCTAAATGTAATTCAAAGTTATGTTTAATTAATTGAACTAAGTATGGGTAAATTTGAATTATTTATTTTTCCTGTAGTAAAGAGCATATACATATATGTATATTTTAAAAGTAATTTAAAACTAAAATTTTAGTTAACAAAATAAATTTTTAATATGGAAAGAATACCATTCATAATAAAAATAGTTCGAATTTATTATGGTATTTAAAAAATATATGTAGTTTTTAAAGCACAACGCATGCTTAGAAACGCATGCGCAAATTTGCGTAGTGGTATACATAAATGCTGAAAATAAACATTCGTTTTATTCGTACTCCAACTCATGGCAGAATAACCAGGTAAGGCCGACTCGGAGAGGAATGAAGTAGAAAGTAGAGAAAAGCGAGCTAGTTGTCAAAATCAGCTGTTCATGTCGAGTAAAAATTAAGAACATCTAAAAAAAATTTCAGCTAACTGAACCAACAAGATCTCTTTGTCCCGCTTTTCACTCGGCAATAATTGCCTTTGCCACAAGCAGTTTTTGGATTATTCACCCGCATGAGGGGGCTTATGAAAGTCCCCTTTAAGCCCGAGTAGTCAACAAACTACTAGCGGCGAAAGCAATTATTGCTCATAGAATTGCCGAGTGAAAAACGGCCCTTTGCAGCACATGCAGAACCAAAACAACAATATGAGCAGCTAGTAACAACGTTGCCAGTTATGTTGGAAAAATCCCATTCGTGGTAATTTTGAATTGTCCTTAGGAATTTTTGTTTCTGGGAATTCCTATTAAATTTTTAAATTCAGCGTGGTATTTTTTAATTGGCGTGGAAATTCTTGTTTTTTACATTGCTTGTGCATATGGGACTTATTGTGGTATTTTTAATACGAATGAGATTTATGTGGTAATTTTGAAAGCATATGGAATTTTTGGTGGTATTTTTAAAACACGTGGTATTTTTGTGGTAATTTTTAATGATCATGAGTTTTTTTTTGATATTTTTTTATTACGGTAGAAACTTGTTTGATTATATTTACAATGGTAATTTTTGTTGTATTTAATTAATGTTATTGTGAAAAAGGAAACTTTTTGTCGGAATTGTTTTAAATTTTAACTGGCAACCTTGACTAGTAGTAGTACATTTTTTTGTAGCCACATACTGGCTCTCTATCTACATGCATCTGTATTCTCTATTGCATTACAACCCAACAAGCCATGAATGTTACTGTGCCAGCTAAACGGTACTTAAAACGGGAGCGTCTGATTTGCTGGTATGAAAACGACATGTTTTTGTACCTTTAAACCGTTCTCTATATAATTGCCTGCATTCAGCGGAAAGAACTGTTCCACAACTTTCGGGCTGAATGGTATGCTCTCACAAAACATGTTCCTTGAGATGTCACAATTTATATAGCGAAAATATTTTATGCTACTTCGCTACTTGAGCACTTTTTCGGCTAGAATGCGGCCATTGTGAAGTCCTTTTTTTATATTTATCAAGAATCGAATTGAAATTTATGTCATATTCGCTTGATGTGTCGTTTGGTCTTGTTTTTTTTCCCTCTCTTTTTCACCCGTTCGCAAAAAAAAATACATACTAATAAAAAACAACAACAACAACAACAACAACAACAACAACAACAACAACAACAACAACAACAACAACAACAACAACAACAACAACAACAACAACAACAACAACAACAACAACAACAAAAGCAGCACAACAACGAACGACGTAATTACGAACCAAACAAGTAAACACAACAACAACAACAACCTTAAAAACAGCATAAGCAGCTAAGCCGCTTGTGCATTTCTCATACGAATGTATGAATTTTTCATCTTCTTAGATTTTGCTATTTTATTAGATATTCGTTTTATAGATATTCTAGATTTTAGATTTTAGTTTTATAGATATCTATTAGATATTCGTTTAAACTGATATTTTGGCATTTTTTTCTTCTTTGTACGATGAATATTAAAGGCTGTAGGTATACCCCAAAGTGTCGAATATCACTTTGAAAAAATTCGTGAAAATGACCCCTATACAAACCGCGCTATAAGACGTAATTCTACGTCAAAAAAATAAGTGGATTGGTGTCAATGCGATGTGAGATCCAGTGAAAAATATCTCCCTTAGCATGCGGGGAACATTTCAAGAATAGCGACAACTCAAATTTTTAATTTTTGAGGATAATATGGATTTTGACCTGTTAAATCCAAGTTTGAAAAAGTTCATTCCGCTCGAAACTGCTTTGGGTGTTAAAGCCTTCCAAAATTAAAAACGGCCTAAAAATTAAGTTTGTTTTTTCAGTTTTCCAAAAAAAAAAAAAAAAAATAAACAAATAATGTTTAATATTAGGAAATTTTAAAAGTTGAAAACTTGGGGGCTAACAGTAGTTAATGCAATTTCATTTAAAAATACAGGAGACCTCTCATTATTTATTTTATTAAACTATAAAGAGTATTTGCAATTATTGAAATGTATTATATGATAAAAAAATAAAATGAAACTTGAAAATATTTCGGACATGATACGAGAAAGATTTTTATACCAATTTTATGAGTACAAGCGTGTGTCAACCGGTGTAGTGTGCGTATCAAGTTTACAAAATTAGTAACAAAAACCGTAGCAAATAGCATTATGTAGGTTACATTTTGTTTATTCTCACTGTTGATTCCTTTATGTGTCTGGCCCCCCTAGAACAAATCCTGCTGACGCCCATGGAGTCATATGTATTGCTACACACATATTGCTTTGTTGTAGTTTTTCTAAGTTTTACTACATATTATAAATTTACTACATAACTCAATGCGCTCGTCAACTCAACACACTTTAAAGATTTATCTCATAACTCAATGCGTTGTCAAACTCAAAATCTAACTGTGTTTATTAAATTCCTGTTTATACAGGAATTTTAGCATTTCAAACTTTGCAATCGTGGCACGAAGGCGTCAACTCACTTCTCTGATACATAAACTGTGCTTGAGTTGGTGCATGAGTGCAGATTTTTTGGCTGCGTTACACTTGTCTAGCCTACAGTCGTTATGTAGATGTAACCAAAATACTAATTTGTTTCACGTGAAAAATAAGTAATAATATTATTTGACAAGCATATCGTTTGTTGGTATTCATATCGATGTAAGTATATGTATCTAGATGATATGCTTCAAATTCAAATGAAAACTTTTACGTTTAATTTTCACTGAATTTCGCTTAAGCTTATATTGTTTTAGTTGATTTTACCGTTAAGCAGCCATGGCAAATTCCTGTTATTGTTATTGTTGTACTTGGTTTTAGTGGCTTGTTTCTGTTCTACATGTTCTCTAGTGATGTATGCGAGTGTTTCTGTGGATTTATTTAATTTAAACAACTAAACATTGTAATTGTTTATTCTTGCCAAACGTCGAACGGCAACAGTCATTAATGAAGGTTTTTGAAGAGCTTTGTAAATACAGACACAGTGGCTTTTACAAACACACACACACACACACACACACATACACACACTAAATCAGACTTACAGCCACGCACATAAATCAATGCAGACAACCCACTATTTTGCACTCGGTTTAATTGAAAAAGTTGTAAATTCACTAGCACATGCATGCCAAATACATACACCATTAGAGACACACCCACACATTCAAAAGGAAGCGACAAACACAGATAGACTTTAATTGAAATTTAAATTTTATTTGCACGCCACTTTGATTTAAAGTTTCCATCATTATTTATTGAACGAAAACTGAAGCTTTGGCTCAGCACAGTTTCAATTAATCGTGAACGAAAAGTTACAACGTTCTAAAAATAGAAGATATAGTTTTGAAAATTAGTTTGAAGTGGCAATGTAACAGCATCAAAACTGCATCAAAGCTGTTTTACTTTATTTAATTCCAATCAAAGTTTTGATAGCTTTTGCAATATCTTTTACGTAAAAAATGTATGTATTTTTCTAAAAAATGTTATTTCTTGATAGGTACAAAGATTGGATACAGTATGGATGACTAGACCAGCTTTTATATATGTACGGGGGAAAATGAAAATCGGATTTGAGTGCAACGCGTTAGCTAAAAACTTTATTTTTGTCCTAAAAATGCAATTTGCAAACTATTGCGGAATTTGAAAAATGAGAAATAGTAGCGCACTGCGCTTTAGAACGGAGATTTTGGCCACATAAAGAAAAAAATTGCTATTTTTCAAAAAATCCCAAGAACTTTTTTAATACACCTTATTGTTAGTTTAATTTTCATACAAAATGAGCTATCAAACATGCAAATTGGATAAAAACTCTAATTTTATCAATGTTATCTAATAATATCAGAGCTCTAATTTTTTTCATTCCTTATAATTTTTCTTGTTGGTTTTCAAGGGTTATTTCAAGTATAATCTTCAGCTATTTTAAACAAAAACAGACCAACTTGGCTTCGTGCTTATCGAAGACCACTGATGATACAGGGGAAAAGTCAGTGGCCTCTACTGCAAAGAGGGTCAGGTAACCTGGGACCAGAGAACAAAAAATCTCATAGCATGTATTCTAATGCAGAAAAATACTAATACATTTGTCTTTTAGAATTTTTGATACGGGACCAAGCAAAATGTATCGAGACGGCCATCGAAACCGATGGCAAACACCGCTCCATTGTAATTGCATCCGCTTACTTTCCTGGGGACGATCCTAACATCCCGCCAGTGAAGACAAACGATATGTGGAGCATTGTGAAAAAACAGATGTACACTTCTAATTGGCTGTGATGCAAATGGGCACCACACAATCTGGGGAAGCACCGATGATAACACCAGAGGTAAGTACGTTTTAAAATTTCTTGAAAGTAGTAACCTAGAATTTTACAACGTGGGGGCAACACCTACCTTTCTAGCTAGGGCAAGAGAAGAGATCTTAAATCTCACCTCAGGAAGTTCAGATGTTGGGGATATGATTGGGGAAAGGAGGGTATCGCCGAAACCATCAATGTTTGATCATAGAATAATAGAGTTTAGACTTAGGGTAAATGTCAAGACATAGAACCTAAAAGAAACCCTAGAAATACAAGAAATACAATACACTAAAACAAATCCTACATAAAGTAAAAGCCACGAGTAGAATTAGTAACATCATAGAACTCGAGCCTGACAAGACTCCGGAAAAATGTGCGATGCAGTTTTAATACCGCAAAGCGCAACGGATAATGGCATATTAACACGGTGGCGCTTACGGAGTACAATAAGGAAATAAGAGAGCCAAAATGAAAAGCTTTAGAAACTTCTGCGAAGACATTTATTTCACTCCTGCTGCAGCCAGGATCCATAAAGCACTGGTAAAGGGCAGAGTGGAGACAAACATGGCACTTCTATTAATAGACGGAAGCTATACGCTTTAAGAAGAGCAACGAGCTTGTCACCTTTTACAAACTCATTTCTCTGGCAGCACACCGATATTTGATTATGAGATGGCAGACAGGCTGATTGCGCAAAACCGAGAAGAGTGGCAACTTTCCACGAGCATCTGCACTAAGACTTGTTTAGATTGGGCGCTAAGAACCTTTCAACTATTTAAATTAGCAGGTGCAGACTGCATCTTTCCTACACTTATGCAAAAAGGCGAAGAATAAATATAGCCCAACCTAGTCAAAATAACTAAGAGCAGCCTTGCGCTGGTCTATATCCCAAGGAAATGGAGAAGAGCCATAGTCATCTTCATACCGAAAGTAGGGAAAAAAGACTATACGCCATCAAAGTCCTTTAGACACATTAGCCTTACTTCACTTGTTCTTAAAACAATGGAAAAGGTAGTAGATAATTATATAAGAACTGAGATTTTGGAGAATGCACTAAAGTAGGTATGATATGGCGGTTCTGGCTCAGGCTCCAGGCTCTATTACCATCAGCGCCATATGCGGTGGAATGGGGAACTATTACAATAGGTAAGCGGTTTGTGTCTATAGTAAAGGAAAAAAAATGTTAGGTTTGTGTTTATAATATCATGTGTTAGTGTGTTTTGTATAGAAGAATGAGAGAATTTTAATGTGGTTTGTGTCTATAGTATAGGAAAAAATGTTAGGTCTGTGTCTATAATATGTTCATCTAGTGAATATCATGTTGTTTGTGTGTTTTGTATAGAAGAATGAGAGAATTTTCAATGTGGTTTGTGTCAATAGTACAGAAAAAAAACAAAATAGGTGTGTGACTATAGTATATTCATCTAGTAAATATCATGTGTTTGTGTATAGAGTATATTTTTTAACATGAGGTTTATGTCTTAAACAGATTCATCTAGTAAATATCATATGTATCCACAGAAAAAAAAAACTCATATGTTTCAATTAATCTAAAGTATAGAAACAAAAATTATCATGTGTTTATATGTATAGTAGTCTACAACAGATCAATGTAATGAATTGAGGTATTAAAATGCTGTTGTTGTTGCTGTTTGCTGTTGTTGTTGTTGTTGTTGTTGTTGTTGTTGTTGTTGTTGTTGTTGTTGTTGTTGTAGATATCAATTCCTTTGAGAACATTCTAGAACATTCTAGAAGCTTAGCAATAGGGTTAATCTTTTTTGATAGTAAACTATTGTTTTTTAATGTAAATTAAATTTACATATAATTGAAATAAAACCCATTAAAACATTGAGTTATGTATGTCTAGACGCCTAGCTTTTTTTGATAATAAGCTTCAATAGGGTTAATCTTTTTTTGATAGTAAACTATTGTTTTTTAATGTAAATTAAATTTACATATAATTGAAATAAAACCCATTAAAACATTGAGTAATGTATGTCTAGACGCCTAGCTTTTTTTTGATAATAAGCTTCAATAGAGATTATCATGTGTTTGTGTGTGTGTGTGTGTGTGCGTGTATTATGCAATAGGCTAATCTAACGAATTGAGGTTAGTATGTTGCTGCTGTTGTTGTTGTTGTTTTTTTTTGACGTTGCTGTAAATTTAAACTGATATGTAAACCCTACATATTATTGAAAAAAAACATAGACACTTAGATTTAAGTGCTTTTAAGAGTTAAAAAAAAAACCCCCCCATAAAAATTTATATATGAAAGAGCATAAGAATTGATTTTTACGTATATTTTATTTATTTCAAATATATTTTGAAAACAAAAATTGTAAACATAAATGACCGCAATTTATTGTATTAAAATTTTGTAATCTATTATAATTATAACTAATCTTTTCTCCTAAATATTTTATAATTTCCTTTGGCGGCTGTAAGTTTCCAAAGCTATCAAAATATTCAATGTCATTTTTAGTTTTCTAGTATGCTACCCAATGTGTACCGGGTCCCTTTGAAATATCCAGATTGATTATCCCGCATTCTTTTTTAAATGGTTTACTTGGTAGAGTGTCACACATAAACACACCCCTAAAATGTGGGATATCTTTAGCATATTTCCTTAGATCTACATCAGAAAGGGCTCTTTTAGGTAGCTTCTTTAAAAATTTTGTTGATAAGGTTTTAAGTATAGTCCCAATCCTTTTTTATAGGGTTTTAGGAACATGCCTTTACCCATTGCAATAGCTTCCATTTTACTATTATGACGTTTTGCTTCAGCCAGCTGCTCCTTTCCATTTTTAGCTGCATTTATTGCTTTTGTAATACCAGATACTCCACCAGTTAGACCGCCAAGTGCACCAAGTGCAGCGAATATAGGAGCAAGTGGGAGAAAACCTCCAGATTTAGGTAGTGGTATTACTCGAGGAGTTATTATTAAAGATTTTTTTCCTCTGAATATGTTATTAGCAACTTTTCGTGAAATTTTAATAGCATCATCCAAGTTTTTTGTTTTCTTTATTTTTAATTTAGCACTTTTTAATGCATGTTTAAATAGTCGATGTCCATTTACTTGAGGTGATCTCTTAGTTTTACTATTTACATTCCCCATACCAAATTTTGTTTTTGCTTTCATTACGTTAGTAACAAACCAAGCGTTTGATTTTTCTATAAGACTACTATCACTTGCTTTTACTCTTTGCCAAGCTTTTTCAGCTAAATCTCTATCAGCAATATGTCTTTTTTCTAAATCTTTGGTGTTTAAGTATGCTATATCGTGTTGTCTACAAGCGGTATCTAAAGGATTGATTCCTTGGTCACCTCTAGCTAAACGTTTCTTTAATTTTGTACCAGGTCCACAAAATTGATATCCAGGTAAATGTAATTCAATAGGAAGTTTATCGATGATTTTATTAAGAATACCTTTCCCTTTGAAGTATGGATGATAACTGTTTATCTTTTTATATAAGACTGTCATAAGTATTTTTAGTTTTCTAATTAGATGATGAAAGTAAAGTGATTGAAAACCAATAAAATGGTTTGTTTATATATGATATTGCTTAGTAGTTTTCATGATGCGTTTCCTAAAACAACATTTATCAATTAACGTAAAGAATATCGATTCAAAGATAAATTCATCAAAGAGAATACGACATAGTTCATTACTACCGAACACTATTCGAGCTCTTATTGTTGGACCTTCAAATTGTGGAAAAACAAATGTGATGATAAGTCTGATTGAAAGTCCTAATGGACTGAAATTTAAAAATATTTACTTATACTCAAAGTCAACAGAACAATCAAAATATAAGTACTTGAAGCTGTTAATTAAACCCATTAAGGAGATAAATTTTACATTATTTTCCAATAATGATGACGTCATATCTCCAGACAAAGTCCAACCGAACTCAATATTTATATTCGATGATATAGCTTGTGAGAAACAAAACCATATCCGATCTTACTTCTGTATGGGACGTCACAAAGATGTTGATAGTTTTTACTTATGCCAATCTTATACACGTATTCCAAAACACCTGATTCGTGACAATGCAAATTTAATTATAATATTTAAACAAGATGAAATGAATATTAAACACATTTATAATGATCATGTTGGTTCTGATATGTCTTTTAATACATTTAATAAGTTATGTTCAAAATGTTGGAAAGAAAAATATGGTTTTTTAATTATTAGTAAGGATGATTCTATGAATAATGGACGCTACAGAAAAGGATTT
This sequence comes from Dichetophora obliterata, assembly GCA_963920525.1. NCBI lineage: Eukaryota > Metazoa > Arthropoda > Insecta > Diptera > Sciomyzidae > Dichetophora > Dichetophora obliterata. The sequence goes on along the minus strand of OY986436.1, from coordinate 238,450,743 downwards.
AACTTATTTATACGTTTATAAAAGAATAGTATAGATATTATAAAATCAGTACATTATATGCTGCTAAACTGATCTGTTCTATCGAAAAATAAAAAAAAAAACTATCTGCTAAACAGTTAACTAATAAACAGATTTAACAACCTATCAATATGGATGAAAATCTAGTTAAAAATCTTATTAAAACACGAAATATTTTGAAAAAGAAATATAAAAACCTTCAGCTAGGAGAAGTTGCAAATGATGAGTTATTAGAAAAGACGTTTAAACCAATAACAAATCCATTAAAAAAAATATTTCAATCGACTCATAATAATAATAATAATAATAAAAGATCAATAATAATAAAAAATGAAAAATATTCAGATAAAAATTTTAAGGATAATAAAGTTACTACCAGCACACCATTTAAAAAGAACAAGCCTGATTATAATGCATTTTCTCCAAGCTTTGATAGCAAGGAAATCGAGAAAAGTTCATCCGCTTTTAAATCATTTGATGATGATAATGATTACGATACTAATGATGATGATGACGATAATGATGATGATATTAATGATGTTGATAACACCATTGCAATACATTCCAACCAAAGTATTCAATTTGATTTATCAAAAGTTAATTTAAATAAATTAGATAAAACCTTTGGTCCTCATAAGGATAAAAATCATATATGGAGACTGGGTAATGACCCTATCACTTTTAATTCAACCAATATTACTGTAGGTAAAACAAAATGGCCCTTCACATTAGGTTTATATGAACTCTTAATTTATAGGAAACCAGACAGTTTTAATACAGCAGATTTAAATGCTTATAAACAAATATTGGAGATGACTAATGCTCATAGAAGAAATAGCAGCATTAATGGTCAAATTAAAGGAAATCGTTCAGAAAAATATACTACTATTATTAGAAAACTATTTAAAGAACAAAGAATGCATAAAGGAAAAGGTTTAATGAAGTTTAATAAAAAAAAGCTTAATTATGTTTATTGGGATGATCCAAATGAATTGGTTGATAGATTACGTTTATTGATTTCATCTACAGCAGCTGGTCACTCAAATCATAATAATGAAATAGTCTCAATTATAGAGGAACTGAGAGAAGCAAAGATTATTGTATAAAAAGTTTATAAAATATCAAACAATCAATATTCATAAAATGCCTATCGATAAGTTTGGTCATTATATTGGTAGCTCTGAAAGATATCAGTACCATCTCAATAATATTAATTTTGAAGAAATAAAGAAACAAAACGTATCGCTTACAGAAAAACTTGAAAATTTAGAAACACTCTTAAGTAAATTAATACAAGATCAAAGTATCTTACAAAGTATTCTTAATCAATCACTTGAAGAAATTAGGTCATTAGTTAATTTAAAAATTGATAAATTTGAAGAACGCCTTAATGAGACGATTGTTATGAGAACGGGACTTATTACGAAGCATTTAAACATAGAAATATAAATTATATTGCTTTTAATCCTTCGTCAACACAACACTTACATGAATGTAATCTGAGGTAGACGTTAGAGATGGAGCGACAAGAGGTAGTTCAAGAGCTACATAAGCAAGCTCGCAGAAATTTTATTCGACGACGAGTAGTAACCAAGGGAATAGACGATCTTTGGCAAGCAGATCTTGTTGAAATGGGTGTTTATTCAAAATATAACAAAGGTTATCGGTTCATTTTAACAGTAATAGATACATTTTCAAAGTTTGCTTGGGCTGTTCCTGTAAAATCAAAAGGTAGTATAGATATTACTAATGCTATGAAATCAATTTTTTTACAAAAAAGAATACCAAAGAACTTGCAAACCGATAATGGGAAAGAGTTTTATAATAAAATATTTCAAAACCTGATGAAAAAACATAATATTAAACACTATTCTACATATAGCATCATGAAAGCATCAATTGTGGAACGATTTAATAGAACTTTAAAGGGAATGATGTGGAAAAAGTTTAGTTTACAAGGAAATTATCAATGGATAAATATATACAAGGATTTAGTTAATCAATATAATAGTAAAAAGCATAGAACCATTGGAATGATGCCAAAGTATGTCAACAAAGGAAATGAACGTTCTATACTAAAACAAGCATATAATCATCCTAAAATTTTTAAAAAAGGTAAACTAAAAATTGGCGACCTCGTTCGAATTAGTAAATATAAGCATATTTTTGCAAAAGGATATACTCCAAACTGGACAACTGAAATTTTTAAAATTAAAACTATACAGAACACAAACCCTATTACTTACTTATTAGAAGACTATCAAGGAAACCCTATTCTTGGCGGATTCTATGAATATGAAGTATTGAAGACACATTTTCCAAATACATACTTGATTGAAAAGGTTATTAAAACCAAGGGACAGCAAGCTTACGTTAAATGGTTAGGATTTTCCAGCCAGCATAATTCTTGGATTAATAGAGATGAAGTGCAATAGCAGTTTTATGCAGAATAGCAATAGCTATTATATATACTTAATATAATGTAATTAAAAAGATAAAATATTTTTTATAATAAAATTTTTATTGATTATTATGAATTTGTGTATTATTTATAAAGTTTTTAAAATTGATTCTTTAAAATACGTTTTTCTCCAACGCATTCCTCCTCCTCTTCTTCTTCTTCTTCTTCTTCTTCATATAAGTTGTAGAATATATTTTCATTTTCCTTCTTCTTCTTCTTAATGATTAAGGAAAATGCACCATGCATGTCTTTGACTTTCATTAGAATATGTAATTTTTCATTTAAATAATCCATCTGTTTCTGAGTTATATTCAGAAATCTTTTTGGTAAATAAATGTAATATTCTTTATTTACAAAACATTTAATGCTTTCACCATACTTTGTATCTGCTCTCTCTATTCTGTTGACTTCATACGGAGTGTTTACTTCCATATTCTTTAAAGGTAAGTATATAATATCAGGAGTTTGGAAAAGATTTTTTAAACTTGCTTTCATCATAACTTCTTTTATTTAAACTTTTCACCGTGAAAGATATTTTAAGACTGACTATTTATATTTAAAAAATTTATATATATATATAAATATAAATATATGTGTGTGTGTGTATGTGTGTGTGTGTGTGTGTGTGTGTTTATATAATTAATATATAAATATATAAAGAGAAATTACAAGATATGATGAAATACTTTAAGACATTTGAAAAATATAAAACATGAGTAAACATGTATGATTGTATAGCTTTCTAGGGGAAGTTTTTCTTATATATATATATATATATATATATATATATAAGCATCTTATTTTTTAATAAGAACTCTAGTTGTATTACATAAGTTACTTAATATGTATTGAGGTCAGCTTTTATCAGCTGAGGTTAGCTATTTTTAATTATGAGAAAACAATTTTTCTTGTATGTAAGCATCTTATTTTTTTTTTTTTTTAATAAGAACTCTAGTTGTATTACATACGTTACTTAATATGTATTGAGGTCAGCTTTTATCAGCTGAGGTTAGCTATTTTTATCATGAGAAAACAATTTTTTATTGTATATAAGCATCTTATTTTTTAATAAGAACTTTAGTTGTATTACATACGTTACTTAATATGTATTGGGGTCAGCTTTTAAGAACTAATGATAAATACTGTACTTGTCATGCGCAGTGGAAAACATTTCAAATAATAAATGCCGTAGTTTTGGATATTATGATGCAGGTGTTCCTAACCGCAGAAGGAGGGACTAAAACACAAATTTTTTCTCTTAACAGAGGACAACAAATGCCTTCAAATATTCCAATATTTGAATTAAACAGCAATCAACATATTAAAATTGAGGTTACTGGTGGTATAATATCAATGGTTGGAACAGTTTATGAAGGCGGTTATAAAGATATAAATGTAAACTCATATAAACCATCATGTGTCTTCAGAGAAATAGATAATGATTTTTCGGAAGGTATGAAAAAAAATCAACAACAACAAAAGCCTCTCAACACCACTAAAAAAAGATTGACGGTTGGCGATAGTAAAGCTATTAAAGTGGATGGTGGTGGTAACAGCTCAGTTGAGAACAAACTTGGGTATGATATTTGGATATGAAATTTAGTTCATAAATATGAGTTTCACTTATTATCAGATCATTTTGAAATATACCACCACCGACATAAGAACACTACGAAGAAGAAGAAGAAGAAAAATAAAATGAAAAATAATTTCATCATATTACTAACATTTTTTTGTTATACTCAAGTATTTTCAGCAGCAGTACCTATTAATTTGAGTGAGAATATCATTAAAAATACAGAATTTGCAGTAAAATTACCAAATAATGATACCGTTAGCATACAACTAAATTTTAAATTTTTAAAGTTTAGTCAAAATTTAAATGAAAACGCTGAGTCATCGACAGAAGTGGAACCTAAGCTAATGGGAGATGAAGAACTCCAGCTACCTATTAATCAGACTTTTACTGTGGATGAAGCTTTAGAAGCATTTAGGCAAGACTTAATAAAAAAGGAGAAAAATATTGCCGGAATTATTGAAAGTTCTCAACCATTTTATAGACATTTCCAACTTCAATATAAAGATAATATTAAGTTAAGAATCCGCTGTACATATGATAGTAATTACTTAAAACATCGATTAAATATTTCATGTTTCGAATATCATCAAATTGAAAATGAGAGATATTTAAGTAACGGTGAAATTGAGGTGATTACTGAGGAGGATACTACTTTCCGCTCTGATATGATATTAATCAACATTGAAGACTATAATCATGAATTGAATATGGAAATATCCTAAATTATATATATATAAGGTTATTATAATTATTATTAAAAGTCAGTATATACTCTACTCTCAACGTGTAAAGAAGCTTCAATTAAAATGAATAACGAAATTCGTGTTAAAATTTTAAGTGACTTCTTAAACAAAGAAAAACTGATATGGCATGAACATAAAGCTATTTTGAATAAATTAAAAACTAAATTTAAGGATTTTTCTCTATATAATGAAATAATATCGAAATATGGCTCTCATTATTCTAATTGTGCATGGTCAAGAGATGACGCAATTTGCGGCCCTGATTCTTGTGAATGCATCTTTATTGAACGACGATGGAATGAAGCTTTAAAGATAATGAACTTTTATCATAATATAAAAGTTCAAATATTAACAAATTTCCTTCAGTTAACTTTGTAACATCCTGAACCCTGAACATCATAGAAAATGTTTGATGAGAGAATATTAATTATAGATGTACAAGGTTTTCACATCAATAATGAATTTTTTATAAAAGAACTAAGTATTTCAGTATACGATGATTCACAAGTTAAAACATTTATAATAAAACCACCACCTTTTCAATATGCTATGCTTTCATCAAAGGAAAAAGCTTCAATAAATTGGCTTACTAGACATCATCATGGATTAAAATGGGAAGATGGCGATTCAACTTTATCAACTATTTTAGAATATTATTTTACACATATTAGAGATAAGAACTTTATTTGTTATGTTAAAGGGTTGGAAAAAATTAAATGGATTAAAAATCTTTTTAACGATGAAATTATCTTTTATAATCTAGATGACTTAAATTGTCCAAATTTAAAAACTTTATATAAAAATGATAAATCAATAAATGTTTGTAGGTATCATAAGAAAAATTTTATATGTGCTGAAAAAAATGTATTACTCTTAAAAAAGTTTATTAATTTGAATATAAATAAAGAAAACATGAAAAAATATATTAATTTGTAGTTCTTATTTAATACTTAAATCATATTAAATAGATATCAACGGTTAGTTCCTAATGAATACTCGGAATGTCAATAACAATCTCTTTAAGCGGAACGTCATCAACTCTTATTGGAACATATTTTCCGCCAATTGGTTTGAGTACAAAATATGTTTGTGGACTTGTTGACTTTGTAGCATTTAATGCTATACCTAATATAGATGTTTATAACAATTTATTTCATATAGGAAGGCATACTATTACAGTTCCAGTTGGTTCATATGAACTTGAAGATATAGCTTTTTTTTTGGAGTCAGCTGTTAAGGAAATTGATGAATCAATTTTCCTTGTAATTAAATCGAACAACAACACCCTTAAAACTGAAATTGTATCCTCTGTAGATATAGATTTTTCAAAATCAAACAGTATAGGTCAGCTACTTGGGTTTAGTAAGAGAAAGTTGATAGTTAATGAGTTACCGTACAAAGACTTTATCAAAGTGATTTCTGTAGAACCGCTATATGAGACAGAAACAACAAAAAATAAACATCCAGATCAACCATATAAAACTATAAAATTTGAATCTGATTTACCTTTAAATATAACAAATGTAAACACAATACGAATTGAATGTAATTTAACAATAGGATCATATCTGAATAACACTTCAGTACATACAATTCATGAATTTTCAATTGATGTTGCACCTGGGTATAAAATAAGTGAAAAACCTCGAAATGTCATTTATTTACCCGTCAACTGTCAAGAAATAAACTACATAATCATAAGAGTCTTAAACCAAGACGGCAAACTTATAAATTTTCGTGGAGAAAAAATTTCTATAAGACTTCACTTTAAACCTGAGTAAAAAAATGATTATTTACACTAAGAATAATAAAAGCTTAACTGATAAAGGGTTTGGATTTAGTCCTGCATCAACACTCGATCGAGGATATACAAAAACAAATAAAATTTTAACAACTTCTAATAGAGAATATTTGAAATCCTTAGGATTTAAGCTTCAATCATGAATGAAATATTAAATGTTCTTCAAAAACCAATGTATGATGATAGTATTATAAAGAGGGAATATCATAGCTACTCTCCATATTTAAAGTCCTTCAACAATAATGATGAGATTCGTATACCAATTCAAAATCAGGACCTGTTTGTCTTACCGAGTGAGAGTATGATTTATATTCATGGTTTTATAGTCAAACATGAAGGAGAAAAAGATGTGGCAGCATCGGGTGTGAAATTTAAAAACAACTTTATTTCATATCTGTTTGATGAAATTCGATATGAAATTAATGGATTTGAAGTTGATCGTACTCGTAGTCTTGGAATTTCATCTATAATGAAAAATTTTGTATCGTTGAATGAAGCTGAAAGTAATACCTTAAAAAATGCTGGTTGGTGTCTTGAAGAAAATTTCACCTTGGAAAGAACTCACTTTAGTTGTTGTATTCCACTGAAAATGTTAATGGGTTTTACCGAAGATTATACTAAAATAATATTAAATTCAAAGCATGAGCTTATCCTCCAACGTTCTTCATCTAATGATAGATCATTTCATCCTACTAATGCAACAGAACAATTAAAATTAACAATACTGGATATAACATGGAAAATGCCACATATACAACTATCGGATATAGCTAAATTAGAAATGTATAAGATAATAAATAATAAAAATCGTATTTTAATTCCTTTTCGAAGTTGGGATTGTCATGTAAATCCTATACTACCCAAGAGTACAAAGGTCTTGTGGAATGTAAAACTGGCTTCACAAAATGAAAGACCTAGATTTCTCATCATTGGTTTACAAATTGAGAAGAGTAAAGAGGAAGGGAATACATTCGACCATTGTAATATAACTAATTTAAAAGTATATCTAAACTCTGATTCATATCCTTATGATGATTTAAATAGTCGTTTTGAAATGGGACAGTATGCTGTATTATACGATATGTATGCCAAATTCCAGCAAAGTTATTATATGCGGGAGCCTCAACCATTATTAGATATCGTTAAATATAAGGCTATTGCACCGCTTATTGTTGTCGATGTAACACATCAAAATGAAGCAGTTAAAGTTGGACCTATTGATATACGAATAGAATTTGATACCGAAGCAAACAAACCAATTCCGGATAAAACGTCAGCCTACTGCTTAATAATCCATGATCGTTTAATTGAATACTCACCTCTAACCAGTGAAATTAGAAGAATTATTTAAATGTATGGTTATTAAAAAAATGGTAATCAGTCATTATCTGATCCTTATTGTAGAAGGTATTGAATACAAAAAATATGCATAGATTAAAAGGATATCAGAGATTAATTTATTGTAACTATTGTGGTAGCAACGCTCACTTAGAGGATAAGTGTAAGAAGAAAAAAGATGATCAAAAGTTAGCAAAATGGTTAAAGGAACAAAAAGACTCTAAAAAGAAGAAGATTGGTACAGGAGTAAAAAAATGTAAAAACAGAAGAAGAAGAAGAAGAGGAAGAGGAAGAAGATAGACCAAAATTTATACTCTACTCTTATCAGTAAAATTAGAATAATAATAATTAAAAAATAATTTAAAAAATGTTATTATTATTCATAAGTACTCTATGTTTCCTTCCTATATATATTTAAAAATAAAGAAGACAACAATTATTTTTTTTAAATTTTGTTTTTTATTATTTAATATTTTAATATATGATGATTTATTTTGTTAATAGTTTTAATTAATTAATTAATTTTATAGTGACCCCATGCAAGGGTGTCTACTCCATTTTCTAATATAAATCGCTTATCATCTAAATAGCTTAACACAATCTTATATATCTCTTGAGTATATAACTTATGTATTTTAGATCTAATAGTATACATCTTATCATAATAAATTTTCTTATCATATAAACACTTTTTATAATCGCTAATGCTAAGAGACATCAATGCTGATTTTTTAACACCTTTAGCTTTTTTAATTTCGTTATCACCTACAACACTTATCGAATACATTTTGGATCTTAATCCAATGAATTCCCTCATTATTTTTCCACTATTTTCGTCCTTCATAAACCCTAAAACTTTTTTATTTTTTCTTTCTATGTTATAGGGATTGTCAACTTTATAATCAGATGTATCAAATTTTAAGTTGATGTCTGCTTTAATCTCATTATAAAAGTCATCAGTTTTAATTGAATAAATAAATGAATCCGTATCCATATAGCATAAACTCAAGTTTTTATCAAATTTTGGAATCATGTAATCATAATGAAAATCATACATTTTCCACTTTGACAATTCAAGAACTACAAATCCTATATAAATTGGTTTATCATATAGGGTATGTATTCTATTTAGTTGAATTGCTGCCATATTTTCAGTGAACCTTGTAGAGCTATGGAAATTCGGTTTAGCAATTAAACTTCTTGCTCCTAATCTTCTACCGCTACTTTCCCACTCACAAACAATTTTCACGTCTTTTCTTTTATCCACATTCTCCATGGTTTTTCCATACACTGCATTATTTAACAATTTAAAAAAATTCTTTTCAAAATCGTTTCTAGCTTGAGTTCTATGCATAGTATTTAAATCAATGTATTTCTTTAACCATGGAGATTGCTTAAATTTTAGAATTCTATGGATCTTTTTCAACTTGAGTCCATTTTGTAAGCATTGTTGTAAATTTATATAATGTATGATGTAATTTGATTTATTATATAAATCAACAATAAGCTTTTGATGTTCACCTTTTGGACTTTTTTTATTCATTGAACAAAACGGCAAATCATTATGTAAATTGTGAACTTCGGTAGGAGTCTCTAAATCGACTTCCAATATATATCCTTCGTCAGAATCATTAGAATGTTCATTTAACGAGAAAGTTGACACATCATCAACCCATTCAAATTTTCCTTCAGGTAAATACTGAGACATTGCCCAACCATACAAATTATTAGCATCTAAATACATGAGGTAGTTCGATGGTTTTCCACTATCGAAATCACTCATGTATTTATTATTTGCTTTGACATGTCGTTTTGAACATTGAACAATGCCTCCTCTTATACCTTTTTGAATGAATTTAATCATATCAATGTCTGTTAATAACTCTAATTCTATTTTCGTATACTTTAGCATAGCTCCCCAAGATAGTCCGGGAGCTGTATAGTACTGACAAGGATCTAAATTGTAAATAGATTTACAGACTTTTCTGAAATTTTCAAAGACATCTGTTAAAAGTAAAACATCTGTTTTGAGATAAAGCTCTAAGTACTCGTGTAGTGATGAACAACTAAAAGTTGACCATACCTTTTGAGCATGTTGGTAATCATCAACACTACACTCTTCGCTAGTTAGTTTATTAAAGAATTTTTCTCTTGGAGGTAAACATTCCTCTTGAAGGCGATTCATTGAATCAAAATAGTCATAAGCGAATACACCCTTTTGCCTCAAGAGATTAAATTCCTCATCAACCGGAAACTCTGAACGTAAAACATAGAAATCTGAATGAGATAAATTGTTGGCTAAGCTTGAAAGACTAGAAGCCATAAATCTAAATGAATCTAAAAATCTCAATTCAAGACTTCCACCATCATTTTCGAAATGTATATACTTGGAAACTGAAACATAAATTTCCTTATTTATTGGTACTACATTTATTCTACCGGGAATCGATGAGAGTTCTTTAATAAACAAGTGGCAATCATATAGAGAAAGATTATGAAAAAAAATTGGAATAAAGTTTACATTTTGATAATTTAAATTACATATATTGTGTGCTGGACCTCGATATTTACCAGTTAAATGACAATGATCTGCTACTACTCTATAGTTATCATCATCATTATCACCATCAACATCATTTAAAGGTTTTTCACATATATGACACATGGTACTATTATTTTGAATATATAATTCTTCTGGAGTGAGGAAATTCATTGGAATAACTTTACATAAATATTCATTATAAATGCTCTTAGCATCGCTAACTAAATTTATAAAAAAATGTTTAGGTGCATCTTCACCAGTATATACTCTAAACTTATCTAAGGAATTATTAAAACTACATTTAATATAGTAGCTATATGCGCAGGGATTATGACTCTGTACAGTTTTTATAGAGTCAGAATTTTGAATGTTTTCTGGTGTTAGAAAACATTCAAAATCCGCATATACTACGAACGGTACATCTAGCTTATGTTTAAAGTTTTTAAAATTTAGTTTACTATTTTCAATATTAGGAACCTTTGTAACTATTCGACTACACTCTAGTCGATGGCGCTGTAATTTGTACTCTGAACTGAAGTACAGCAGGCAGCAATTACATAGAAACATTCTATGAGCATGTCCTGTAACTTGTGTACGTAAAAGTCTGTAAATAAAAAGAAAAATTTGTTAAAAATTCTGTTGATATATATATATATATAATAAAGAAAAATAAATATATGAATGAATATAATTTTTTTACCTTGAAATATTTTTGATCCATATATAATGAGATTTGTCTCCTTCCTGAAGTAAAAGCAAATTGAGGTGTGTTCTCTTCTCCTCCTTTGTAAAGTAGTAGGGTCCGACAATACTTTTCATCTCATCATCGAACCCGAAGACATTAATGCTTAATCTAGGATTATTTTCTTCGAATATTTTAATGTCTTTTACTGGTAGCGGAAAAACAAGACTTTCAAAGTTGATTGTTAAATCATTGCCCAAGTGTATTATGGAGGCTGTAATATCCTCCACATTATAGCTGGAACATCTAACAGAGTTTTTATTAACTGGAGCCAGTGCTGATATTACTGCCCATTTGAAGCAATATTCATCTGAATTTTCTACATTGATACAAGCTTTTTTATTATATACAAATTTTGGTAATGGGATATATTGCGATCCTTTTATTGGTTTGTACTGGTTAATATTAATTTCTAAATGTAATATTCTAATGAGAGTCCAACCGCTGTCACGTTCTTGAAACTCTGACATTTTTGACACTAAATTATCACATTTTTCACCAAAAATGTTATTTAAGTCTGTCGACTCTTGAATCATAACCATTTTGGTTTGATGCGATTTAATGTCAATTGACATCTCATTTTCGCTCATTTTAACGTATTCACAAAACAATTCCATGTTAAATTTAATATTAACGTGCTTCTGCAACATTTCTTGAAGAGTTTCTATAACTATATTTTTGGCGTTTGCTAAAAACTCTTCGGGAATCAATAAATTCTCATTATTATTTTTGTGTATAAATGACTCTATACGTTCATTAAATACAGATGAGATTCTAGTTAAATTCTCATTAACTATTTCACCACTATTTTTTTTATGCTCATTTGTTCTGATGTGATATGCCCAATTCTTCGTCAATATCTCTTTCTTACAAGTATTGCAATAGAGATGGGGGACTGAATTCGGTAAAATTGCCTGGATACTTTGAATGCTTGTTGTGTTTCCTGCTGCTGCTTCTGCTGCTGCTGATGTTGACGCTACAGTCAAGGAAGAAGAAGATACTGCATGTAGTTTTCCTTTATGCTGATTTAAATTATCCTTCCGTGAAAATAACTTCTTACATACATCGCATTGAAAATGTTGCGATTGTTGGTTTTGGTGTTTTACTCGTATATGTCTGTTTAGACTACACTTTACGGTGAAACTTAATCCACATTCATTACAAGTAAAGGATACCATTTTTATTGATATTTCTTTTTTATTTTTTATTTATTTTAATGTTTAATAAAGTGTCTTTGTTTGCTTTTTTAAATTAAACTTTCCTTTCTTTTAGTCGTTTAAGTTTTCAATGAAAGATCTTTTACGAACTAAAGCTAATATATTTTTGGTTCGCCTTATATTGAAGTTTTTCAGACTGGTACTATACATTCATAGATACATCTCTCTCTCTCTCTCTCTCTCTCTCTCTCTCTCTCTCTCTCTCTCTCACTCTAAAGCTCTATGCAGAGCTTGCACATCAATTTCAATTTACAGCAAAAATAACAACAACAACAGTTTATCACCAAAAAGGTTAAAGGTTAAATTTTTGTGTTTCATATGAAAATTCTTGTAGGGTTCTAAACTTTCTAAGCACACTTATCATAAATCAAATTTTTAATGGCTTTTCATTGACATGTATATTTTGAATGCATAGCTTGCATATCAATTTTAAGTAATAACAACAACAAAAAAAAAAAAACACATACTAACCTCAATTCGTTAGATAAGCCTGTTGTAGACTATAATACACACATACACATGATAATCTCTATTGAAGCTTATTATCAAAAAAGCTAAGCTTCTAGAATGTTCTAGAATGTTCTCGAAGGAATTGATATCTACAACAACAACAGCAACAGCAAACAGCAACAACAACAACAGCAACATACTAACCTCAATTCGTTAGATTAGCCTGTTGTAAACTATAATACACACACAAACACATGATAATCTCTATTGAAGCTTATTATCAAAAAAAGCTAGACGTCTAGACATACATTACTCAATGTTTTAATGGGTTTTATTTCATTTATTGTAAATTTAATTTACATTAAAAAAACAATAGTTTACTATCAAAAAAGATTAACCCTATTGCTAAGCTTCTAGAATGTTCTAGAATGTTCTTAAAGGAATTGATATCTACAACAACAACAACAACAACAACAACAACAACAACAGAAACAAACAACACATACTAACCTCAATTCGTTAGATTAGCCTGTTGTAAACTATAATACACACACAAACACATGATAATCTCTATTGAAGCTTATTATCAAAAAAAGCTAGGCGTCTAGACATACATTACTCAATGTTTTAATGGGGGGTTTTTTTTTTTTTTTTTTAAGATGTCAGCCGTCCCTTGTGTACGACGTTGATCTTTAGAAAAAATGTTATTGTATAGTTGTAGTTCTGAATCTTGTCTTAAACATTCTTTTTTAATAAAAATACCAAAATATATATGTTTATTGTTTTTTATTTTTGTTTTTATTTTTGTTTTTATAAAATTTTTTTTCACAGCCACCACCGCCTTCACCATAAAAGTATGCAGCTAGGCATCGACTATTTTCCTCCTCCTCATCCGCGCTGCTTTCAATGGTGGATATCTCGTCCTCCTCGATTTCTAGCTGAAATTCTGAACTCCGCCAAACTTTTAGATTTCTCTTACACATTTCCTCCACTTCAGAGTCGGTCAGCGTGCTGAACTTGTTGGGAAGAAATAACATAATTTCTTCCAGCTCCATCATGATTTTAACTCCAAACTTTGTGTTACATTTTTTGACATCCTTCACGGAATACTTTTGGTTTAGGATTAGCTTCATTACCCCGGCAGCTGGTTTTTTAAATCCATTTTTTTGGGTAAAGCTATTTTTCAGCGTGGCGAAGTTCATGACTTGACTTGACTAATAACTGTATATTAAAACCGGTTGTATTTATACCAACGAATTCTAAGTTTCTCAAATACTAAAGCATTGTGAGAAGAAATTTCTGATTATAAGAACAAAACTATAATCTCTATTATCAAAAGCTTATTATCAAAAGCTAGACGTCTAGCCATACATTACTCAATGTTTTAATTAGGTTTTTTAATTTCATATATATTTAAATTTAATTTATAGTAAAAACAATAGTTTACTATCAAAAAAGATTAACCCTATTGAAGCTTATTATCAAAAAAGCTCGAAGTAAGGTATATAAACAACAACAACAACAACAACAACAACAACAACAGCAGCAACATACTAACCTCAATTCGTTAGATAAGCCTGTTGTAAACTATAATACACACACAAACACATGATAATCTCTATTGAAGCTTATTATCAAAAAAAAGCTAGGCGTCTAGACATACATTACTCAATGTTTTAATGGGTTTTATTTCAATTATATATAAATTTAATTTGCATTAAAAAAACAATTGCTTACTATCAAAAAAAAGATTAACCCTATTGAAGCTTATTATCAAAAAGCTCGAAGTAAGGTATATAAACAACAACAACAGCAGCAACATACTAACCTCAATTCGTTAGATAAGCCTGTTGTAAACTATAATACACACACAAAACACATGATAATCTCTATTGAAGCTTCTTATCAAAAAAAGCTAGACGTCTAGACATACATTACTCAATGTTTTAATGGGTTTTATTTCATTTATATGTAAATTTAATTTACATTAAAAACAATAGTTTACTATCAAAAAAGATTAACCCTATTGCTAAGCTTCTAGAATGTTCTAGAATGTTCTCAAAGGAATTGATATCTACAACAACAACAACAACAGCAACAACAACAACAACAACAACAACAACAACAACAACAACAGCAACAACAACAACAACAACAACAGCAAACAGCAACAACAACAGCATTTTAATACCTCAATTCATTACATTGATCTGTTGTAGACTACTATACATATAAACACATGATAATTTTTGTTTCTATACTTTAGATTAATTGAAACATATGAGTTTTTTTTTTCTGTGGATACATATGATATTTACTAGATGAATCTGTTTAAGACATAAACCTCATGTTAAAAAATGCTTTCACTCTTCTATACTCTATACACAAACACATGATATTTACTAGATGAATATACTATAGTCACAAACCTATTTTGTTTTTTTTCTGTACTATTAACACAAACCACATTGAAAATTCTCTCATTCTTCTATACAAAACACACAAACAACATGATATTCACTAGATGAACATATTATAGACACAGACCTAACATTTTTTCCTATACTATAGACACAAACCACATTAAAATTCTCTCATTCTTCTATACAAAACACACTAACACATGATATTATAAACACAAACCTAACATTTTTTTTCCTTTACTATAGACACAAACCGCTTACCTATTGTAATAGTTCCCCATTCCACCGCATATGGCGCTGATGGTAATAGAGCCTGGAGCCTGAGCCAGAACCGCCATATCATACCTACTCACTAATGCACCCAAGTCAGCACGTATATAGGATGGGAAGTTCCAAAGAATCTGCTCTATACCAACTGACTAGTAACATCCAGTCAGCTCTCAAAAATAAAGAAATCGTACTATGTGCTTTTCTAGACATAGAGGGAGCCTTTGACAACACTTCTCACTAGGCTGTGAGGAAGTCACTACACAAAAAAGGAGTATATGATATGCTGAGCAGATTGATATGCGCATTACTTAGTACTAGAACTGTAGAAACTATCAAAGCTAACCGAAAATGGCATAAGATGTCAGGTTACGCAAACGACATCGCCTTAATAGCGAGAGGGAAGTTCGAGGATACACTCTGTGGCCTGATGCAGAAAGGACTGCCCGTAACAAAGGAATGCTGCAATACAGTGGGATTAAATATCAACCCAGTAAAAACTACGTTAGTACCCTTTACTAACAAGAGAAGCCTGTCGAATCTCCGAACAATGAGAATTGAAGGCACAGAAATTCCCTTTTTTTTCACAAATTCATGAATATTTTACACATACTGCAAAAATTTAATTTTTGAAAGCTAGGATCTTGAAATTTAAATCAAAGTTGTTATCAGAGTCAATTAACACAAATAATAAAAGTGGTATAAGGCAATGGGGCATTTCACCTTCTAAAAGCTTCAACACCTTAAAAACGATATTTTGCAGAAACTAATTACAACAAAAAAATGTAATAGTAAATCAAATTGTAAGATTGAAAAAGAAAATGCAGCACCAACCATTTATCTCAAAAACCAAAAAATCAAATACTCCAAAACTAACAGTCAGATTCAGTTCAAACTCACGAAAAATATTTTCCACGGTATCCGATTATTTCAATACAGACACAAAATATAAGATGCAAATTTATGAATATATAGGTACGGCGTAGTAAAGCGCACCGGAAAATAGCTAGTTTTATATACAATACAATATGCTTCATTTAAAGCTATTAATAAAAACGGATTGTCTCGCCAGCTAAACATTTTCATTTAAGCCTCATCCAGTATTTTACCAGTATTTTACCAGTGCCACCATCATAATTACTTTGACTTAAAATAGTGATCTACTTCTTTGCAGAGAAATGTTTTAATTATATTTGTTTGTATTTTTACTGTCATTTTATCACAATTTTCATAATACTACATCACAGTTTAAAAATTTTAATATGATTGCCATAAAAATTTGCCATGATGAGAGCTTAAGTTTTATAAGGACCCTTAAGAATTGGCTTTATTCGTATTTCATATTTCAAAATGCTTTTAAAAAACCCTATAAAATATCTTTTATGGCAACTTCATAAATGTAGGAGACAAAGCATCAATATGAGTTCATAATCATAGCTTCTTAAAACACGTTAACAAAATAATTAAATGCTTTAAGGTGGATATTAAAAAGTGAATGTATATTAAAATTTAAGGTCGTAAAAGTAAAATAATATAAAAAAACATTAATAAATACACATTTAAGGATGCGGCTATATTGACCTTTAAATGACAATTCATCTGAGTCACAAATAATACACATGTGCGAAATCTTAGTAACAGTTTTTCTAAATCAGTAACTTGTAAATCAGCAACAACAGAATAGAAAATAGGAATTTTTACAAGAAATTCATAAGTGAATTGATTTTTTCTTAAATTCTTTTACTAAAATTTCGCTTTGAACAAAAGCTATTTTCATAAAAATGGTTTTTTGAAACCATATTGTTTTACTTATGCTTTGGTCATAATAAAGAAATAAATACATGCATTTTTTTATTAAAAAAGTGAGCTCTAAGATAAGTGAAAATAAGATAAGTACAAAAAAACTTTTTACATATTTTTCGGCTGATTTTTTTGGTGGGAAGATTTTTAAATGTTTTAAGCTTAGAAGCAACATACGTAAGAGACTTAAATCCAACGGCGTTTAATATATAAATTATGCGACTTATTTTTGGTTTCGAAATCAGACCTATTTGAAAAAATATAAACCAAAAAATTCCAACATTTGAGTTCTTTTGACAGTGCGAACTCGCGATTTATGACTAAACTTATGTGAGTATTTATGCCAACCAAAAGTTTCATATACTATTAGCTGGCCCGACAGAAGTTATTCTTTCTGCTGTTTCCTGCCTTCCATAAAAAATATTTCTGAAGGCACGAAGCCACATTGTGGCCTAACATAATTCACATCATTGCAAACAAAAATCGATGGCTGTTGCTGTTGTTTTACTTGAAACAGGCAGCATCTACAAGAAGAGGATTTCAAATTCGATCGCTTGTTGTTGCTACTTAAATGCTAGGAAAGTAAAGCAGCAAAAGAGGCACGACTGTAAAAATCGATCGCTCACTACTGTTACTTGTTATTTCTTCAGCGTTTGCAGCAAAAGCAAAATATATTCATGAAGTTATAGGTCTGTTTCCGTACTCGATTCAACTGACTTGAAGTTACATGAAAGTGCTTTTTACAAATTTTTGAAGCTCAGGAGAGAAGAATAACAAGCAAAATGTCACTCTCTATTCTATTCCAACTACTTCAAGTTAGAACGGAAACAGACCTTATATTGCAAAAAAATCTATTACTTTTGATCGAAAATAAAATTGATATAAATTTTTTTTATATGCATTGTTTAAATGTAGTCAAGTACGAAAAAGAAAATATTTCAAATAAAATAAATATTTTATAAAAATAAATTTCATTAAAATAAACGAGACGGGTACCTTGTTTTTTTATTAATTATAATTTTAATTATTAGTTCATATAATTATTGCGCGGTTTTAATCAATTTTCAGTGAAAAATGATTAAAAATTCAAAGAACATTATTTTACCCAACGTTTTTTTAAGTCGATTTCCTACATCATTAGGGGATGTCTTTATTTAGATATAAAAACTATAAACAAAAATTCTTACAAATTCTTACATTAATTCAATCGTAGTCCTACGTTGGTGTAGAAAACTACATATTTTTTAATTTTTATTTATTTCCAAAACCGTTTTGTTTTGAGAGAAAAGCAAGCTTACATGATTTTTATTTTATGCTAAGTGTAGAACAAAATCATGTTCCTTGTAGTACCTCAATTATAAATTTTTTCAAAATATTTAAAAACATCAATTCCTCATCTACACCTCAACGTGGAATTTAAAAGTTTTTCTCAACGTAGGACTACGGTTAAATAACATAATAAATTGCAAATATTGTATTTATTTAAACAATATAGCACTGAAGATGCAAAACATTTAAATTAAACAATAATGTAGAATAATATTGGAAAACATAACTGAAAAATGTTATGTCAAATGAAAGAGTGTAAAAAATACCACCCACTGAACCATATGCGAAGGTTTTGCGTAAAGTGATAGTTTTGAGTACGTTTTCGGGTATAATTTTTTTTTAAATTTTTGCTATTTTTTGAATTTTCATAACCAATTTCTAGAGAAGATAAAATTCGTGAACATTTTACTCTTAAAAAAATTTAATTCTTTTGCAAAAGTATTAAGAAACTTATTTTGTGCCAAAAAAAGAAACATTCTTTTATCATTTTAGTAGGCAACAATTACTTACAAATAAAAACTTTTTTATTCATAAATAAGTTCAGAATAGTAAATGTTACTTTTTTACATTCTGAATTGAGTTAAAAAAAATCGTGAAATTTTCGCCCTCCTTTTGTGTTCGTTTTCGGGTAGAAATAAGATTTTTTAGCTTATGTTTTTGAATTAGCAGATCTAAAATATATCATTGATAGGACTGAATTCATAAAATTGATAAATAAAATCATAGTAAATGGTTCAATGCCCCATAAAGTTTTCGTTTCAATTCCAATTTTATTGTTTTCTAATTTCGAATAAATTTAGTTCTGTGAGCAATATTTCGCTGGCGACGGCCTTGAATATATAAATACTCTGTACAAACAAAATTTAAATAATATTTTGACATTACTTTTAATTTATTTTTAATCGTGTTATCGATAAGCGATAATTAAAAAAATGTATGATTGAAAAGGATTAATTTCTGAGTGCCGAAAAAGTGCATTTCTATGGTTCGTTCTTTAACTCGTTTTCGAACAAAATAGATTCGTTTTTGGAAGGCAGTTCAGTGTGGCGAATGAGTTCAAAATGGTTCTATGAGTGCCGAAAAATAACTTTTCTATAGTATTTTTTTAACTCCCCACTGATCCATATGCGAAGGTTTTGAGTAAAGTTATGGTTTTGAGTACGTTTTCGGGTAGATATTTTTTTTTGTGAATTTTTTTTTTCTTTGTATGATGAATGTCCTTGCTAGACGAGATTAAACTCGTGACAATTTTCTCTATTAAAAAATTTTAATTATTCTACAAAATTATTAACAAACTTTCTTTAAGACGAAAAAGAAACATTCTTTTATCATTTTAGTAGGCAACAATTATTTATAAATTAACCATTTTGTATTCATAAATGCGTTCAGAAATGAATAATAAATGTTGCTCTTTCACATTCTTAAACGATCATGAAATTTTCTCCTCTTTACTGAACCACAAGCCTAACGTGAGAGTTTTGCGTACGTTTTTGGGTAGAATTTTTTTTTAATATATGTTTTTTTATTAGTAGATTTAAACTATATACTGAAAATGTAAATTTTATAATTCATGAAGTATTTCTTTTGAGACCTAAGTTTTTGCTATTTTTATTTAATACATTTGCCTTATATTATAATACATGGCAAATGAATTCAAAATGATCTATTTCTGAGTGCCGAACAAGAACTTTTCAATGGTTATTTTTTCAACTCATTTTCGAACAAAAAAAAAGGACAACTGATGACTCTATTTTTTAACTCATTTTTGAAGAAAATAAGGTTCGCTTTTAAGAGGCATTTTAGTCCGATGAATGAGTCCAAAAAGGCTAATTTATGAGTGCCGAAAATGAACTCTTCTACCCGAAAAAGTTCATAAATGAATTAAAAAAAGACAGTTTCGGTTCACTTGATCGTTTCCAAACAAAAAAAAAAAGGAAAATTGATGACTCTTTTTTTAAAATTTTTTCTGAAGAAAAGAAGGTTCGCTTTTAAGAGGCATTTTGGTCCGACGAATGAGTTCAAAAAGGTTCATTTATGAGTGCCAAAAATTAATTTTTTTACTCGAAAAAGTTCATTAATGAATTCAAAAAAGATAGCTTTGATTAGGGCATCCAATTTTGGGACGTTTCGACAATTCCGGGATTTCGTTATTGGAAAAACGCAATCCCAGGACAAGACCTGGGATTGAAAAACCTTAGAAAATAATTTTTTTGGAAGACGTAATATGAAGTTCCAAAGTAGTTATGCCTTGTTTTACAACACAAATTAATGCAGAAGCTTTTACAAAATTAAAAACACAGTTTCGATAAAAAGTTTGGATAGTATTTATTGTTTATTTCGGAATAACAAAGATGAATTCTAAAATAAAAAAATAATTAAATGAGATCATTAAGACTCATAAAATTATTTAAAAAACAATAAAATATTATAATAATTTTAGTAATTCTAAGTACGAATTTTGTGATATTTTGTACAGCTTGGT
Source organism: Dichetophora obliterata (assembly GCA_963920525.1). NCBI lineage: Eukaryota > Metazoa > Arthropoda > Insecta > Diptera > Sciomyzidae > Dichetophora > Dichetophora obliterata. Next base: position 238,429,551 of record OY986436.1, on the reverse strand, counting down.
TAAAGAAGTTTTTTTTTTTTAATTTCTTAAGATCACAATTAAGATTTTTTATATTAGTATTTTGTATTATTTTGTAAATTTGTAAGATCAAGAAAGGTTTATATTTTTATATTTTTCAAGTTATATTTCGTACAGATAGTTACAAAATATTTTTATTTTTGTGTTATTAGAATCACATTTCTGCACTTCTGAGGTAGTATCATGTGTTTTTCACATTGTGTTATTTTGTACAGATATTTTGAGAATGGTTTTTATTTAAAAGTATTTTAAATCACAGTCAGGTTTTTCTTAGGTAGTATCATTAAACTTTTTGGTGGAATATTTTTAGAATTTTTTTGCAGTGAAGGCAATCTTGGGATCCTGAAATCTGGGATTATAGGCCATGTAATCCCGGGACTGTCGGGACTAAAAAAAGTCCGGGATCTCGGAATCCCGGAATTGGATGCCATAGTTTTGGTTCACTGGGCAATATCCATTAATAATAATTTTACATTAAAAACCACTTTTGTCCCATTTCAAGAGGTTTTTGAAAAGATATGTAAATTAGAAAGGGTGTGAAAAATTCAATATTTTCTAAATTTTTTAAGTCATTTAATTGAGCTTTCAGACAAAAAAAAAATTGCGGAAATATTTGTTTGCAAAGGCACAACTTTCAAATTGGTTTAATTTGCAAATAGATTTTTTCTCAATCTGCGGTTATGAATTTTCATAAAAATTTGCGCTTTATTAAGAAAATTTACCCTTAGAAAATCACAAGATCTTTTAACGGTCTTGATGTTAAAAAGTTGGAATTTTTGTAAACATACTATTTTGTAAAAATAATTCGCAGAAAAGCTGTCCTAGATCATTATTACTCTTAGCTAAAGTATTTTTATACAAAATGCATTGTATGAACAAAATTTAGCTTTTTAGATATCTGACAGTCTCCGATGTCAAAATAACCGAAATTTTTTAACCTTTACGTTCCATGAAAAATTTTACAAAGTTAATATGTATTCACAGATGTTACATAAAAAAAGTATAGCAGTGAGGGGACTGCCGACCGAAGCGAAAACCTATATATAAAATATTAGTATTCCCTGGAAGACTTTGTCCTACCACGGATCGCTTCACTGCTTTATAAAAATTTTCATGCTAATCGGAAAAACTTTTTCACTCCCTCAGACTTTGATTATATCTTTCAAAATATTTTTTATTCAGATAGCATTTTTATTTTATAATTACACCTAACAATATTATTACATTTAAGTTGAATATTGCTGATATAAAAATGAAATAGAGGGAGCACTATTGAATGAAAAATAATTCTCATAAAATAAAATCAATTTTATATTTTTTATGAATGATATTTTGTGTGATTCGTCTTGAAGTCTCTTTTAATGCCTGCATTTGAGATCTTTCTGTTTTGTGCAGTTTATTTTCTACCCCCGATTCGTTTCGTCTTTTATCATTTCAATATATTTTAAATTGTGGGTATTAATATAAAAAACAGAGTAACACATAAACAAAAGTATAAATTAAACTTATTTAAATAACTAATATACACATAAAATACGTATACATAGAATTTGTATTTACATAAATTTCATTGAATTTCATTTAAATTTTTTTCACTGTTTGCGTCATTAATAATTGAATTATATTCCAAATAAGATACTACAGGCGTATGGTAGCTGAAATACGAAACAAAACATTTTTGAACGATGCAGTCCCAGTCATGATAAAACTATTATAAGGTAGCCTTGACAACTACTTATTTTTTCACGAGCTGCGACCATCGAATTTCACACAAAAGAAAACAATATAAAGTGCGTGTGCCATACACATTGGCAGCTTTCAGCTGAGTCAATAGTTGGCTACTGTTTTTTTTTAAATTTTAGTGAAAAACCTTCGCAATTACATGATCCCTTCACAACAGGTGACTCCTCTGAATGCGGCCAATGTGTGTGACACACGTTCTCTATTTTGTTTTCTTTTGTTTGGCATTCGATGTTTGAAACACGAAATGCCACTTCTACCTATTACTTATTATACCATGGTCCCAGTCAGAGAATATGCTGGCGACATTTAGCATATAAAACTAAAAATGTTTTTATGTTGGTCATGAACTCAAACACACGCTCTTGGATATTGGCTACCAGGCGCTCAGCTTTTTTCGTTTGACATGATTTTGACAGAATTGTTGGTATTGTCGAAAAGGAATCAAAACAAACACAAAATATAAGAGGTACTTTTTAAGGTAAACATTCTGTGCAGTCTATTTGGCCCTTTAACGAAGAGTGGAAAATGAAAAGGTTGAGTAATTGTCATAATGAAGATGTTCGTAAAAACGTCAAAAGAAATAAGAATATTATGTTTTTAAATTGTAAATAGTGCGGACACGTGTGTTAAGTTTTAGTTAATTTGAATGAAAATTTTATAAAAAACAGTGTAAATAAAACTATAAAATGTCGAGGAAGTGTTCAATTTGCAAAAAAGCAAAAAAAAAAACAAGTTTAACCAAAAATCAACTGCAAAACATGAACATAAAAAAACTCGAGAGGAACAGCTGATTTTGACAACTGGCTCGCTTTTCTCTGCTTTCTACTTCATTCCTCTCCGAGTTGGCTGTACATGGTTATTCTTCCATGTTCATGTGCTCGCTGTCTGTATTGATGACGAGAGTTACTCGCAAAATGACGATGACGCAATCCAAAGATTTACCCTCTACCAAAATCGTTCAACGCGCCTGAAGAAGTTTTCACTTTAAAAATGTTTATTGTGGGGCATCTGTAAGTAATGGAAAATTTCTTATCAGAAGTTTTTTGTAGATCTAAACTTCTGTAGATCATTGTCTTAAGCCCCTAGTAATATTTTTTAAAATTTTATTTCTTTTAAAAAGTTATAGTGACTTTTTGAAATTTTCGTTAAATTTTTTTGTTTATTCAAGTCGATTTTTTCAATACATTTAAATTAGTTATTTGAAAAAGCGCACTTTTGGGGATAAAAGTAAATGTAGAAATATATTTTTCGATTATGCTCTAAAAAAAATTTTTTTTTATTCATCATTTCGTTCCCAATAACAAAAAGCATTTGTAAGCACAACGCAAATAATATTTGATTCATCAAAAACTTTCACATTACATTCAACATTCAAGCAAGTGGATCCACGCTGGGGCCATCAGGGCGATTTCCCCCCCCCTAAAGCTTCTTGAAAATGCTTTTTATATACCTTGATAATGTAATAATGGATTTAAAAAATTGATTTTCAACAACGTCTTTGGATTTATATTAATTTTTAGGACTGTTTCCTTATTCTGTGTTGCGTGTCAGGATTTCGCTGAGAAGTTTAAAAGATATACCTACGTTCATGTGTTGAGCGCCCTCCTGATATATTTTTTTTTGATTATATATATATTTTTTTTGCATTTGACTGCATGCGAAGCTTATATATGAAAACTGTATCACTTAAATTAATAAATGATTTAAAAAATTCACTTCATTTTAGTTTAGGTTGTACTAATTTTACACTTTTATTCACTTCAAACAGCTTTTTGTTGATTGTTTTTAAAACATTATTTTAGAACTTTTATCTAAAAACCAAACAGTGCAACTTAATAAAACAAATATCACCATCTTGTTGTTGCCAACCACTGCTACAGCTGGTTGAAGGGGACCAAATGCTAGCAAATAAACAGATCTGACCCGGTGTCAACCAGCTACATACAGCGTTGTCTAAATATGTTTGCACTTAAAAAACTTTAAGGACTTTCCAAGTAGTAACACGGATTTTCAGATGCGGATGACGTGCTTCTGCGGAAACAGCTGAAATTTATATTATACATATATAGTTATATTTTTTTTTATAAAAAACTTTGTGTTTTAGTTAAAAATAATGCTAAAGCATTTGTTTTGTTCACCATTCACTTAGTTTGCTCCACTGTGACTGACACCGTCTTCAGCTGGCAGTGTACAAAATGACCAAAAAAGCTGTCGCTTTTCATTTGTTAGCTAAAATTTGGCTTTTATATATATTTTTATTTTTATTTCTTGCCTGCGGCTTTTCACCACTTCACAATAATTGTTGCTCTTCTTGTGCTGTTGTCCTCGGTGCTTATTGTTGCTCAGACACAAAACTGGGAGAGAGGCAGTCAAGTGAAGCTCGTCGCGTCTTAACAGATATAAAGTGACTTTCAGTCAGGTGTCTATTCACTTCGGGCGCTGTGAATAAAAGTTGAAAGAATACATTTACATTAAAATAGAAAAATATGGCAAAGGTCCTTAATTCGCACAACTTTAAACCTGACAGCTATTAATAAAGTCACTTAAATTATTAAAGCAATTAAAATATTGCATTTATTCCAACAATAGCTTGCGGAGCATTATTTTGCAATAAAGTTGCTTTATATGATGATGCGTACATAAGTTGGAAAACTGTTTTATTTTTGGGTTTTGTTTTTTTAAATCTCCGAATGCGGGTTCTTTGTTGCTGCTGCAAGTGTGGTCTTTGTTAACTTTAAAACATCGCCTGCATCTACGCTTTCATAGTTTCGTTAATTATTGTGTGAATATTGCATGCTTTGTCGCTTGTAAGGCCCCCAAAACAAGTCTCTACCCAACACCTTATACACCCAGTACAAGGATTTTCAACAATGAAAAATTAAGGAAGAAAAAAAAAAACAAAATATTATTATTCAGTCTCTATTAACAGCTGCTTGCTCGCATGTACAGTTGTGTTAACAAAAATAGCAGCACGTTTAATACAAGTATAAACTAAAACAGTTTCTGCAGTACTAGAAAAATAGTATTGAAGTACAGTTCAAAAAAATAGCAGCACATAAAAATAAAAAAAATATTAATTATGTGTGTGGCCACCAGCGCAGTCGAAGTGAAACTTTAACAATATTATTCAAATTTTTAGTACGAAGACTTTTCCATAAAACATCGCTACCTAAGAATGAGAAAAATCGACTTGAAAATCAAAGTTTTGACTTTCAATGCAAATATCGGATTTATTTGCTGTGTTTCATTTATTGTGTGTGTGTTTTTTTGTGTGGAAGCAATCATTTTATATCATTCTTGATATCGGATCATATTAAATGTATTTTATGCGTTTGCTATCCAAGTCGCAGCAGAGTAAACATTGAAGTTAATTTTTTTCACGGTTTTACGGCCAACTTGTGCACTCAAGCACACATTTCTACAACGCTTGATAGACAAGAATGAGGAGACTCCACCGCACAAAGCGGAGACGAGGATAATACTGTAGATCTTTATTCTATCTCATTATCTCGCAGGCTGAAATCTATGGATGTGTATGTTTGCCTTATTTTACTGTCGCTTTCTCGTTTCATCGTGTTTTAAATCAAAACCTTGCTTAAGAAGTTTCACTTAACCGTTAACTGTGGAGGTGGTGGTAAATTTTACCATCTCTTTACAAGTTCTGTCGGTTTAAGAAGAAGGCTAGTGAAATAAAGTGCCAGTTTTGTTGAAGTTAGTAAAACAAATAATTAAATCTTGTAAATATTTTAAATAAAAATAAAAAGTTTGTTTTTATACAAAAAATAATTTTAAAAACACCTTTTTATTACCATTTTTTAGTAAAATTATAAGGGGTTAAATTTACCACCACGTCAAAGATTATGTCAAAAAAAAATTCACCTCCATAGTTAAACGTTAAATAAGTCTATACCAGTGGTCATCAAAGCAGGGTTCAAACAAAACCAAAGAGAACTTTACAAGTGCGCAGCTTTACACTGAAACAAGAAGATCTTATAAGCTCTCTTACCATTTAGCACAAGGAAATATTTTCGAGTGTTGGATTTTCAATATAACGTTTTATTTTTGTGCATGTTTTTCGCAATTTCAACAAAAGCTAAAAGTGTGAATAGAACGTATAGTTGTTTATTTTATATTTATAATATATTTTTGTTATCATTTTTTTATTAAAATTTTAAAAGTTTTATTTTGTTTTGTTTTAATTTTAATAACAGATTTTAATAAAAGAAATGTATTTTATTATTATTTGTTGTTTCATAACCAACTTCTACATTTGATAATTAATTGTTCTACACCCTCACCGCAATACACGACACCCGCGTGCTATGGGAAAACATAAGTTGATGACCACTGGTCTCTATACACATGTTAAATGGAGATTATGCATGAAATCTATAAGCAGTAAGAATTTGCTGATGAAAATATATAGTACTTACGATAATTGTTTTCACTATTTTGTACAGTAGATGTATTATTTTGAGCAACAGAAATGTTATGTAGCACATTTAATAATGCCTTTATAGTAATTAGAAAATATATAGTACTTACGATAATTGTTTTCACTATTTTGTACAGTAGATGTATTATTTTGAGCAACAGAAATGTTATGTAGCACATTTAATAATGCCACTTTTGAATTGACTTTGAAAATATTTTATTAATAAAATAAAAATTAAAATCAAATTGCAAATTGTTACTCAATGCATTTCCAACAACCACTCAAGAGATTGTGTCTATTTCTTATTAATATTCTTACCTATTTGTAAAAGTTTCCGTGTTCAAATACATTTCTTCATACAAAAATACATTTTCTTCAAAACTTTAGAGTCGATTATTTCAAAATATTTTTTATGTGGCTTACCCTGTTCTTGCAATAATCCCTTCAATTGAATTATTGTAAACTTGCAAACTACGAAAACAATTGATAAGGGTTGGGAGAAAATGGAGCACTGCACAAGGAGGAGACGCGCTAACTGCATTTGCAGCGACGTCTATGTTTTCGATTGGCTTTTACAAAGTTTTATAAAAGTAGACTCTAAATTTGTCCGACAGTTCAACAGCTACTGCAAAGCTTAAATTTTCTTTGAAACTGGTTTGTTTACATTAGCGCGGGTCGATTTAAAAATGGCCCATTGCTCAGTGAAAATCGTATTCTGAGGATCAAAATAAGAAACTTTGCCCGAGGAACTATGCCTCTAAAACGAATTCTAATGCCCCAACTTTTGACTTTTGTCCCGTAGGGTCAAATTTTCAAAAATCCCTCTTTGACTCAATTAGAGTGCCCCAATCGAGTCCAAATGTATGACCGACCCCCACTAACTTTGGAGGGCCGATCCACCCATGCTAGTGGCACACCCCCTGGAACCCCCCTGGGGGTTCTCCATACAAACATTTAAAAAAATCACAATTTTTATCAAAAAATCAGCGAAATGCTACCAGGGGGTGTGCCACTGACATGGGTTGATCGGACCTCCAAAATTAGTGCTTAAGTTAAATATCATCTGCAAATATCATTAAATAGTAAATATTTCGTTGTATGGCCTCTATTTCGTATGACGTTGGCACATTTGCGTTGCATAGCATTGACCAAGTGGTTTTATTTCTCAGTGGGCCATTTCATTGCATACCAGATTTGAAGAACTTTTTCCCATAGCTCATTGCTGTTTTTGGGATTTGGTGCGTTTTTGACGTGAATCCGAAATTTTCTACGAGGTTTAGAAGGTTGCCTTCTACTCCATTAAATAGACTTTGTTTCTCTAAGCCCCGTACGTGCCCACTTACTTGTATGTTTCGGGTCATTATCCTGCTGGTATACCCATTTTAGTGGCATCTTGTCCTAGGTATGAGGAAGCATAATTTCTTCGAGTATTTTGATAAAGACAATAAATACTGATCTATTACTGCGGTTCTCGGGTATAAGGTCCCAACGCCATGGTAGAAGAAACATGCCCATATTTGAAGCTTACCGCCACCATGTTTGACAATTATGGGGGTGTACTTAGGGTCATAGGCATAGTCTTTTCACGTAATGTCAGACTTTAAATCCATAGAGAACTATTTTAAAGCTGCTGCCTATCAGAAAAATCATATAACTTTTTGTAGGCTCTTTTCGCTAGAGTTCTCAAATCATCTGACAGGTCATTGCATTTTCTGATAAATGCGTTTGCACTATAAGATTTTCTATCAGAGAAAATTGGCACATAGATCTTAAAATGGATACTGGTAAAATAAAATGACTAATTTTAAGCCTAATAATGGCTTAAACAATTATGGTTAAGCGTTTCAAAGCAATATAAAACACAAGAGCTTTGTGGAACAGTCTTCGTAAATAAAATACAAAATTTGTATCTGACTTCTCTGATAGAAATAGACATGATACAAAGAACTACAGATAAAGTATTGCGCATGTCCGCCATATTTGCTGTGACGTGCAAGGTGCTCATTGGTTGCAACGTAGTCACAATTTATTCATAGGATGTAAAGATTTTAAAATGCTTAAATTTTCTTATGAAAACTTGTTTTACTGAAATGAAATAAATATTGTTAAATAAAGCACATGTTCAAAATTAAGTAAATATATTTTTTAGTACTGTTTATGAAAAAAATTTGCATATTTTGTAGGTGTGTTTTTTCCCCTTTTACCGATTTGCACAAAAAGCGGATACGTTGCTTGATGTGCTTGACAGAATTTTGACTGTTTGTTCATTTTCATTTTGCTATCTTCGTCTCTTTTTGACATTTTCTTTTGAATGTATTCATCAAGTGTCACATTTGACGAGCACTAATGACGAGGTGCGCAGTAAATTTTGTTCGTTGCGCCTATAATACTTTATCTGTAGTTCTTCGTATCATTGAAATAGAAACAATTATAATGCCAAATAATCGTATGCTTTATTGTAAGAGAAGTCATATAACAAATAAAATTGTGTTCTTACTATCGGGCTTTCATTATTTGGCATAACTATATTATTTCATGCTAGTCTGAAGCAGCTTTTAGTCTCATTGCTCCAAAGAATATTTCACCATTTTTCCAGAGGCCATTTTACGTGCGCTTTATAGAACTGTAGCCTTCTTGCAATATGTTTTGTACTTGGTAAAGGTACCTTTTCGGGGCTTCTAGTGGTTATTTTAGCCTTTAGCAAACGCCTTCTTACCGTTATGGAGCTAATTGATAGATTAAGGTTTAGTTTTCCTTTCAATAGCTGGTTTGTTAATCTTATTTTGCCATTTGCACTATTTTTAAGTCAGTGCGAATGCACGTTTCAAATTTTTGTCGACGTGTTTTGCGTTTATTTTTCCATTTTAAGACATTTGAAATCATTTTTGACAATGCCTTAATACGAGTTTGATCCCAATAGGTTTTTCCGTCCCTCCGCAACTTTTTTATATAACACATCTCTATTCGGAACAGTGCTTAGATGAACTCATTTTGCTAAAATATTTAAGGTATTAAATAAAACTATGAACTAAAATAATTTTAAGCAACTATTTATATAGTGCTGCTATTTTTATGAACACAACTGTATGTTCCTCTCGCTCGTTGCAGAACGGCCGAAACACAGTTATTTTTTTTACTTGCTGCTTATTTCAACGGCATAAGCTGGGAAAATAATGCAGTTAAATGAGACTGAAAAGTAAGCTTTTCAGTTGTGAGCAGCAAGTAGCTGAATATGAAAGCTGGGGCGTGGCAATTTTGCGTAAATGTATGTAAAACACAATAAAACTTTAAATAAGTGAACAAATGAACAAAGCGTAGCGAACTGAATTGAAACAGGACAGGCTTTTGTTTGGCTCTGTGTGAGTGTGTTTGTGTGTTTGTGTGTGTGGAATTGTGTGGTTGAGGAATTATCTGTATTGAGTCTATTGTTATCCTTATGATTTATAATGTCTGTCTCTGGGTTTGGTTGTTTGTGTTTCATGCCGGTCGTGTTCAGCTGCCTGTATGTGGCAGACCACGTTGGCAGTTGTATAGCAACAACCGTTACTAGCGCATTCACATACACTCACACGCATACACACACAACCAGAGACACACTCATGCACACTCATACACAATTAAACATAAAATAGCATTGTAATAGCAGGATATGTTGTATGGTTTTTTAGAGCAGATTATTTTTGGTATTTTTATTCAATGCTCGCAAATGTTGCGTTGAAAATTAATAGTACAAACAGCATTTTTGTTGGAATTACAAGCAAATTTAACTAAAATAAACACTTTAATATTTTAAAAAAACAAAGGCATAAATAGCTTTCACAGGTGTTCCATTTTCTGTTTTCCATTTAATCAAAGTGATGTTTTTAAAAAACCGCAAAATAAAAAACACTTTTTAACAATATTTTTTTGATTAAAAACAATGTTTACTTACGTAACAAAATAAACCATATTTTTACATGTTTATCCTTGCAACATAACTCGAACGTATTTCATACAATTGCCCTGAGTATTCGATTGCAGCTTCTGTTATTAATTCTCTAGGGAAGCACGTACGGATTTTCCGAATTTTAACTAATTGCTAATGTTATTAAAAAATTTTTGTCCATTTTGTTTTAATGCAAGACTAGATTATTTTTTTTTAAACTTGGCATTTTTCAAAAATTTATGTTAGCATATATAAAAATTCGTTCATTTTTCTCTTGCTATTGCACTATGGTTAAAATGGTAACTTTTTTGGCCAAAACATCTAAAAGACAAAAAACCACATTTTTATTGAAATCTGGAGATATATAGCAGAAAATTTAACTATTATGGAATTTGACCACACTCCATTTCGATAAGTAAAAAATTTTAAACGAATTTTTTGGTTTCGTGAATACTTATTGAAAAGCTGATATTTTTTCTAAAAAACAAAACAGTATTTTTTATTTTTTGGTGAGTAGTTTATATTCTAGATCAATAATACTAAACACGTGCCAAAAACGTAAAACACCTCGTTTATTGAAAATGTTACAATATAGGAGAAAACTGAGTGCAGATTTGAAACCAGGGTTAAAAGTACATATAGGGTTAAAAGTACGTCTTATAAAAGTTGAATCTGCGAGGTACTGTTAATATTTGATTAAAGTGAGCTTTCTTATTCCTCTGATGTGACTGTTCTTAAGTCTATGTTGGAGCAGTGTATGCATTTACAATCCTACCTACAAAACCAGGCTGGCACATAAAAACTCTTTATTGAGATAGACACCATGTTAATTTAAGAATGCCAAAAAACCTTTCCACTAATTTTTTAGACTTGCAAGGGGCTTCATTACATCGAAAATTGGGCGAACCTTAGGCTAGATCGGAAAAATAGTCATAAGCCAATGACCTAGAGGTTAATCAGAATCCTCTGAAAATTTGAAAGAAGGTAAATATATCGTCACACAAAACCAAATTTTATATTTAAACCTATTATTATATAATTTAAAAAAACTTACAGATGTTATCGGTTCACTTTTCGTCAGCAAAATAGTCGTTGCATGTTATAGGATTCGTTTCTAACAAAGTTCCGATGCTTTCTCTAAAAAAAACGAAAAAAATTATTTACTGAATACCAATTTCCAAAAATTATCACAAACAGAACTTTGTGACACCGAATATTGGCCTAAATTGGTTGCAGATTGAAAACTACAATTAAATGAAATTAAATGGGGGAAAAAATCAAAATCATTAAAAGTTGAGTTATGACATTCAGTTAATTTACCTTTCGAATTTTTAGCCTGAATTTTTTTCAACAATAAATTTAAATTAATTACACTGTGCGCTTTTTTGTATCTTTTCTGTATTTGATAATTTAAACGTTTTTCACTTAATTTTGGTATAAGGAATCTCGTGGTGACATTTGTTTTACCACTTGACCGAACATTTTAGAACAAAATTTTCTTTTTTAAGATACAAAAATTATTCAAGATATGCACTCCTTTTCATGTTGATAACTCTTGAACCATAAGGATTTCATTTTGGTTTCTTCGGAAAAGTTATTTCTATAATTCTGGCCAACAACTTTACTGAATAAATAAATATGAAAAAATCGCTTAAAGTGGGTCTTATCGAGTGATTCTTACAAAAAGTCAAACGAAAAGTATTCGAACACCATTGCGTATTAGTAACATTTTTTGCTTTGAAGCGTTGAAAGCGGGCAAGACATATGTCGCTTATTAAAGGTTTAAAGACAATTTCAAATGATTTTTTGTTATATATTTGTTCAACAAAGATGTTGGCAAGAATAATAGAAAGAACTTTGCTGAAGAAACCAAAATAAAAATCCTAACGGATCAAGAGTTCTCAACATGCAAATGAATGCATATCTGGACTAATTAAAAAAAAAATTGCACTAAAGTCTTCGGTAAAGTGGCAAAACGGATGTTACCACGAGATTCCTCATATCACAATTAAATGAAAAACGTTGAAATTATTAAATACAGATTTTCTTGCAGCACAGTGTTATTTTCAACAATTTATTCAATAAAGCATAGTACGACTATTACTTTATGTATGATTGCGTGAAGTTTTACTGTTATCATGAATATATTTATTACGTGAAAATTTTGACATATGTATATATTTTTTTGCGTGCAAATGACACTTCTAAAATAAAATAAAACTTAGGAATTACAAAGAATTAATGACAAAAAAGCACCTAGTTTTAAATGACAATTGAAGTTTTTTGAGAGACTACAGCCGCATTTCTCTTTAAAATTAATAGACAGTACAATTAAAATAGCGTATTAAAATGTTACCCAGAAACATGTTGCAATTATTTCACGCAGTCTTAAAAATTTTGGTGAACATATTCTGAAAATTTATACGTTTGTTTCATAGCTGTCATTTCAGTAAGACGATTTGAGTGGAATTTCACATTAAACTTTACATACTTAAAAAGCTTTTTCACAAAAAAAAAAAAAAAAAAAAAAAAAAATAAAAAATATAAAAAGCTGTAATTTGCTTGGTGTTTTTTTTTTCTTTGTTAAAAGAATTTCCAAATAGATTTTTGATAAAAAACCTTTTTTTCCATATTTTTTTTTATCAAAACGTAAAGTATTGATTCCATAGACAAAGTGTGGCCCAAAAATAGGTAGAAAATTAAATTTCCTCTAATTAAATGGCCTTACTTTCCCAAATGAATACATTTCAGTCCAAGAAATTTATCAGATTATATATTAAAATAACGTAAAATATTTTAAAATTTATATCTCCAAAATTGCTTAATTGAAATATATATTTATTACCCTTTTCTTAATTTAATATTGCACAAAAGTAAAGGCGCATAGTTTCTATGCGCTTATCTATTTTGCAAATTTTTCGGATAAAACCGATTTTATTGAAAAATCAATATTCTTTATTTTTTGTTCTTATAACCTGCCAATTTTTGTAGTCATTTTTTTAACCATGTTTAGTTGAATTCTTAACAACATTTTTCTACACCAAAATGTGCTTGTCTGTTTAGCAACGTAACTCACCATAAACATTCAACGCTAAGCTTGAAATAACAATGCAGCTGTTGACGGCATACAAATACAATTATCATTTTTATTTCTTGTTGCCAGTTGTTACCATATAACCGATAAATAAAAAAAAAACACTTACTAATATTAAAAAAAAACAAAACACAAGCACGGGCGTGAGTTGTTTAAGATTGAAGTTGTACTCAGGAAAGCTAAAGCTAAACTACAGGGTTGCATTGATATAAATTTGACTCCATTATTAAAACATTATCGCATCAGGAAAGAAAGAAATTAAAAAAAAAAAATAAATAAGTAGAAAGTCAAGATAAAATAATATTGAAGACAAACAAGTAAGCGCTAGCGAAGTAAAAGAATCAAGCGTCACGAAGGACATTAAGCCAGGACGGACGGATGTCGACTTAATGCGATTCTAAATTGAACATTGTTGCCAACTGACACCAATGCTGAATTTATTGTATTGTGTTGAATTGTTTTCTATTTGGTTTGTGTTTTGTTGGAAATGCTTTCTTAACATATAATGTATTTTTAGTAACATTTTTCGGTAATAAGAAATAAAAAAATCAGCATGTTTTAAAATTTAACACAATGCTCTCATTTTAAATGTGGTAATTTATATACGAATTTTTAGAAATTTGTAAATATTCAGGTATATTTCAGCAAAAAATTCAAATATATAACGCCGGCCTACTGAAAAAAGTTGCTAACTAACAAAAATTAGTTCCAATGATAATAGAAATTTAATTTCTATGGTTCTTTGATCTTTTTTACAAAAAAAAAAAAAAAACAAACACATAATGCAAGAATAGCTTTAGTCCCATGCGTTTGTCAATCAATTCAACTAGCTTTTTCATGCGCTCCAAAGTTTATTGCGACTAAATTTGAGTTTCTGGTATTGAAAACCTATAATTGGCTTGCGAAGTCTTCAGGTAGACAGAAGAGCAATGTATGTTGCTTTAAATGATGGGCTTGAGTCACTAAAATGGTCAGATTTTGCGCAATACAATGGCTATCCACCGAAGTTGCTATGAAAAGAATTGTAAGGCAATGGCTTGAATTGAAGACACAATTCGAGAATGCAGCGAAAACTGAATGTTGCCATAAAGCAAAAATTTTGACTAAAGCCTAAATTGCAAAAGGTGCAAAAGGTGAAAAAACTATTGGAAAGCAATACTGCAGACCCATTGAAAATTTGTAATGAAGTAAAAAATTTACTTTCATATTTATTTGCTGCTATACTGTAAAAGATTTTAGAACCTTATATCACTGTTGTCATCATATCTCATCACTGTTCCTCACTTTCACTACTGTTTTGAAGATTTTATACAAAATAAAATAGTTCAAAATGTCTTTGATATCAAAACGGAAAAATTAATCTGTCAAAGTTGCTGAACTTTCTCATTGATTTAATGTAGTCAACTTTTGCAAAATAGTATCAACACTTTGAAAAAAAAAAAAGATTTCTTTCACTTGAAAATGCTTTAAAAGTTGTAAAACTTAATGTGTTTGTACATTTGGAAATGGAAAAATACAATCATATTATTGATGAAGTAACAGATACAGAAATGCAATGGCAACGTTTAACGTCCTAGAGGAATTAATAATCTACTGTAAAATTTTGGGCTGAGGTACGCGAATTTAAAAAGCTTTAGGAGAAAATCCTTTCAACGAACTTTCTAAATTTGTTTTTAACTTTTCAATTTTGCCACTTAGTAATGCAACAACGGAGAGGATTTTCAGTATTATTATGATTTGTGAATATAAAACAAAAAAACAGCCTAAGAATTAAAATGTTGAATTCAGTTTTAAATGTTCTACGAAAAATGTTGTAATAATTTTAATGTGAAACTTGATCTCATAAGAGTTATAAATTCATGTGATATTTATTCTGATTCATAATAGGCGATGTATAGCTTTTTGAAATATCATTTTAACCGTTGCACAGTGCGTTGTCTCATTGACAAAAATTAAAATTTTTTATGACTCGATACCTAACATTATTGGTATGAATCGATAGATAATTGCATAGATAAGACAAAAACAAAATATTTAGGAGAAACACTCAGTTCTGGCTAAGCTATGATACTTCAATATTGTAATATTTAAAAAAAAATTATGTTTTGTTCAATTAGTTTTGGGTTCTCTTAAACAAATAATTGTAAAAAATTTGTGTTTTGATTTAACTGAACCAAGGTGGAGTCCTTTATTCACTGCTGTAGAGTCTTGTTGTGGACGAACTAATATCGAAGCTAACCGAGAATGCCATAAAATATCAGGGTTATGCAGACGACATCGCCTATATAGCGAGAGGAAAGTTAAAGGATATACTCTGTAACCTGATATAGAAAGATCTGTCAGTAACAAAGGAATGGTGCAACAGTGCGTTGTCTCATTGACAAAAATTAAAATTTTTTATGACTCGATACCTAACATTATTGGTATGAATCGATAGATAATTGCATAGATAAGACAAAAACAAAATATTTAGGAGAAACACTCAGTTCTGGCTAACTATGATACTTCAATATTGTAATATTTAAAAAAAATTATGTTTTGTTCAATTAGTTTTGGGTTCTCTTAAACAAATAATTGTAAAAAATTTGTGTTTTGATTTAACTGAACCAAGGTGGAGTCCTTTTTTCACTGCTGTAGAGTCTTGTTGTGGACGAACTATTATCGAAGCTAACCGAGAATGCCATAAAATATCAGGGTTATGCAGACGACATCGCCTATATAGCGAGAGGAAAGTTAAAGGATATACTCTGTAACCTGATATAAAAAGATCTGTCAATAACAAAGGAATGGTGCAGCACAGTGGGATTATTCTTACTATGTTTCATCTTTGTTTTTATATTTATAAGACTGTCTATTTATTAAAATCATAAATAATATATCTAGTATTTTAAGTTATTTTAACTTGTCAAATTTTAAGTAGACAGTTGATTATACATATAAATTTGTTGCACTATTAAAATAATAATTAAATATTAAGTATTTTATGTTATTCTAAGTATTCCATTCTATGTTAACTGTTGATTATGCATATAATTCTGTTGTACTGTTAAAGGATCTCCTGTATCTTATTGTACTAATTAATATCTAATAAATATGAAATATATGAAATTAAATATCAAGCTAGCAAAAACTACCATAGTACCTTTTGCTAAAAAAAAAAAGCTTACCAAATCTTCGAACTATGAAAATGGATGGCACGGAAATTCCCCTCAAAGGAGAAGCAAAATATCTAGAACTCACACTAGATTCAAAGCTTCTCTGGAGAAGATATGCAAAGGAAACTATAAATAAAGCAACATGCACACTCATGGTATGAGGAACCTGGCGGGGAAAAGCTGGGGTTGCAACCCAACAATTTTTCGCTGGATATATACCATGATGGTGAGACCCATCCTCACCTATGGTGCAATAGCATGGGCTGAAAGAACCAAGCTAACCACAATGAGGAATATGCTAACAAAGGTGCAGAGACTGGCCTGCGTATGCATCACAGGTGCCATGAGGACCAGCCCCACAGCAGCACTAGAAGTAATTCTGGACCTAACACCCTTACACCTTGTCATAGAGGGAGTAGCTAAGCGAACTCTGTTATGCATTGCTAAAGAGGGACCTGCCCCCTCTATAACTAAAACTATCAGCAGCAGAGAGAAGGAGAATACTGCAAAGCACACACCTTACATCGATCTACAAAGAGACGATATAGTTAAAAGGTACAACTTCGAAAAGCACTTCGAAATTAAGTTTGGTACCAAGAAACAGTGGGACAGCGAGATAATATCGCAAGTCAAGAAATCACACAGTATATCATGGTATACGGATGGCTCCAAAACATTGGAAGGTATGAGCGCAGGGGCGTACGGGCCAAGAACCAAGAACTTTTAACCTATGGGGACAACACCCAGTATCTTCCAATCGGAAATCCTAGCAATACAGCTGTGAGCACAATTCAACCTGGACGGGAAATACAAAGGTCAGGATATAATTGTGATGTCTGACAGCCAAGCAGCAATTAAAGCATTAGTTTCGTGTGGGATTCAACTCCACAAGATTATTTTTTATTAATGTCACTCATCTTTGGAATTCCTTACCGAGCCATGTAAGAGTATTAAGGGAAATAACAAGATTCAAGATTTCGCTTCTAATTAACGATTAATAAATTCGCCAGTTTTCATTAAATCTATACTTTCTTCTTGTCACTTTTTTCTCACTTAATTACTTCAATTTTATACTCTATCTTGATTTATCTATTTCTACTTAATACAAAGGTTAATGTTGACTTAGAATTAATTGTTCTAACGAATCTTTCCAAAGAAACAACAACAACAACAAAGTTTTTTCAATATGAAAAGGAAAAAATCACTAGCTGATCTGATTGCAATTTCTGCCTGGCTAAGGGCGTCATCAGAAATCTTTGTGATACCCGTGCAAGCGCGCACTAACGCACTGCACCACCGGGGTGATGAGATTTGAAGTGTCAATTTCTCAGTTTTTCTCAATTTCATAATTTCACATTTGTTGTTGTATTTCTGTTTTACTTTAGTCTCTATGCTTATGTTATTATGTGTAGTCCAACAGCCTGCTGGAAGTCTGCACTAACAAAGCATGTTTACTGAAGTTGTTTTTAGAATTTTTCTGATTTTGTTTTCAGCTGTTTCCGTTTGGTCGAGCTCTACCATTTGATTAAAGTTTTTTCCTAAATGACCTCTTTATTTATTATGTTGACTTTATCTGTTGGAAAGATTCGTTAGAACAGTTAATTGTTCTAACTTTGACCTAAGCTCAATAAACGATTTTAAACTATCAAACAACTAGAATTTGTATTTAAAATCAAGTATGATTTAAACTATCAAACATTTAGAATTTGTATTTAAATCATATAAAGTCAACTTAATAAATATAGAGGTCATTTAGGAAAAAACTTTATAAAGATTAATTTTATATAATTATAGTAGTTTAAATTAGGTTTAAGAAAATCTTTAATTTGTATAGTCCTAAAAATATTATTCCAACTTGTACATTAAAAGAACGAAGTTCTTATCGTACTATAAATAAATACATAAATAAAAATAAATAAATATCATCGAGAATAACATGGAAATGCCTAAAATAACTCAATGACCTAGGCAAGAATAACACGTTTACTTTACTCTCTGTCCCAGGACACAAAGGAATACAAGGTAACGAAGAAGCCAATGGCTCAGCGCGACGGAGTACTACCACAAAATTCTGCGGATTGGCACTCATTCTGTAAAAGAAGAACTAAGAAGGAAGGAGAGGCACAACCGTACAAACCTTTGGAAAAGCCTCCCAAAGCTAAGACAATCCAAATTGCTCCTTAGTGATTTTAACATTCGGAGAGCAGAATTGTGCATAAGCTTAGGTAAACCAAATCTAAGAATTCTAACTGACTTCCTTACAGAACACTGCAAACCTAAATATGACCTGATGAAGTTGGGCATCGAAACCGATAGTAATTGCCGTTTCTGTGATAAAGCAGAGGAGACTTCAATACACCTACTTACAAACTACGACGCCGTGGCTCGAGTCTAGAGCAAATTTCATCCCTTGAACTGAAGAACATACTCAAATTCATAAAAGAACGGCTTGGACGAAATTCTGTAATCCGCCAATCCAGCAGAGCTTTGAGAAGGAGGTAACACAGATCTCATTTAGATCGCAGCATATAACATTTTATATATATATAAAATTAACACTAGCAAATAAAAAGAATTAAGAAATCTTAGAAAATATAAAATTTTACATATATTTAATTGATTTTAATATATGATATTAAAATAAAAAAATTTAGAAATTAGCTAATTTCGATGAAAAAAAAAATCATATAGAAATAAGTGCAATTTTATTTAATCTACTTGTATAGATTCTATAGTCCTACAAACATATTTTTTTTTACAATGCTTAAAATGAAAAATTTACATTGAAAATAGAGTAAAAAGTTAATATAGGTCCAAGAGAGGAAGGTACCCTAGGTACTAGTCTAACCGATTTCGACCATTTTCAGTAGACGCATCTATTACTTTATTTGACTACTCTTCTGACGAATTTTTGTTAAGATCGATTTTGTTAAGAATATACCTTCCACACAAAATCTAGTAAAAAATTAGTATATGTCTAGAAGAGGTGCCCCTAGGATCTAAACGATTTTGAACATTTTTGAAATTTTTCTAACTACCTAAAACTTATTAAGCATACAAAATTGCATTATCATAGGAGCTCTCTGACGAATTTTTGTTTAGATCGGCCAACCTTTGAATATACCTCCCACACAAAATCTAGTAAAAAATTAGTATATGCTTAGAATAGGTGCCCCAAGGATCTAAACGATTTTGAACATTTTTGAAATTTTTCTAACTACCTTAAACTTATTAAGCATACAAAATTGCATTATCATAGGAGCTCTCCTTGTATTGTTGTCCAACCATTGTATGGGCACTGCGCTTTGGGTTGTATTGAATTAAATTTTTTTTGCATATTTTTGCTAAAAAATTTAATAAAAATTTTAGATTTTTTTTTAAATTTGGCTTCTTTTTAGCCTTTAAATTGTGTTGATGTTGCCCTTTTAGACTTTTTATTTTGTCAGTTTAGCTTTTATTTTCAAAAAATTCTGGTATCACTGGCTGGAACACAGACATCTTTTTAAATTTTTCGCCTAGAGGAATCGTTTAAATGTGGCAAAAGGACTACCAGAAAAATTGAATTTGGTTTCTCTCATATCAGTTTTACATGAAATAATTTCAATCAAAATTATATTTCTATTGTGTATTTTTAAGATATTACGGTAAATATAAAAGCGTTTATGACTAAGTTTACTTATTTGTTTTTCGGTTAGTATAAATAACAGCAACAACAATCATTACAAAGTTTTTTATTATCAATATTATAATTTTGTATTTATCTATATAAAAGCTCTCCTTAGAAAGAAATCGAACATTTTAAACATATTCCTGTTTTAGTTTTTTTTTATGTCAAAGTAAATTATTAAAATAGTTTCCATTTGTAGCTTTCTAATTTATAATAATTTATTGAATATTGAATTTGTAGTGGCTCGATTCTAAATTTATTTATATCTTCATACTAATTCAGTAACAGATTAATTAAAAAAAAATTAAATTTAGTTTTTCTCACATCAGTTATACATAATTTCAATTAACGTTGTAGCACTTTTCTCAGTCTTTTTCTTAAAGTTATTCCTAAAAGTGTCTAGCGTTTAAACTATTCCCAACGATGTTGGGCAAAACAAAAAAAAAAGCATCAAACGAAAAAGAAAATTAAACAATAATAATTATTTCCGGGTGAAAACATTTTATAATTAAAAATTTTTTGTAATTCTTTTTAGTAAAGAACAAAAGAAAAGAAAAGAAAAGAAAAGAGCAACAAAAAGAGAAAAAAGGTAATGAAGTACAAAAAACAAATCTAAAACAAACAAAATTCTTTGTAAAGAGTACAAAATTCTTTAAACAACGCCTGTTGTCAAAAAAAAAAAAAATTAAAAGGGAAAAAGCCAAAATAACAACGTCAACAACAATGTAACTAAGTAACCTTAATTTGCACAAATTTCTACAAATACAGCTGAAAGTGTAAAGAATGAAATTAAATTAAGAAGCGAAATATTTGTTGTAACATTACAAGAAAACATCAACTTTTGCCGAAACAAGAAAATTGGTTGCCATTTTTTGTAGCTTTTTTTTCTGTTACTTATTTTTTGGTTGTTTTTTTGTTGTCCTCGTCAGAACGGATATAGCCAGCATAATTAGGGTCTATGTCTTCAAAGACATAAAGGCGCTAGCAGCAGATGTAGCAATTTTGACAGTTTCTCGCCTTGCCTTTACTTTATTTGCTGTTTTTTATTTTTTCTCTTATTTGCTTCTTCTCTGAATCATCACTTAATTCAGGCAACGTGCTTCATATTTGCGGACGCACTCAGACAAGGCAAAGGTTTTTCCGCACAGCTGAAGGGCGGAATTTAATCATCGTCACAGCGTAACCCGTAAGCTGTTTGGAGCTATAACGGCAATCACCCACGCACAGACAACACGCACAAAAAAAACACACACACAAACATAAACACACCCTCTACTCAGCAACTACTACCCGCACGCACAAAGTAATTTATTGTTTGCAGCGTAATTAACCTGCGTCCTTCTTCTAAGCGTTCATGTCGCATTTCATCCTTCACTACTTTATTTTTATCTGTGTTTCTGCTTTGGCAGAGTGCTTCTTCTTCTGCAGCACTTTGTACAAAGGCAGCTAGAAGGGTTCAAATGTCGTTTTTTCCCTTATTTTTTTTGTCTTCTTGACTTTCTTGTCAAGTCGAAGTAATGAGATTTATTTGTAATTTGTCCCTTTTTTTCCTGTTTATTTTTGACGTTGTTTTTTACAATTTTCTTTACTTGCGAATGTCCTTAAGTCACGCCGAAGCTGCCTCTAAGGAGTTATTAAATTAGCCTAGGCGTAGGCCAAGCAGCAACCTTGTATTTGCATCTTCAAAATGATTAAATTATTTGTATCTTATCTGGCTAAAAGATCTCCTTTTAATTTAACTCTTGAGGTAATTAATGTGCAGATAAGCGCCAGAAGATTTGTAGGCAGCGGAAGTATTGTTAAACGCCCAACGTGATTCAGCGGTAAGGCGATTTTTCTTTTCTTATTTTTGCTTGCCCTCATCATGACTCAAGGATTGTCAACAATAAAAAAGGGTGTGGTCCACTTGACGCAATACGATAGCGTCAAAATAAATCTCTTTAACCCTTCAGAGAGAGAGAGAGAGAGAGAGAGAGAAATAAAACAAATACTGTTCAACTTATGAGCTTGCCTCTTGCAATAAATCAGATTAGAAATTAATTGATAAATTCAGTGGGAGTTGATTCAAATAAAGAAACTGTAAATTGACAACAATTTGAGTATATGTTACTTTAGGGGCATTTATAATATTAAGTATTTGTGATATGTAAAAAAAGAATCTGATATAAATTCCACACTGTTAAATCTGCCGCACAGCTGTAGCCAGAAACGATTACTTGGGGGAGCTGGGCAAGTCTTTGGGGGAGCTGATTAAAAAAAAAATTTATTAAAATTATAAATCCTTTGTCAGAAAATTTTATTGCAAAAATAAATTTATTTTTCTTAATTGTGTATATACTTTAGTATTTTTTAAACCATGAATGTATGAATTTTTCGGTTTTATCAGAAAATTTTCGCAAAATTACATCTATTTTTAATGAATTCAATCGTTTCTTTTCAAAACCAAGGAACGAAAGACAACGCAATCGTTGATCGCTCATCGAGGATCGCCGTACCGAATCTATTCTCGAAAGCGCAGAAAATGATGACTCGTTAATAGATGTGCTACTGCCGAATGTTTCGATCGCCTCGAAGAGTCGATAAGTTGTAGGAAATGCGCTCTTAACGGAAAACAATAATTGAAGTATACTTTTGTCATGCGATTCAGGTTTGAGTTTTTCGTTGATAACAAAAGTTTTGACCACGGAAAATTTATCTCAAGATGGTAATGATAATTTAAGTTCATTTAATGGTTGCAATACATCAAAGTCAATATCGTCGCATAGAAAGTCGGTAACAGCTTCAACAGCATTCAAGATGTCATTATTCTTTTCAAAGCGTTGATCAATTTCCGAAATAATGGAGTCAATTATTTCATAATAAATGCGCTTTTATGTAGTCTCATTATCTCGATCACTTTTTCCCAGCGTAGCCAAAACAATTGACTGACTTCATCGAGAAGGTTGACTGCATACTCGTATTGGTCTAGTAGGAGAAAAATAATCAATGCAATTGAGTTTGTCTTTCGCTTCGCTTAAAAATTGATCAAATGATTTTTCAGTTCGCAATGCTTTTATATTTTCTTTTACTGCCTGAATAATTGGCATCGCTTTGCGATAACCAACATCACGTGTTTGCAAAATTTTTTTTGCTGTTTCCATTATTCCAAATATTTTGCAAAGAAACCCAAGAATAAAATAAAAATTTTTCCTTCACCATATAATCAATTAGTCCAACAGCTAAAAGCATATAATCTGCACCAATATTGTGTCCGACAGCTTCCTTTATTCTTATCAGTGCGTTGAGAAGTTGATCGAAGCTATTTTGAATTGCAACAATTGCTTTGTAGTGGCCTGACCAACGTTGCTGGATAAGCAGAGGAACTCTGGTGTCTTCGTACATTTTGTGAACTTTGAAGTGACTGAAAAATTCGTGTAATTTTTTGATTTGGTCGAAGAAAAGTCGGGAATCATAATTTTTCTTTACGATTTCCACTGTAACAAGATGAAGACGGTGATTTATGCAATGAACGTATGGAATTGTTCTATTGAAAAAGTCCTGTATCAAAGCCTGTAATCCACCCAATCGACCACTCATTACAGCAGCACCATCATAACACTGGCCCAAAATCTTTTCGCACTCAATTCCAAGTTCTGCCAGTCCATCGATAATGAGCTGAAAGAATCCCTTAGCAGTAATTGCATCAGCTTTTTTGAAGCAATATAACGATTCGACTGGTTTTGTAACGATTATAACGATTAACAATGTGCCAAAATGCATTCGAAAATATCTCGTTTCCACTCCCATCTGTCGTACCGTCTGCCATCAGTGCTAAATATGAAGATTCATTTAGCTCTTTCACAATTATTTCACGGAGACAATTTGCAATAATATTGATGATTTAATTTTGTATTTGCGGCTATGTATATACCCCATTTTTAGGCATAGCATCTTCACATTTCTTTAAATTTGCGTCTTTTTCGAGCATGTGCTTAAAGAGGTTAAGAAAAAGTCCTGACTCTTCATTTTCTTCATCATTCCAATTTCCCCGAAAAGGCATCTCATTCTTTGCCAGAAATAAAATTGTAGAAACAATATTTGACGTAATATTGCCGCTTTTCAAGGACAGTGTTATTAAGAAGGCTCAAAATTTAATGATTATTTGAAATCCTCAAAGAATGTTCTTTCCACGCAATCATGGCGGAAAGATGTGTTCTGCTTCTGTCATGTTTCTTTAAACCTTTTCCTGTAGCAAGAGCCTTAGACCATTTATTGAATACCGTAGTGCAAATATAGTCACTAGCATTCGATTTCGCAAGTTGGCGACATGGAAAACAATACACAACATCATTTGGAATATTCAAGCCAGTCAAATGTTTGGAACCAACATGGTTGAAACGATCTGCCATCGGAATGTTTTGAAAATGCATAACCATCGAATCGTTGCACGATTTTTTTTGTCCCTTTTGGTGTAATATCGGATGGCACAAGACTACCAACTTCTGACGATGTATTCAGGAATCTAGTTTTATCATTGTCGCTCTCTTTAATCAATAAAACATTATATTTCCTGAAAAATCTCTAGACTAAAACATATACTTACGGCTGAATGATGTTGATATGTTTATTGTTGCTGTCGTTGACGTGGACATCGATGATGCTACTGTTGCTGTAACATTTGCTTTGGCTTTGTTG
This sequence comes from Dichetophora obliterata, assembly GCA_963920525.1. Classification (NCBI taxonomy): domain Eukaryota; kingdom Metazoa; phylum Arthropoda; class Insecta; order Diptera; family Sciomyzidae; genus Dichetophora; species Dichetophora obliterata. The sequence continues at coordinate 238,404,840 of OY986436.1, read as the reverse complement.
TTACTCATTTGTGCTGTTATCCTTACATTTGAGCTCGATTTAATATTGACATTGGAAGAATTTGTATTTTTGGCTCCTTGAATAATAAAATACAGGTCATTAGCAATCTTTAAATTAGTTGCTAACCCGTTTTTTAATTTCGATAATTCAATAGTGTCCTTACCAAAGAAAAAATCAATTTTTTCTGCTTTGCCGGCTGATTTTGTTCATTTTGAGAAGGATTACTCGTATTTGTTTAGTATTTTTTAATATGTTTGTAATCAATTGTTTTAAATTGTAATTGAATTTTCAAAGTAAACTAGTTTTCAATTTATTTTCGAATCACTTTGAAGTTAGAAATGAAAAAATTCTATGCAAAGTATTTTGACACTTCGCAACCGTTGGCTGCTGCAAAACTTACAAGCTCATCAACATTAACGTGTTGGCTGCGTTCACAACGTGTTGGTTATTTTCATTATGTTAATTTTATAGGGACGCAAGTCAACAAACTTTTACGTTCACATTTCTTCTGTGTTGGCTGTGTGTTGGCAATGCTCGATCTGTTTGGGCTGTAATTCATCAGCCTTTCGTGTAAACAACACGAATTGGCACCTCAATTGTACTTCAATCATTTAAGTTAATAAATATTTACCTATAGTTTTCTCTCAAATCGAATTTAAAAAAATATTCTGTTGAAATTTTTAAAAGTCTCATAATTTTTGGGGGAGCTTGGTCATTTTTTGGGGGTGTTTAGCACACCCTTGGCTACGGCCGTGCTCTGCCGTTGTAAATTTTAGCATTTTTGTAATATATTATTTTATTTTCCTGATGAAAGAAAAAATTATAAAAATAGTTTGTTCATTTTAAACTATATTTTAAAAAATTCTTTATTATTTTTTTTTTTGTATTAGTTATAAAACTATTTAATAGCAGCAAAACTTTCCCTTAAATCAATATTTGGAAAAAAGATTTTTGTAATTTTAGGCCTCGAAAATTTTTTTAAAAACACGTTCTTATATTAGACTTTTGACATATTATTTTTTATTGCCAAATAAACACAATCGCGTTGAAAAACTTAGTTTTATTTTTTTTTTTCTAAAATATATTTCCAATACAACACAATTATTATAATAACAATATGATGGAATATTTGATATTGTTTTAAATTAAAAGCTCAATTATTATCTTTTTTTTTTGTATGAAGATACAAAACTTATCAGTATAAGACAATAAAGGTCTTATCAGGATAAAACAATAAAACCAAAAACACCACACCGTGAATACCCTTCGTGATTTCACTACTCTGTAAAATGGGTAAAAATTTTAACTCTAAAAAATTTAGTTCGAGTAAAGTTTTGTAATCATTGATTTCAAAAGTTTCAATTACATTGGTTGACATATAACAAAAAGTTGTTTTTAAAATGAATACGACTGTCCATTTGAAATGTAAAATTAATATGATTGCTTCCACACGACAATTTAACAAAAAAAAATATTTTTTTTTAAATTTTTACCTGTAATAACCCTTAGATGAGAAGTAAAATATGTTTATAATGATTTTAATTATTTGTTAAGGACTTTTTATTAAAAACACCGTAAACTAACGCTGGTTTCATATAGCCTTGAGCTATTCTATATTAATTATATCTACAGGTGCTAGACTTCACAAAAATTACACAACAGTCAATGTTCAAGATAGTTTTTAATGGATAAAAACTGTAGAAATTTTTTAAAACTCATTCTGAAAATATGTTATCGTTAGTTTTTTATTTTTTTTATATTCACAGTACTTAAACTATACTATATGCCAAAAAAATTTCTTCCATGTTTCCTTATAATTTTTGAAGATATGGCTGTCTGTATGTACATTTTTTTCCCAGTATTTGACAATTTCATCGTTCTTCAGCAAAGTTGTTCCTATTGTTCTAACCAACAACTTTGCTGAACAAATAAATATTGTAATAGATTATCTTATAGTTTTTAGTGTTCTTTTAAATGAACATAGTTTTTTTTTCCGTTTTGGAGATCGAAAATTTAGTTCAAACTGCGAAAGACTTACAAGCGCTCATAGAGGGGCAAATACACAAAAAAAAAATTCCATATAAGTATATATACTTAATAATACATAGTTTGATGTACCAAATTTTTTTTTAATCATAGTAAATAGTTTTTCCAAAAAAAAAAAACTAAATAGAGGTTTGTTTTTAACCTTTCAAATGAAAAAGACTCTTTAAAATCATTACAAATATCTTTTACTTCTACACTAAAAATTATTATAAGTAAATATTTAAAAAATGATTTATTGTGTTAAATTGCCGTATGGAAAAATATGATATTTTTAATAATATTTTTATCAGCACGATTTGCGTCGGTCTAACCTTTTCAAAAAAACTTAATTTATAGTTTAACCCTTTCAGTCAAGAAAATCGTCGGCTAGCATTTTTTTCCGATTGAAATTACGGAACGTTCACATAAGCATCCTTTGAAAAATCATCTGGTGGTTGTTTGTGTAGTTCGTTTCGGTTGTTGCGGTGTTGGCTTATCTTCTACGTTAATATCGCTCTAAGAGTATTCTTGAGTTTCCTTGGATTTTTTAAATTTTTTTTTAAAATTTGTTGAAGAAGATGTAGATGGCAACGGATCGGATTTGGTTGGTCATCCTCGTCGACGTAGTTGCACTTCTAAATTCGATTCAACAACGGGTTGGCTTACTTGAATAAGACAATTATCAAGTTCAAGACGAATATGTAATAAATACAAAATATTTTTAGTTGGAATCGAGCCAAGTCGTTAGACCCAAGTCGATGAAGTGCATAATATGAGGACATGTCCATTTTGTGGTACGAATGTTGATTCTAAAATATTGAATAATTTGATCTAGCAGATCAAAGCCACCCATTCTGTTATTATAAAGTCGACAGGGGCGCAACTTGTGGGGGGATAAAGGGGTAGACTACCTCCTTATTTTTTAGAGTCGGCCTAATTGTTATTTTTACCAAAAACTTTTAAAATATTGATTTTTATAAACAATAATTATGAACGCATCAAAGCCAGTCGTACCTTTTATTGCCATTTTCATAACAAAAACCAACTTTATTCGGCTATTTCAATTTAATTCATACCCAAAACTAGCTTCAGTCGGCCAATTTACTTCCAGACGTACCTTTAACGAACTTCAGTTGGCCAACTCATTTTAACTCGTATCAGCGTTGAATTGTTTTAAACGAATACAATGTTCCTTTGTGACAAAATGCAGACAAAGTTCAGAAAAATAGTATAAATTCTGTTAAAAAAGTACGGAAATAGTAATGCATAGTAATGTAAAAGAGAGCAGCGGAGAGCAAATGGAAAAAATGGACCATTTTTAGTCAATTGTGCAACCGTTCGACCAAAAATAAAAACCGAAAATGATATTTTTGTTTGACCAAAAAGATATTAATGATTTTTATTTAAGATTTAAAAGCTAAAATCAGATTTTTTTTTTTATATCTGAGCAAAAACTTGAAAATCATAATATAATGATTAATACTTAAATTTTTGGATATAGCTCAATGATAACAGCCCCTGATACAAATACCTTGTCAAAAAGTTGAAAAAATAAGTGGAATAAAACAAGACCAAACGAACAAAGGCTTACTCAGTCGCCACACATATTTCCTTTTTTAAATCCTAATTGATACGTTTTTGTAGAACTTTTTGAGATTGAAATATTTATCCAGAAATACCCAACATTTGTAATAAAAAATTTAATGACGATTGAAATCGGCCAACATATTTAAAGAAATTTTCTTAGCTCAAGAACTCTGATGGAAAATCTGTAATTTCATAGACTAAACATTTTAATTTGAATACAATTATAATAAATAAATATATAATGAATTTAAAAGATTTAGTCAGAGCATTGAAAAAAAGGTCCGTTTTAACTTTTAAACTCGAGATGATGGCAAAAAGAACACCATTTTTAAATCTGCTTTCAAAATTTATTTATTATAAAAGCATTGCTTTATGTCATTGTTGATGTTCTAAACGAAATTTTCCAAAGCTCTAAAAAAATTGACAAGTGGACTCGAAATGCTGCATATTCGCTATCAAACCAACTCATTTCTGTGGACTTTATTATAAGTCTTGTTTTTATGAAAAATATGCAAGTCTTGAAGCCGTAGAACTGAATATTTTAGATGCTATGAAATTTATTTCTTTTACCCTTAAATCATTAGAAAAAATAAATTCGGACTCTGAAGGTACTGATAACCTAATAAGTAGTGCTGTTGCATTGTTAAAATCTTTTAATGATGATGCTGAAAAGAAATTCTCAATTCGCCATCGCCGTCGTCTTGCGCAGAAACGTTTGGATACTAACAATGCCAACGCGGCTTATTTTTTATAGTTTTTATAGAAAAGAGTTTAAACTTGTATTGGATAAGATAACCTCACTGATGCGAAGTAAATTAAGCAGTTGCTTAGAAACAATAAAGCCTCTGTATGAACTCTTTAATCCAATTCTATCTTCTACTAACTTGACCCAAATGCGAATTCTAGAATCAATAAAATTGTAACCAAAAAATTGTTTGTTGGATTCACTTTAATTGAAAGCGGAATTTGAAGTATTCTATGATCTATGCGAAGGCATAGAAACTCTATCGGGTAAAGCTAATGTTTCAGAATGCAATAAAAAATCTCTTCCTGCGGTTAACAAAATGTCGCGTTTGCTGTGCACAGTGCCTGTTATCGTTCAAGAAATGAGACAATGTTCAGCAAATTAAAATTAGTTAAAAATTATTTAAGAACCACGAAAAGTGACTCACGTCTTAATTGACTTATTAATACTTTCATCGGAAAAGGACATAGTTGATCTCATTTACTTAAATAATATTGCGCAGCAATGGGCTACCTTAAAAAAAAAGAAGAGTTAATATTCAAATGTTATACTTAAAAATATAGTTTGTATTTTTTATTTAATACACTTTTTTTTTTTAATTAATTTAAGCAATTAAAAGAAAAAATGTAAAAGAAATTGAAAGCCCTGTTTATTTATTAACACATATAAATTATGAATTTTTAAAACAAAAACAAAAATAAATTTTTAAATACTGATTCGATAATGTTGAAATACTTTTATTTTATTTTCTTTGATAGAGGGCATGAAAACTGCCTTTAAAAGATCTTCTTCTCTTGAAAAAGATCGAAAGATTGAAAAATGTTACTATATGTGAGTTAAAAATTTCAGGCTTTCTTAAAACGGTACCAAAGATTAACGAAAAAGTCTGTTTGAGCTGAAACTGTCTTGCATTATATTTATTATTGTACAATCTCTAAGATTATTATCTTTAATCAGCTATTAAAACCTAAAACTCGAATTTTTAGAGCTTTGGAAATATAAAAAATAGGGCAATTTTTCAATTTTTGTTTTGAAAATGGCGCCAAAAACAGGTATGTGTGTTAATTGGCTGATTATACGTAATCCTATAGTTTCAAGTATTATCGTTTAGATGAACTAAAAAAATTTTCAGCTACCTGTTGTAAAAGTGGAGAAATCGTTGCTACCTTTTTGGATTCGAAAGATGATGTCCAAATTTCGAAAAGCTTAACAGAGTTGATAAAAGGCCAAACCAAAAAAAAAAAAAAATTCAAAACATATTTAATTATATGTATTTTGATGTACACAAGTTCTTTTTTCATCATTAAAAAAAGTTTTTAGTAATAATAATAACAAAGTTTTTTTCTTAGCCATTCAAATTAGAAAGACCCCTTAAGATTTTCTTATATTGATTGAACAGATGAGTAACTTTATATAATTCAACTATATGGTCGGGACTTAAGGGCATCCAGTCGGCCGAAATACATTAATACCCTCCCCCCAATCAAAATGGCCTCGGTACGCCCCTGAAAGTCGACTTCTTCAGGCCTGGTAACTTCTGTATACTTTTGGCCATCTTTATCCCATTGCAGAGCTTTATCCACCAAACCAATTCCAACAACATTCGACGCAAGTTTTACAAGTTTATAGCCGTAGCATCGTGTAAAAATTACTTTACCATTTTCACTAAAACATGCCGAAGAGACTCCACGACCACTCATTGCCATTGTTTGCAAATCGCCAATCTGTCAATGGTGAATTTTGAAAACGGTTTGAACGAACAGTTCCTGCAGGTAGGATATTTCGGTTAAGCAGAATTTTTTAATAGTTGGAAAGTAGTTTTCAAAAAAAGTTTATGCCATTTTTCTTCTACCAGAATTCGGCTTGTTAGTTCGAGTACGATCGCAGACCCACTGCCAACCCCTTTATAATGCTCCCATACATATAATGAAATCAGGGGCATGCCACTTTTGCAACTTTATAAAAATACTCAAAAAATACTTTTATTCCCCTAGGGCAAGGTTTTTATTTTATAAACTGCTTTGCTGAAAACTTTCCTTTCTCATGATCTGCTCATCCACGCAAAGATTTTCTGCAATAGGAAGTTCTTGTGAACTCTTACTTCTTTACTCTAACTCTTTACTCTTACCTCCGGTGGAACGAAATAGAAGTCCTCTGAATTGGGTGTTTGGTGTTGTCTGGGTTTCCATCGCATCTGCTTTTTGGTTTTAATTTGTGCCTCATTTACTGATTTTGAGCATGAAATCCTTGGCTCTTCAGTGACAGATTTGTTAAATAATTCTAAAATACCAAATTCTTTAGTTCATACTCAGCTACTATTGACAACTCATGTTCTTCTTCTTCTCCATCGTCTGAAGCTCGATTCGTTGCATTTCCTATAGCAAAATCTGCTGGAGAAACTAACTGAAAAACGATGTCAATTAACTCGCCTGCATCTTGCAGGAAATCCTCAAAACCGGAACCCCTTTCGAGAAGGTTGAAAATATTATCCTCAGCTAGAATTTTTTGAGGTAATTTCTGTGCAGAAAAATAGCTTCATGTTCATAGAAAAAATTGTCATACAAACGAAAAACAAGAAAACAGCTTGCCCTTGCTTACTTAAAAAAACTATGCCTGCAGAGTGACTTTGTCCAATATATTGGAAAAAAATAGAAAGCTGGTTTAGTGTGACCTAATAAATTGTTTCCTGAAATATTATTTTAAAGGCACCAATATTATCGAAAAACAACTCACAAATTTTTAATATGCACAATTTTTATTATAAACCACTTTTTCCGGCTTTGAATTTGAAGCTCAGGTACAAGTTGAAAATCAAAACGATAAATAATGAAAACATTTGCATTTTTGTCAGAGAGCTTAATGAGCACTTCAACTAAACGCGGCGTAGAGAACCAAACAAAATTATTCCCATTAAGCAATAATTCTTTGAACATACTGAATTCTCTTGTCCAATATACTGGACAATGTGACTGAAAGGGTTAAGCAAAAAAAAAATGGAAAAATTACTTGATTTACAAATTAATTATTAAAAATGTATTTTTAATCCAATTTTATTTATACTCTGTACGCTTAAAGCGTTTTAAATTAAATAAACTAAACGTTAAATAAATAAAATGATACTGAATTTTACTATTTCCAAAAATAAAAATTAATTTAAAAGAATTTTTTTCAAAAAACCGTAAAAATTTAACGAAATTTGAAATTTGATGAGCTATAACTTGACTATTTTCTGCTCGATCAAAGCAAACAGAACTTGGATAGAAAGGTTTTTAAATTATCTTTCTAACATGATTATTTTCTTCTCAATCAAACACGTAGTTGTTGCTACAATGTAGTTTTAATGAAGTCATGTCATGAAAACCACAAAAGTACCATTATATAAGAAACCTTACAAATTAAAAAAAAAATTAAAGCAATATCTTTGTTTTGGAGTTCTAAATAAACACGCCCATATACAGTGACAGACTTAAGTATAGGCACAGAGCGCAAAATAAAAGAAACTCAAACTTATTCATGTCAAAACAATGAAAAATATTTATTTCATTAACTTCTTATAGTTTCTTATGTTAAACTAAATACAAATTAACAATAAAAAATTAAAAAAAAGAAATTCATTAAAAATATTTAAAGCATAACGTAAAAAAGTACATTTTTTGTTGGACAAAAGTATAGGCACATATTTTTTCGTATATGGCTTTCCCTAAAAATTTCGTGAATCTGGCAACTCTTTTCGTTGAATGATAAACAAGTAAGTGCCGTTATTTTATTTTATGAATTTTTGCAACTGAAAGTGTTAAAGAAGGTCTCAGAAAGCGTTTGAAAAATAAAAAAAGAAATATGTCGCCAAAACAATGTGAAACCACAGAAGCTCAACGAAAAGTGATTCTGCATTTGTATAATCTAGGGAAATCTTTTGCTGAAATCGGTGAATTAATGGATCGAAGTCGTTTTACAATTCGAACCATAGTAAACCGCTTTAAGGGTGAAACAAGCTTTCAAAGTTCAAGACGTAGTGGTCGTCCACGCAAACTAACAGACAGAGAACGAGCCCAAATAGTCAGAAAAGTTAAGCAAGATCCAAAAATAACATCAACACAAATAACAGCAGATATAAACAATGATTTTGATAAGAATGTGCATCCCAAAACGGTTCAAAGAATGCTACATGATAATGCTGGATACAAATCGCGAGTTGCCAGACGCAAACCATTAACATCTATTGTTAATCAGCAAAAGCGTATGGACTACGCAAAACAGTTTATTGATAAACCGTGCTCTTACAGGGATCAAGTTCTTTTCTCAGATGAGAGCAAATTCAATATTTTCCGTCCTGATGGACATACTCTGGAGAAAGCCAAACACGGAATATGCTGCGAAAAATCTTTGTCCAACTGTAAAGTATGGTGGCGGCGGCGTTATGGTATGGGGATGCATGTCTGCTGGAGGTGTGGGGGAGCTTGTTTTTATTGATGGCATAATGGATAAGACAGTTTATCTTAATATTTTAAAAGAAAACGTAAAAAAAGCGCCGAAAAGCTTAATTTGCCTCAATCCTTCACATTTCAGCAAGACAATGACCCGAAGCACACTGCTCGTGACGTGAAGATGTGGTTTACATACAATACAGCACATGTCTTACCACACCCTCCGCAGTCGCCCGACTTAAACCCGATAGAGCACATATGGGAATTATTGGATAGAAAAGTGCGAAAACATTCTATTTCTAATAAAGATGAACTTAAGGCGGCTTTAATGGAAGAATGGTCTAAAATTGATGAAAATATAACAAAGAAAATAGTACATTCCATGCCAAACAGACTAAAAGAAGTTATAAAACAAAAGGGTTTGCCTACAAAGTATTAGAAAAATTGTGTTATTAATAAAAATTATTACTTGAAAACATTGTGCCTATACTTTTGTCCAACAAAAAATGTACTTTTTTACGTTATGCTTTAAAAATTTTTAATGAATTTCTTTTTTTTAAATTTTTTATTGTTAATTTGTATTTAGTTTAACATAAGAAACTATAAGAAGTTAATGAAATAAATATTTTTCTTTGTTTTGACATGAATAAGTTTGAGTTTCTTTTATTTTGCGCTCTGTGCCTATACTTAAGTCTGTCACTGTATATGCTGTTCTTGATATTTCTTCAAAAATTAAATTTGTAAACCAGTGAGTTTTACAGATTTGAGAAATATATTTTCCTTGATATATTTTTTTAGATTTATAAAAATAATAACTAAAATATATAATTTCTTTAGAATTATATTTCAGCTTAGTCTTAAAAAAGTTCACAAAGCAACAGGTTAAAACAAGTTTTTTCCAAAAAAAACCACCAAGCAGACTAGATAGACTGTTTCATTGAATGCTACAACAACTCTGCAGTAGTCTTCTGTAGTTTCTGCAGTCCATCCACTTTGATAAGCCTATACGCACAACTTCGGTTCAATCAAACCAGAATTATTTGTGTTCTTACCTTTCAAAGCAACGTTTTGCTCATATTTTGCAAAAAGCAAAACTTCGAAAAAGTGACTGCTTCCTTAAATTGAGAACAATTTGCTTGATTCAAGTAAACATATATCTTGATACTGGATTGTTTTCAATAAAGCTATTCACCCTTTATAGAGCAAGTGCTTATTTTTCAAAAAGTATCCTTTAAATTGATAAAGATAGTGATTTTAATAAAAAAACCCAAATAGAAAACATATTAGTTTAACTTATTCGGATTTTATTAAAAAAAAAAGAGTAACACGACAAAATTTCTGAACAAGCATTGCGCTAAAAATTTGCAGTTTTTGCTGAAAATTGTGAACATATTAAGCTAATTCAATAAATTTTCAATTCTAAAAACACTTGATCTTATCACAATATTTTGTATTTATTCTTTTTAATTTTCTGTTTTTTTTTTGCATATCTTTTTGTGATCATTTATATTTTTACGAATAAAAAGTTTATGTAAGTAGTAAAAAACTTCCAGTTATTTTTCTTTTTCTGTCTTAGTTTGTGACTGCTATGCAAAAATTATTTATTTGATTAATAGGCCAAGAAGCTATTCAGTTTGTTACAGTTCTGTTATACGGCCATACAAAGGGTTAATTCAAAAATATTTTTAATAACTAACTCTAAGAAAATTTAATAACTAACAAATTAAGAAAATATGTTCATGAATTAAGTCTTGTTCCACACAGTAAAAAATTTGAGGGTAAATTTTATCTTTTTTATAACATTTGTGTGGTATAAACTTTTTTATTCCAAATAATTTATAAATTTTATACCACTCGATATTATAAAAATAATAAAACAAATATAATTTAAAAATTTTATATGTATATCATGTGTTAATCAAAATATATTTTGGTTCGAAAGAAAAAAATTCACCGAAATCGGGAAATTTAAAAATATAGTGGTTTCGATTGGTCTGACGAGAAAAATGGTCTGGAAGAATTTATATGATTTGATGGTACAACCTTTAAAACATTTTTGGTTTGCATTTATATGTATACAAAATAGTATAAAATTTACCCAATTTTAGAAATAAATACTTTTAATAAAATTGTTTTTCTTAACTCTACACGGTAAAAAATTTGAAGGTAAATTTTATCTTTTTTATAACATCTGTGTGGTATAAACTTTTTTATTCCAAATAATTTATAAATTTTATGCCACTCAATATTATAAAAATAATAAAACAAATATAATTTAAAAATTTCATATGGATATCATGTGTTAATCAAAATATATTTTGGTTCGAAAAAAAAATTCACCGAAATCAGGAAATTTAAAAATATAGTAGTTTCGATTGGTCTGACGAGAAAAATGGTCTGGAAAAATTTTTATGATTTGATGGTAAAAATTTTATAACATTTTTGGTTTGGATTTATATGTATACAAAATAGTATAAAATTTACCCAATTTTAGAAATAAATGCTTATAATAAAATTGTTTTTCTTAACTCTACACAGTAAAATATTTGAGGGTAAATTTTATCTTTTTTATATCATCTCTGTGGTATAAACTTTTTTTATTCCAAATAATTTATAAATTTTATGCCACTTAATATTATACAAAATAATAAAACAAATATAATTTAAAAATTTCATATGGATATCATGTGTTAATCAAAATATATTCTGGTTCGAAAGAAAAAAATTCATCGAAATCAGGAAATTTAAAAATATAGTGGTTTCGATTGGTCTGACGAGAAAAATGGTCTGGAAAAATTTATATGATTTGATGGTATAAATTTTATAACATTTTTAGTTTGGATTATATGTATACAAAAAAGTATAAAATTTCTGCTCATATTTTTTACTGTTTAGTTTTTAATGCTTGATTTGCGCAAGTTAATTTGCGCAAGGCTTAATATTAAGGGTTTTCATGCAAATGGGCAATACCCTTATAAATGGTATAAACCTCATAAGTTTATCAGCCTTATAAATGAACTGTCAAAATTCGTATGAAAAAGCTTTTGCACAAACCAGATAAATTTGCTCTTCGATTTAGGTGAGCAAACGAGGTGGCAAACTTATATGATCAATCAGCTGTTTTCTTTTTTGAAGGAAAAGTTATAATTTGAGCAAAACTAATAAAGATTTAATTCTAAAAATTTCAGAAAACAAGCAAACAATCCGCAAAGCGTCCCCGTTTAAATGGAACGCATCGCTGGCAGATCGCACAGCTGACTTATATGCTGCAAATGCACAATCGACTTTAAGGGCTGTTCATACAACCTGTCTGATAAAAATAACTAATTGCCCAAATTAGAAGCCTGCCACTTTGCATGAAAACCCTTATTATATTTTTTTAATTGAGCGAAATTTTTGCTTAATATAAGAATATTATTTCTTTCCGCGAAATTAACTCCGAAAAATGGCACACATTACTTTCGCATTGAGAAGGGAAGAATGTCTGTCCCCCTATTAAAATCTATTGATTATAAATAAATATAAAATAAACTGGCCATTTCAGCCCTTGGAAGGACTTTGACCTAGCTTCTATTGATCAATTGTGTTGTGCGTGTTATTAAATGTTTGCTCACAAATGATCGAGAACTGGACCTACGTGTTTTATGCCGACTCCGAACGGCTTATGTTCTCAAGAAGCTTTACATGGCAATTTTTACTCTCTGAGGTTTGCCATTGTCTGCAGAGAGGTGACGGCCGAACAGAAAAATTAATTCAATTGAAAAAACTTTCTGGCTGAGCTGGAATTGAACCCGGGCTACCGCAGTTCTTTAGCTTAGGAGCCACGCACTCTACCCACTCGGCTACGGCCGCCACTTTGTCAAAATCTTTGTCACAAATCTATTGATTAGCAATCCCAAAAAAAAAAACACAGTTCAAAGTGAATTTCTTAGAAACAAGAATAATAAATTTTATTGGCTACTCGGACCAAAATCTGAACTTAGAATAGACGGTTAGCTTAAAAATTACAAATCCATCCTTAATCCAATATAGACTTTTGGTGTTCAACTTTGGGGAAAACAAGCAATTCCAACAATTAAATGTTCCAAAGAAACCAGTCTAAAACACTTAAACTAATAGCAAACGCACCATGGTTTATCACGAACGAAGTGATTCAACAGGTTTTAAACATTCCCATGCGTTAAGGATGAAATCAAAAGCATTAGCTCAAGATACTTGGACAGGTTAAGAAATCATGTAAGTCCTCTCGATATGTTCCAACTTCTTGGCAGTGATGAAGTCAAGCGGCTTTAGAGACACCACATTTTTGACCTGAACTTTAGTGAAAAGATTATAATATAAAAAAAAAATAAATAATAAAAATAAGATTAAATGCATCTCAAAACTTTAACCCGAAACACCCTGGCGTTGCCATTTGGCAACGCAAACACAAACACTTAAAATGTGCTTATTTTAGTTTAAACCATTTTATATATGCGTTAACAGATCATTCTGAAAATTTACTCAGGGTGATTCGGGTTAATAATATTGTTCTCAATAAAGATCAACTTTTGTATGTATTTATTTTAAATATTAATACCAAATTTGCTTATTATCTATGGAAAGATTGCAAATACAATAAAAAGAAAATAAATAAAAAAATATTATGTAATTCCGATTAGCAACTTTAAGTTTTCAAAACTCTTGTTGTTTTTTTGCTCCTTTAATTTAATCCTCAATGCAATTTATTTGAATGGATAAAACGTAATTTGTGCTTAAAATTTACTTTATTTTATATACTTTTATATAATTTTTTTTTTCATTAAAAAGAAGCACTCGAGCGCCATTTAACTTTGGCACAGGTTCACGTAGTCTTCACTCAAGTGGCTGAGCTCAGTTTACAATGTAAAAAAAGAAGGCAAGGAATATAAAACAAATAATGTAAGCAAAAAAATAACAACACAAAATAAAAGTAGTGAATAGGACAGAGACGAGAAAAGCAAAATGAAACAAATGTCTTTAGAGCAACTCAACTAACTGTTGTTGACAATAATTCCTTAAGGACCTTTGCACACAAACAACAGCACAACAAGAGACACACTGGAAAAACAAACACAAAGACGGACCAGCAAACACAAACACACAAACACACACACTCCCACTCACACTCACACACATGAGCATATATAAGAACTAAAAATCTAACAAAACAGTGGAAATACTTTTGGGATAAAAGGGAAATAAAATACAACATAAAATAACTACAACAATAACTGAATAAAGACTTGGTACTTAAAAAATGAACTGACTTGAAGTGCTGATATGTATGTGTGTGTGTGTGTGAGTGTTAAGAATGTGGGAGTATGTGTTTTCCTCTATATGACTCGGAAGTGAAGTAGTGTAGTGAAGCGTTAAAAAAATAACAGCATTTTTCAACCAAAGTAAAGTTAACGTTGAGAATTTGTTTCTGAGGATTTCTCAGGACGCTTTTGCTGCATTTAAAGTATGTTTGTCTAAAGATACTATTCTGCAAAAGTTTTAATCCAGCAGATAAAGTCGTCATTATTTGTAAAAAAGTTCAACTACAACACAAGTGACGTGAGGTGCCCAATATCCTTAGGGAGTGTTTTGCTCCAAAATGGCTGCCACTCAAGTCAGAGGCTGAATGCGGTGATAAATATTAAATAGTTCAGAGCTACGATGCGACAAAATAAACACCCTTCAACCGATGTCTGAGTTGATGATGAGTTGCCGCGATGTCTGCTTAAAATTTTATGGCATCCAAAAGGTTTTATTTGAAAATTCAACTGTGCTTTTTATGAGCTGTTTTTTTTTTAGTTTTAATGTTGTTTTTGTTTTGATGTTGTGCTGGTGTTGTTTTGCTCGGTATGTATCTATAATAATGATGTGTTGTCAGCAAGGATAGTAGTGGTAAGACAGCATAAAAGTGAAAGCAACAAAGTATCAAAAACTTTCAATGTGACCTCTAGAATACAAATCAGGCTATTGACAGATGCGACAGCTTGGCGACTGCGACAACATTCACAGTGAGGTGACAACCTTCAAATTTATGGGGGTAGAGTTAATCAGAAGCAAGAGAAAGTTTTTGACAACAACAATTTAATCTTATCTCTTAGGCTTAAATTCTTCCGTCGAAATGATATGATTTTATAAAAAAAAAATTTAAAAAAGCTGTTTTCCTTGCAAAACAACTTCTGCAGGAAATCGCGAGTAATAATCAAATCAATATAGCGGCAACTTGGATCTTTTTTTTTTTTTTTTGTAAAAAAAGATCAAAGAACCAAGGCATGCGCCTTATACAAACAAGGTTTGGTCTTTGACCTGAAAGGAAAGGGATATATTTATTTAGAGGAATTGATTGGAACCATACGTGAATTATTGATTAGGCGAAACAACCGTCAAAGGCAATTTGAATTGCTTTTAACCGAGGCTAGTGTTGAGCCTTAACCTCGGCAAGCATTTCCAGCCCTCAGTTGTTCCGGACCTTTAATTCCACATTTTTCACAATTTAACTGTGGATTTTTTTGTTTCAATAATTCTTAAATGTAGTAAAGAACAAAGAAAGTGAAAGGAACCATGCCCGAACCCGGATTCGAACCAGGGACCTCTGTGTTGATAGTCTAGCGCACTTTCCACTAGTCTAAACAGGCCGACAAATCTGTTATGAAGACAATTTTGTTTGCCAAAACTTGCCACAAAATAGTTTTATGTTTTACATAAAAAACTACCCACCGCGAACCATATGCTAAGGTTTTGCTTAAAGTGCTAGTTTTAAGTACGTTTTCGGATAGACATTTTTTTTGGTGAATTTTTGTTTTTCATTGGTAAGATCAATGTTCTTGCTAGAGAAATTTATTCCATAAAAAATGCTAATTTTTTATAAGCGCATTTCTATGTTCGTTTTTTAACTCGTTAAAAAAATGGTAAGAAAATGATTAGTTTAAGAGTGCAGAAAAGAACTTTTCAAGGGTTTTTTAACTCGTTTTCGCACAAAAAAAATGTACAATTGATGATTCTTTTATTAACTCACTTATGAAGAAAAAAAGGTTAACTTTTGATAGGCATTTTAGTCCGACGAATGAGTCCAAAAAGGTTAATTTATGAATGCAGAACATGAATTTTTCGACCCGAAAAAGTTGGTAAATGAATTAAAAATAGATAGTTTTGGTTTACTGGGAATGTATTTGAAGGTACCCAGTGAACCAAAACTATCTATTTTTAATTCATTTACGAACTTTTTCGGGTTCGAAACCACTGTTTTCGAATTAATTTATGAACCTTTTCGCATAGAAACGTTCATTTTTGGCACTCATAAATGAACCCTTTTTGTATCATTCGTCAGACTAAATTGTCTCTCAAAAATGAACCTTATTTTGTTCGGAAGTGAGTCAAAAAAGAACCATAAATTGTATTTTATTTTTGTTCAGAAATGACTTAAAAAAAGAACCATAGAAAAGTTATTTTTCGACACTCGGAAATGAACCCTTTTTGAATCAATCACCGGACAAAAATGCCTCGCAGAAACGAATCTTTTTTTCTTCAGAAATGAGTTAAGAAATGAACCATAGAAAAGTTATTTTTCGGCACTCGGAAATTAACCCCTTTTTTTATCAATCGCCAAGCGAAGTTGCCTCTCGAAAACGGACATTTTTTGTTCAGAAATGATTAAAATTGAATCTTTTTAAGTTAATATTATTTATTAAAAAAATTTATAGAATATTAAAAAAATGAATATTTCGTTTATCATATAGATAATATGCATGTATGGTACTAATATATAGTATAATAAAGTAACTTTATTCTATAATAATAGTTAAAAGAAAAGTCCCAGCAGATTACTTAATGATTGTAGTGAATTTTTTGATGTTTTAATTGAAATTTTAAGCAAAATCTATATTTAAAGCAAACATACCTGCTGTCACGCAAATCTAACCACTTCATTTGTACCAGTCTTTTTAAAAATTTTCACCTTATGTTTGAAACACAGTTAAACATGTATTTCATAAGTAAATCTATAGATTTTAAAACAATTTGGCTCACTCAAAAAATTAATTAGTAAAATTTCTACGTATGTTATTAGTAAACAAAATATTCGTACATTCTACAAATATGCGTACAATGTACAAAGTATTTTTATTGTGATATCTTTACGAATTCATTCGTAAAATCTTTCTTATACCTGATGTAGTATTTACGAATATATTAGTTTTATATACTTATGATATTCGTAAACAAAAAAAAATCAATTCGTATTAATGCATTGTACGAATGATTGTGTACATAAAAATAATAATATTCATAAATTTGTCGTAAGAATAACTTCGTTATTTCTTTCATTACATTCGTAGTATTTACTAATGCTTTCGTACTATTTACGAATTAAAAATAATATTAGTAGAAACAATTCATTCGTAGGCTGACCGTACGAATTATTAGTAGAATGTACGATTTATTAGTAGAGTTTAAAAAATTGAAAAACAAAATCGTTCAGCCTTGTTTATAAAACATCTAAAGAACATAAGGAACTGAATGATTGTTAAGTAACTGTAGCCTACTGGTAGAGTGCGTAGCCCGTAAGCTAAAGAGCCGAGGTTCAAACCCCAGTTCAGACAGAATTTTTTTTTGGCTGGTTTTTACGAATAAAATATTCGTAATATGTACTAATATACGTCGATTCTACGAATCCTATTCGTGGCTGAAAACTACGAATAAAATTCGTAGAATGGACGCAGTCATTAGTAATATTTACACACAAATATTTTTGAGTGCAGGTTGTTCAAACATAAAAATTTTTGATAACTTTTTTGCATGGAATGTTGTCATGGTTTTCTTTCTATTTCGGCTCGATTTTTCGAAATTTTTGATAGAAATGTAGAAATGTTATGACAGACTTGTTGATAGATGAAAAGGAAAATAGTTTTTCAAACGTGTAGCAGTATCTCTCTTCTTATGGCGAGAATCAATTCGCACTGCTGAAAAAGTTTATATGATGCTTGTATGAAGGTTAACATTTTAATTTACTATTATAAAAATATCAACAAAGGTTTAAATTATTCCTTTTTTAACTCATTTTTGTTTATAAAAAAGTAGTATTTATGATTCATTTCTGAACACATTTATTAACAAAAAATGGTTCACTTATGAGATGTTGTTTCTACTAATATGATAAAAAAATTATTGTTTTTTTAACACATTTAAGAAAGCAAGAAAGAAACATTTATAATTCGTTTCTGAACTCATTTATGAACAAAAATATTTCATTTGCGAGGAATTTTTATCTTCTAAAATGATTCTTTTTCCACTTACAATAAGTTTTTTATGAATTTTGCAAAAGAAATACAGTTTTTATTTATCTGAAAAATTTTCACGAATTTAATCTTCTATAGCAAGAGTGACAAAATAAAAAAATCAAAAATTAAAAAAAAAATCTATCCAAAAAGGTTCGCAAAACTACGAATGGCTCAGTGGGTTTTTTCTTTTTTTTTAAGTTGTTAAGAAAAAATAGTCGAGACTTTCTCGGGTCTCGGAAAATCTAGTTTAATTAGTAAAAGTAATTGTTAAATGTTGAGATTGCAGAAATATTTATTTATAATTTTTTTGGGTTTAAATGTGGTTTTTATTGAGCGGAACCAAAAGTTTTTGGCGAATGTTTTTGAAAAAGTGATCAAACGGAAATAATAAAAAATTTTTGTCTCTGGTTGCTTCTTAATGACTCAAAGCAATTTTAAAAAAATTTTAAAAGTCATTGCTTTTCAATCTCACACTAACACAAGCAACATGCCAAAATGTCAAATCAAACTACAAAGGCATTGCTTACTTTTTCATTGTAAGGCCAATCAAAAAAGCCAACAAAGGCTATCACCAAGTTTGATTAGGTTTTTATGGTTTTGGTCAAAGCTCGTCACACTAATTGTCACAATCCAAACGATGCAAACGAGCTAACAGCATAAAGAGTGTTCGAAAAGGAAACAAAAAAACAACAATAGAAACACATAGACAAAGCAATACAACAGAGATAGGTGTTGCCAATCAAAGTGCAAAAAGCTACTAACAACAAGCAAAACGAAAGAAGGAACAGCTTTAAACTACAGCATGGATGCAAGAGGCTTAAAAGAGCTTTTTGTGCCCACTTAAGATAAAGAGAGGATTAAATGCTAGGTAGTTGGGATAACAAAAGATGCATGATGTGTCAAATGAGTGGTGGCTCAAAAGAAGATACCATTAAATGCAAATTAAGCTTATCTCTAAAGCTAAGGCATCAATTTTTAAAAGCCGCTCATTTTACTGGAGTACTATTAGGCCAAGCAAATTAAGTAGTTTGCAAGAAGTTACCTGAATAGTTAATGAAGTGTATTAGTTTTTCAATTAAGTTTAACAACACTTTTCAACTGTCAATGTCAATGCCAATCATTTAGCTAACGAACCTGTCCCCAATCATCATCACTTGACCCCTGAGTTTGTCGAATGTTTTATTAAATAGCACAAATTTTATAAATGCTGCAACTAGTGTCCAATGCACGCACTGCATACTAATTGCCTACAAGGATACAAGGACACAAGCAAACACACTCACTTGAGCACACGTGGTTGCTCAAGCATACACACACATGCGCTCGAAACTTACGACTAACACACGACACACATCCGCATGTAATTACTTCATTACGTGCCTAGCTAGCAAGCAAAAGCTGTTACACCTAAAGAAAATGTTCGAAAAACAACGAATTTGAATTGCAAAATTTTACAAAAAAAAGGTAGAAAACTTTGTGAAAGTCTTTATTTAAGGGAAAGCTTCATGCAAACGTCTTTTAATGATTGAAAAAAATGCAAATGCTATAAAAACATTTCTAAACTTAAAATTAACCCTTTCACGCCCTACAGTCGACATGACGATGTGCTTCGCAAAAAAGTTTTTATGCAAAAAGTGCTTAAAAACATTTAAATAATTGTTTTATTGTAAAACCAAAAGCACAATATAAATAAATGGAGTTGAACGAGCTATATCAAACAAATCATGAGAAAAGTGTTTTAGTTTGTGCAATAACTGCCACTGAACCATAAAACGCGAAGTTTTGCGCAAAGTGACAGTTTTGAGTACATTTTCGGATAGAATAGAATTTATTTAATTTTTTTTTTCAATATGTATGACCAATGTTCTTTTTAGAGAATAGATATTAAATTCGTGAACTTTTTCTACTACTACTACAAACTACTACTTTGTTCAAATAAAATCAAAATAATATGTTAACAGCATTATTTCTTTTGAAGCATATTATTGATTAGACCAATTATGATTCATTTCTGTTTGCCGAAAAATTGCTTTTCCACACTCAAAACATCTGCTTCTTAACCTGCACCTTCATTTCATAGGGTTTTTTATATTATATAAAGGCTTCTTCTTAATGGAGGGAACTTTTACATGATACAATCATGTCTTGATTTCGTTGCAACGCTATCAAAACAGCTTTTTAGCTTTATAGACAATTTTTTACTTAAAAATAACAGATGAAGGTGGCTATGATAAAGGCTAAGTTTTCATAATTTGGATAAAAGCGGAAATAATTGAAAAAAACTGTATTGATATCAAGTCCACATCCACCTCAAAATTATGCTAGATTTCAGCAAAAACTAATCAAAACTTGCTATTCGAGTTTATAATAACTAAGCAAATTTTTGATAAAATTCAAGCTAAATTTTGCTAAGTATTTATAAACTGCAAAAGCAAATTCCTACTTAATTCAAGCAAATATTTGCTAAGTTATTATAAATTGGAATAAAAAAATTTTGATTAGTTTTTGCTGAAATCTTGCATACTTTTAAAATGAAATAATTATTAACCTTAAAAATAATAAAAAATTACCACCATCTGGAGATTTGAACCTCGGTCGCGTGAGTGTAAGTGCATGCGCTTGTCCATTCGACCATCGCAGTTGTTAACCAATCGTCGCCTAATTTTCTTAATTAAGAATAAACGTGTGCTCGTTTGTTTAGAATAAATTTGCTTGAATTAAAAAAATTTGCAAATTGAGTTTATAATAACTTAGCAAATATCTGCATGAGTTAAGTAAAAATTTGCTATTGGAACCTTTAATAACTTAGCAAATATTTGCTTGCATTAAGTTAAAATTTGCTATTTGGACCTTAAGTAACTTAGCAAATATTTGCTTGAATTAAGTAAAAATTTGCTATTCCAATTTATAATAACTTAGCAAATATTCGCTTGAATTAAGAAGAAATTTGCTTTTGCAATTTATAATAACTTAGAAAAATTTGGCTTGAATTTAATCAAAATTGTGCTTTTTCCTAAATACAAGAGGAGTGATTTCAATTAAGCAATCTTTTTCTAAAATCACACAGTGATTGAGCAGAGTTTTGCTGATTTGCTTTTAAGCAAAACATTTGCTTGATTAAAGCAAAATAATTATCTCCGTGAATGATTTCTTAAATTTTGAGACATATAAGTTTAAAAGATGTTACAACACTTGGATATTTAAAAGGAATGCATGTAAGTTTTTCTTTATTTTGTACACCAGAAATTATTTATTTAAGGACAGGTTTCTTATATTCCTAGAAAAAGTGATTTAAAATTACTTACAAAGTGAACGTGTATTTTTCTTACTCTGTACTCGTACGCTTATTCTTATAAAAAAATAAAAAGAATTTCAATTCTAGAAAGGACTTTGCACGAACTTATATTGATCAATTGTGTTGTGAGTGTTATTAAATGTTTGATCACAAATGATCGAGAACTGGACCTACGAGTTTAATACCGTTTCTAAACGGCTTATGTTTTCAAGAAGCTTTACATGGCAGTTTTTTACTCTCTGAGGTTTGTCATTATCTACCGATGACGACCGAACAGACAAATTAATTCAATTGAAAAAACATTCTGTCTGAGTTTATTGCGCAATTATTGGATAATTTTCCTAAATTATTTCACACTTCTGGTGTAACTTTAACGAAAAATATGTACTTTATTTTTAGAAAATCGGCCATGGCGCTAAATTAAGTCCGATTTTCTAACGATTGGCACCTCATCTCGAAATTTTTTTTGAGTGTATGATTCATTTTTTATCTCGTTTTTGATCAAAAATAGGTTCGTTTTTGAGAGGCAGTTCAGTCCTGCAAAAAAGTTCAAAATGGTGCCGAAAAATAACTTTTTATTGGTTCCTTTTTCAACTTGTTTCCAAACAAAAATAAAGTGACGAGTCTTTTTCTAATTAAACTAATTTCTAAGTAAAAAAAGGTTCGCTTTTGAGAGGCATTTTAGTCCGACGAATGAGTCCAAAAGGGTGCATTTATGAGTGCCGAAGATGAGCTTTTCTACCTCATAAAATAAAAAAAAAAGAAAAAGTTAATAATAGAATTAAAAAAATATAGTTTTGGTTCACTGGGTGCCCAACGTCGCAAATAAGCAACATCCATCACAAACTGATCCGAGAGTATCCAAATTTTGATCTCTTGTATAATTATCGAGTGGTAGCATTTAGTTTAAAGTAGATTATGATCACGATTACACTGAACTACCAACTAGAATTAAGCAATATCCAGGTCACTAAGAACCAAAGCTCTTGCAAACCGGTTGACTCCCAATCCAGCAAAACAAATGAAAGCATTTACAGAATCTAAAGGCGGTAAATTCAACGAAGTATGACTACATTGTTAGAAATACTGTAATAAAATTGAAACTTTTCTGCAGATACTACATATAAGTCCACAGCAGCTTTGGGTTTAAATCTAGTACTTGAAAAGTAATAAAATGTTATTTTAATACACCTTTTGTTTTAAATTTAGTACAGGCTTGGATAAAAATTTTGTCAACCAAAAAAAAAAAAAAAAAATGTACAAACACCGTGGGTGTCGAAACCCATAACTTTCAATTTTTAAGCTCACTGCTCTTACTACTGGGCTATTCCGCCATACGAAACAAAAGCGATAAAAGAACATATGAACCAAACGACCATTCTTAAAGAATTTAAATTCAAATCCAAATTAAGTAGCCAAATTTACTACAGTTGAATCCCAATTGTATTAAAAACTAAAAACAATGAATTGTACTTAAATATAACCCAAAAAGCTAAAAGGAAAGCTGTAATACTTCTTTTGTATTAAATTTTAATTAAGAAGAGCATTAATTATGGGTTGGTATTTGCCAAAGTCTTAATTTGAAACTACAAGGTTTAAAAAATGCAGTCAGAAGCGTACCGAAACCATGTTGATAGGGGGGAGGGGACGGATAAATAAATATTTTGACCGACTGACCGTTTTTTCTAACACAACATAATTACTCAAAAAGTTAATTTTTTTCAGAGTTCGATTTTTATCCATTTATTCGAATAAAGAATTGGAATAAAGAGCTCATACTTAATAGCTTAATTGTTTCCAAGCAACTGTTTTAATTATGTAGATTCAGTGAAGTTATCTTATCCAATACAAGTTCAAATTTGCATCATTGAAAACTGTACAGTTGAAAGATCCACAACAGGTAAAGGGTACATATTCAGAGTAGTAATATAAATAATAGTAGTAGTAGTAGCAGTAAAGTTATATAAGAGAGTCGTAATATAAGTAAAAGTAGTAGCATGAAGTTGTTTTTGTGTATGATTTATTGTCGAGGGCCTTATTTTAGTTTCCTCTATCTGCATTTTGGGCATTTTTTTAATGCCAAACTAATGGCTGGTCTAGGTTGCATCTATGGTATTAATATTAGCACGAAAAATCAATCCTAACACCTTGTTTTAATCAATTAGGCTGAGCCTTTATCTACTAACTAGTTTTTTTTACTTACGATAAAAACCTCTATCTGCAATAATAACAGTAGTTTTGAAAAATTCTATTAACATGTTTTTACTTTGAAACATTTTCCTATGCTACAACAGGGTTGATATTTTCCGTAACATTTGTACTTTTTTGGAACAATTTTATATTTTTCCTACTTTCCTACTAGAAAAGCGTTTTCGGTACATTTTATTTCACTCTATAATAAACACAAAATTTAGAACTCTAAGTAAGCAAACGATTTAAAAGAATTATAAAAATTATTTAGTCCTGAATTTTGGTCATCTGTAAAATACATAAAAAAATGATTATAAAAAGTCAATTTTCTCCATTTTATACAAAATTGCATAAGGAATTCTTTCAAATTTTCATTCGACAACAAATGTTAAAAGAATATTTTATTTTGTTGATTTTATATGATTTAAATCAAATTCTAAATATTTCATAGTTTAAATCATACTTGATTTTAAATATAAATTCTAGTTGTTTGATAGTTTGAAATCGTTTATTGAGCTTAAGGTCAACAACAAA
This sequence comes from Dichetophora obliterata, assembly GCA_963920525.1. Classification (NCBI taxonomy): domain Eukaryota; kingdom Metazoa; phylum Arthropoda; class Insecta; order Diptera; family Sciomyzidae; genus Dichetophora; species Dichetophora obliterata. The sequence goes on along the minus strand of OY986436.1, from coordinate 238,380,750 downwards.
GGCTTTTTTGTTGGAAGATTTCCAACAGACTGTTGGACTCCATATCATGATACAAAGAACTACAGATAAAGTATTGCGCATGTCCACCATCTTTGCTGTGACGTGCAAGGTGCTCCTTGTTTAAAACGTAGGCACAATTTATTCATAGGGTATAAAGATTTTAAAATGCCTACATTTTCTTATGAAAACTTGTTTTACTGATATGAAATAAATATTGTTTTATAAAGCACATGTCCAAAATAAAGTAAATATATTTTTTAGTACTGTTTGTGAAGAAAAATTTGCATATTTTGTAGGGGTGCTTTTTCCCCTTTTTACCGATTTACACAAAAAGCGGCTACGTTGCTTGATGTGCTTGACATAATTTTGACTGTTTGTTCGTTTTCATTTTGCTATCTTCGTCACTTTTCTACATTTTCTTTTTAATGTATTCATCAAGTGTCACATTTGACGAGCACCGATGACGAGGTGCGCAGTAAATTTTGTTTGTTGCGCCGGGAATACTTTACCTGTAGCTCTTTGTATCATGCTCCATATAATAACATAAGCATAAAGACTAAAGTAAAGCAAAAATACAACAACAAATGTGAGCATGTGAAATGGGAGAAAAACTGAGCAATTGACACTTCAAATCTCATTGCCTCTGTGGTGCAGTGCGCTAGTGCGCGCTTGCACGAGGTATCACAAAGATTTCTGATGAAGCCTTTAGCACGGCCAAAATTGCAATAAAATCAGCTAGTGATTTTTTCCTTTTCATATTGAAAGATTCGTTAGAACAAATAATTGTTCTGACTTAGACCTTAAGCTCAATCAAAGATTTTAAACTATCAAAGAACTAGAATTTGTATTTAAAATCAAGTATGATTTAAACTATCAAACATTTAGAATTTGTTTTTAAATCATATTAAATCAACATAATAAATAACAAGGTCATTTAAGAAAAGAAAAGAAAAAACTAAAGAATATTTTATTTTCAAAGTTTACTAAAAACGAATTACAGAAACAGACTGCAGATTATAATAATTTATTTAATTTAATTTATTTAAGCAAAATATTTTTTAAAATCTAGTGAACTAAATACCACAATATTGATTTCAGAAGTAATATATCAAATGAAAAAATTTCAAAAATTTGATTAAAAGTGTAGAATTGCTTGACTGAAAGATTTTCCCATGAACTTCTTTCGTTATCTTAACATAGAAAGGCCCTGACTAACATTTAAAAAAAATTTCGGCTGGATTTTATCAGATTTCGGGTGGATGGTTGGTTGACCTAAAGGCATCTGTGATGAACCTGATTTTAAAAAATGTTAGTTGCCTTTCTATATTAAGGTAACGAAATAAATTCGCACGTTTATAGCAATTTTTGTTTTTTAATTATAAAAATACCTCTTAATTTGATTTTTATATGATTTTTTTACAGATTTTATTGATTTTATTTTATGAATGTCTTTTGGATTTTTCTAAAGTATTTGACTCTGTGAACCATTTTGTCTTAGTTAAAAAACTTAAGTGTATGTTTGGTTTTACTAGTAGTGCATTTAACTTTATTGTCAACTATCTTAATGGAAGAAAGCAAAGAGTAAAGATTGGTAGCTGTTTTTCTGATTATAACGATGTTAAAATGGGTGTGCCCCAAGGCTCAATTCTTGGGCCTTTGCTCTTTAGTATTTTTATTAATGATATTTTTAAAGTGTGCAATAACGTAAGAATGCACGGCTATGCTGATGATATTCAGTTATATACATCCAATCGCATCGGACTTGTTGAGGACTTATGTTCTAGACTAAATGAAGACCTAACTGCAATCGCAAAGTGGATAATGATCTATGCCTTAATGTTCTAATGTTAATGTTAAAAATCATATGTTCTTCCTATCTCCAATACCACCGATCTTTTTAAGTAATAATTGCCTACTAATGGTTGATAAAGTTAAAAGTTTAGGTTTTTATATTAACTGTAGACTTTCATACTCTGATCATGTTAACAATATTGTTCTACGAGTTTACTACACGCTTCGATGCTTGCGAATGTCTGCTAAATTTACTCCGATTGAGACTTGTTGTACAATTAATACTTCCAATCATATCTTACTCAGAACTAATATACAGCAATCTTGACTCGCACTCTTCGCATAAAATTCAGGTTGCTTTTAATGATGCACCAAGATACGTGTTTGGCCTGACACGCTTTGACCATGTATCTGAAGACAGTAGAAGAATTTTAGGTTGTAGTATTATAAACTACTTAAATGCGAGAAATGGTTTATTTTGCATAAATTAATTTCCTGTAAAACTCCCGCATACCTCTATGAGAAGTTGCGCTTCAGTGTTTCTACTTGAACACACAACCTTATAATACCTAAATTCAATTCCCTACATACTTAGCGACTTTTCTTCATCAACGCCATCAAACTCTGGAATTCTTTACCTTCTAGTTTAAAATCTATTGTCAGCTCGAATAAATTTAAGTCTTATGTTATGTTATACTTTTCAAACATCTAACTATCTATTACTTCTTTTTTCTAATTATTTATTTTGTCTTCTAACTATGTTTCATCTTTGTTTTTATATTTATAAGACTGTCTATTTATTAAAATCATAAATATTGTAATATATCTAGTATTTTAAGTAATTTTAAGTTGTCAAATTTTAAGTAGACAGTTGATTATATATATAAATTTGATGCACTATTAAAAAAATAATTATATATTAAGTATTTTATGTTATTCTAAGTATTCATTTCTATGTCAACTGTTAATTATGCATATAATTCTGTTGTACTGTTTAAAGATCTCCTGTATCTTATTGTACTAATTAATATCTAATAAATATGAAATATGAATATTATAAGATCACTTGTGTTCCTTTTTGTGATTATAAAAAACTTTGTGCTTATTTAAAAAGAAATAAAAACCTTTGTAATTTTTTTATAAGGTTTATGAACTGAACTGTTAAAAACACATTTACTTTAATTTAATTAAAAACTAGCAACGAATTATCTTCGACCGGCTTGAAGTTTAAATACCACCACAGTATATTCTCAGTTATGCATGTTTTTAACTTTCATGTTTTTTACTTTCTATAGATTTCGGTTGTGGTGTTTATCAAATTTTGCGAAAACTCAAATGTAGAATACGTTCAAGATATGGAAGATTATATTTTAAAAATGTTTTTAATACAGACATTTTTGTGGAATTTATAAAAGTTATGCTACTTTGATGATGTCTGGGAGACTGGTCGAATATTTATTAGTTTTGCCAAATTCTAAACTCAAAGTGAATTTTAATATACTTAGCATATGTTTATAATTTTAATTTATTAAATTAATTTTTGCGAAATTTTTAGAGACTTAACCGTTTTTATATAGTAACTTTGCTTAGGAGGTAGGCGTGGTTTTTATATTATTTTTACAAATTTGAAATATATGGTGAATATTTTACTTCAAAGCTTATGTGCACAATACCAAGTAACTGCAATAATGTTTGAGGCGTTTTTAGAAATTTTATTGTTTGAAGGCGTTGTTTTCATCCGATTTTACTTGTTCTCGAACTTGATCTTTGTTGTTTCATAAAAGACCATATACCAAATTTAAATACGATAGCATTGAAGTTGCGGCTGTAATCGTGTCGACAGATTGTTCTATCGAAATAGGCTCAGGTGATGATGCTGATCAAGACTATATATACTTTTCTATTACTGCCACGCCTACTTATTAGCGTAACAAACGGAGAGACAAAATTAACAATTTATAACAACTTTTTTTAAATTTATATACCAAAATGAAAAAGTCATTTATCAACCCTGTATTACACTAGCACAAATGTTTTAGAGTTTGGTGCAGCTCTTGTTTTTTATGGTCTTTTATGGACTCCATTTTAATAACAAAGGACTTTAGGAAGGCTTTTTGATGATGTTATCTAAACAAGTTTCCTTTAAATACAGTTGTTACCAAGAATGTGAAGTTTATGAAAATGGGCAGCCAAATTTGTGGTTGTTAAGTGTACGACCAGGTCGCATAAATGATGATCCCACAGTTTCGCATCTAAAATCCTTTTATATGAACTGATTGCACCGTGAAATTTAAAGTTGATTTCGACCAAAATTATACCGACCTCCCCGTTAAAATTAAAAAATACATTGGGCATACTACACCTGCCCAGTTGCATACAACTCAACTTTCAATGGCAAGTGGAAACATCTACAGGAACTGAAAGCTGTAACTCCAACCGAGTATCATTATTTTTATGACAACATCAAACACAAATAATATACAAACATAACTTTACTTGAGAAACCCATGTACTCGTAAATATCGTCACCCATGTACTCCTCAGTATCTTTGACTTTTAACTTTCCTTTTTCTGTTAAATTCGAAAATTGTCGAAAAAAAAACATCAACAATAAAAACAGCAAAGTTTTAACTGTTGATCTACTGCTGAAAATAGCGTTTTCTACTATAATACAAATACCTCTATCTGCATTTATAGTAATTTTTTATTTGGACATAGCGCACTATCTGCCATAGTAGCTAAACTAGCGCAAAATTTGAAAACAATGTTATGCACAGTGGTCCGTGGACCCTTTTGAACAACATTGTAAAAGATTCATGTGTCACAAATTGTTAAATAATAAGATGAAAGGGTTTTTTTCGATCTCCTGAAAACTTGTACTTTTGCAGATAGAGGATGAATATAGGCCCTCGATTTGAAATAGCCTGATATGGCTGATGGTTAAAATGGCAAAAAATGCCACGACTGACTTTGATGCGTTGATAAGTATTGTAAAAAGAAATCAATATTTTAAATATTTTAAATTATGGCAACTCTTAAAAAAATGTAGGGGGCAGCTTACACTAATTACATCCCTGACTTAAGTAATATTTTAGCTGTACTGAAATTTGGTAAAAGATTTTTAAATGTGTGCTTTTACGATAAACTTAGCCAAGCAAAGTAAAAGTTCTGCAAATGAAGCATAATCGCGAATAACGTTGTAAACGACATTTTTTTTAGTCTTTTTTTTTGCGAATGCCTGTTAGAATTACTCTCTTATATTATAAACGAACAGAACTGAGTAAGCAGTTGAGCAGTTTGGGGTATTTTTATCGCATACCCAAAAAAAAAATATGAATGAAAATGAATAAAAGTGCTTGTAAAATGAGTAAAAGTGAACAATTACAATTTTGTCATTTACAACGTTATTCGCGAGAACGCTTCAAATGTATACTTCAATTATTTATTTTTTTTTATTAAGCTTCGAATATTTGTACTAAATTTTCATATGGAATTCAATAATGTCAAAAAAGTCCTTGAATAAAAAAATGATTAAAAATGATTTAAATCATAAATGTTTTCTTAAAAAAGCGTGTCCATCTGCACATTGTTTCATACACATTGCCGGCCTTTGTAGTCTAGTGGAGAGTGCGCTAGACTATCAACCCAGAGGTCCCTGGTTCGAATCCGTGTTCGGGCATGGTTCTATTCACTTTCTTTGTTTTTTTTTCCTATATTTAAGAATTATGAAAAACTAAAAATCCACGACTAAATTGAGGGAAATGTGGAATTAAAGGACCGGAACAACCAACTGCTGGAAATGCTTGCCGAGGTTAAGGCATAACACTTGCCTCTGTTAAAAGCAATTCAAATTGTCTTTCACTGTTGTTTCGTCTAATCAATAATTTATGTATATATTCAATCAATTCCTTTAAATAAATCTATCCCCATCCTTTCAGGTCAAAGACCAAAGCATGTTTGTGTAAGGCGCATGCCTTGGTTCTTTGATATTTTAAATAAAAAAATATAAAAAAAATGTTATTAAATATCCTTTGTATGTTATTAAATGAACAATAGTTAAACTTGAAGAAAAAAATTTATTCATCTTCTATCGATCACAGTTTATCTTGAGATATAGGATGTTCGAACGATCTGGCAACCCTGACAACAACAAGCAAATAGAAGAAAACGAGCGATCGAAGAAGCCTTGGGCGTCTGGGAACTGGCGTGTTTTTTGTTATTATATAATAATCAAGTTTTTTTACTTCAAACAAAATATTGACAGAACAAAAAGTAAAACTGAATGGATTTTTGAATTTAAATATTTGTGCGAGATTATTATTAACATTTTTTGGTCAGAAAAATATTCAGTATTATATAATTACTATAAAGGATATTTATTTTTTGTTAAATTAAACTATGCTAATTTATGAAGTAAAAACACAAATTGAATGATTATAAAAAAGTTATTTATTTTTAAGTAATCCACAAAAAAAATTTCAATATTATAAAATTATTAAATAATGTATTAAAAAATAATATAAGAAATATTTGTTCCCAAGTTTTTGCAGTGTACTCTTTGCACGTATGATAAAACATGATTCAGGGCAACATGATGAATTGTTGCGTCAGTATTATTAGTTTTTTGTAAATAACTCTAATTCAGTCTTTATTATATAAAATATAGCACGTGACGCGCTCCAATATGAACTGTAAAAATATTAAAGTAAAAAAATATTGCAATACTAAAAAATGCAGTGGCATTTTTTTAAACTCTTTTATACAATCACAAAGTAGTTCTGACAAACAAAATAAAAAAAAATTGTTTTCTCAATAACCTCTTTTACGCCCAGCACGCTGGTGTGTTATACCCGACAAAAAATTTATACTAAGCGCAGTTTTAGGAGAGTTTATTTAGTGGCCTCTAACCTTATTTAAGAGTAGTAGGTGGTCTCCACTTTTTTCTCAACCACTCTTAGATCCATTATTCTAACTATTTAGAAATATCATGTGTAGTAAAATTAGGCTCTGGTATCGCATACCCCGGGTGCACTTTGAGGGTTAATAGACACTTTGTCTTTATACTGCAGAAGATGGGTTCATACAAATTATTGCTAGTTTGCGAACAAAACAGTTTTTTCGCTCTATTGAAAATTTATATTTTTGTAGATAGACAATTTTTAATATAAGCCCTCGAGATGATATATATTTTTCAATTAAAATTTCTTAATAAAAATTTAAGAAAAAAATTCGTTTCTCTTTGAAGTTTTAAAACTTTTGTTTGCATTTCATTTCATGCTATCGAAATTGCATTTTGATTGAATTTTCTCTGAAGCTGTACTGTTCACACTTGCAATGTCATGTCCTTTGCGTCACTCAGTCAAAGTTTACCCAAGCGATCACGTTACAAGCATTACATGTGGTCTATCCAAGCATGTCCGCAAGAGAAACGCAACCGTTCTTCAGTTAAATTAACACCCACTCAACGACGATACCTTGCTTGCACATTGACACACAAACTGACAGTGTGCTGAATATGGGCTTGCGTGTGAAAACCAATGATGCAGTAGAAAACAATGCAAATAAAACAAGAGAAAGCAACTGAAGAAAAACAGGAAATTTTTCAGAGAAAATTTCCATCATGTATGAGAGCTTTTCGTTTAACGAAAACTTAACTTTTTCTTTGAAAGAAATACCTTGAGAATAAGTGTCAAATAATAAAAATCAAAATAATTTCATATATGAAATTATTGACAATAACAAAGAAAGTTATGACGAATAAATGTACTACCAAATTATATAAATATTCTTGAACAAATAAGGTATGCTCAAAATAATTCGAATCATTTGTCAGTATTTTGAACAAGTTTTGAATCCTCTTTCAAAACTTCTAAAATAACAAATTCTTTGTATCACCACAGTCTCAGTTTATCATTTAAGACGATGAAGTTTTAAGAATTTTCTTTTAGTGTAGCTGGGTGTGTGTAAGCTTTCCTAAACTCTTTTGCAAACTTTGCCAAACGGTGTCGTGGTCTAAGGTTAAAAAAAGTTGAATCTGCCGACTTTAACTTTGTTGACAGAACGCTGATTGATGGCAGCGAATTGATGAAGACAAAACCAAACACAAACGGGGGAAAAAACACTGGTCTGTGTTTTCAAACAAGGATTATTACAAAAACCAAAGGGAAACTGACAACAACAAAAAAGCAAAACACAGAACAATATCTGATGAACACACACATATCAAAGTAGCTGATGTTGGTTGACACAGGATTGGACAGGTTGCGTGTCAATAAATATTTCAGTGTTGTTGTGATTAACGTTTCATTGTTGTTGTTGTTCTTGTTGTCCTATTCAACTTGCAGCTAGGTGTTGGAATTGAAGCAGCAACTGACAGTCACTCACATGTTAGCAATTCCAATGACTTGGTTCACCTGACCAAGGATTGAGAATTGAGGATTGGTTTGTTTATCAATTTGTTCACATTATTTATTAATGTTGATTACAGTGCATTAGAGTGCGGTTAGCATGGGTTGGTATTTGTTGATTTTTTATGTTTTTTATTCCAGCTTGAGTTACAGACAATCCTTTTGTATGGGGTCGGATATGATTTGTCAAGAGCTTATGTTGTGGTAAGCATATTTGAACATTCTAGAGTTGTAGACATTAGATTTGAGGTTGATTTGGTGAGCATGAAATTGGGAAAAGGTTTAAGTTACTTTCTGAGAAATAAAACAAAAACAAAATTTTTTTAACAAAATCTTCCGAATGAAATTAACTAGAGTTAAAAAAAAAAATATATTAAGTAACTAAATATTACAAATATTAAATACTAAATCAACATCAAAAAATGTTCCCTTAACCTTAAAGAAACATTTTTATAGTGACATTTGTTATTTAAATAAAACTAAGTTTTTTCTAAATTTTGTTAAGTTTGTGATTCTTTAAAATTAAAATGATTGCATCAAAAACGAATGTTTCAATAAGAAATAAACTTTGTGGATTGTCTACATAAAATAATCCACCAGTCTATTGTTTTTATTTTCACATTATTAAGTGCCATCAAGTTCGTTGCAACGCTTAAAACCAAAAATTGAAAAAAAAAATTAAATTTTTTAATTTTGACAGAGTACAAGAGATTAAAGAACTAAATTTTTGCAAACACTGATAAAGGCATTCAGTTAAGCGATTAATTTTAGGTTGGAATCGGTATATATATTTATTTTTTACGAAAATTTAATACTTTAAAAAAATTTGCAAGGTTATATAAAAAGATGCGCTAAAAATGGTTTTTTGCTTTGAGCGCACTCGGTTTAAGAGATATTGAACTCAAAATTGCACATTTCTGATCCTCTTAATACCCTTCCTCATATTTACCCCCTAGTGCACGGATCGCAAGAACTTTTGCATTTCAGTACAAAAAAACTCATCTAATGTACATATACAATACGAGGACTGTTAGATAATTCCGTCAAAAATTATTTTTTGATCCCATACGAAAATTACGTTTTCGATAGGTCCTCAAAATAGGCCTCTCTTTCGGTGATGAGCTCCTCTCTGGTTGTGAATTTCTTTCCGCCGAGCCATTTCTTCAGGTTTGGAAACAGAAAATAGTCAAAGAGGGCCCAATCTGGAGAATATGCTGGATGAGGAAGCAATTCGTACTTGAATTCATGGAATTTTGCCATGGGAGCTGGGCATGTGTGAACGCGCGCATTGTCTTGATGGAAGAGCACTTTTTATCCTCGCCAAATGTTTCCTCGGACGTTGCTCTTTCAAAGCGTCGTAAACAGTCGAATTCGGCTGCATAGTATTCGCTTCTGATCATTCTTTTCTGTGGAAGGTAATCGATGTAGATTATACCGTATTTATCCCAAAATACTGTCGATATAACCTTTTCAGCCGTTAACACCGTCTCCGCCTTTTTCGGAGCACGGTCGGTCGGTGAAGTTACTGTTTCGACTGTTCCTTTGCCTCTGGTGTGTAGTGATGAATTCATGTTTCGTCCACGATTACTTATCGAAGGAAAAATCCTTCTTATCTTTGTTCAACACGTTCACGTTTATGGTCGAGAGTTTGTAAACTGTCGGATAATTTTTTCATATCCAAATAATTTCGCGATTGGACTTTAGTGACCATTTCTGGTGTGGTGACCTCATTTGGGCGTCCAGAACATTCGGCGTCACTTGTGCTTGTACGATCGCATCGCAATTCAGTAAACCAATTGTGAATCATTCCAATCGAGAGTGCAGAGTCCCCATAGTATTTATCAAGCCTTTTCTTGGTTTTGCTGATATTTTTTTGCGCAAAAAATAATGCTTGATGAGCACACGAAATTCACTTTTTTCCATTTTCGCCAAAAATTCACAAGATTGTCTGCTGCCAATGGCTGCCAAACACAAACTAAGCGTCGCAACGAGCTGAAATTTAAGGCGAATTTACACGATTCACTATCATCGTTCACTTTGAATGAATCATCTGATTTGTAAAATGTAAATTGAGTTTCATCTTTAAAATGCAGATGATTGTCATCCACATTGAACAGTGAAAGAAGTAGAAGGTCTTCCTACTTTTGATGAAAGTGAAAGCAAACCCAACTAATGTTGAAACAAAATTGAAAGGTTTTAACATAATTTCAAGCAGAAAGTTTATATTTTTTTTTATTTAATTGCTGAATATCTTTTATTTATTTAATTTTTTTAAACGTCAATAAAATTAATCAGCCAACGAATATATTTTGACATTCAACACCGAATCATCCATCAAATTTAAAATTTACACTTTGAATAATGTAAATAAAAAATTGATTCACTGTCATCGTTCAACGTTCACTATAATAGTTTTGAGTGAAATGTGTAAAATCACCTTTAGAAAGTAGTTTATTTACAGATCGTTGTTGACAGGATCAGTGTTGCATTTAAAGTAACTACGCGGGAAATCAAAAAATCTCTAACTTCTCAAATTGCCCTCGTATCACACAAACCGGTTAATTATTGTGAATTTTATCAGTTTCTCTTCGACGTACCTAAGAACACAGCTCTCCATGTAAATATGACGCAATTGAACATTTTCTGCATAGTCTTTAGGCTTTATTTTTCGAAATCAAAGTCATTATTTTCCAAAAAAATCTTCTAGCAATGCATTAGCATTAAGTTTCGAATAAAAACGAATAAAAAAACAAGCTTAAGCTCTAATGCCGTCTCCTTCAGAACAAACTACGTAAATCAAATAAATTCCCGGAAGCACCATTGCAATAAAATATCAAAACCACCACAAAAAACTCTTACACACAATCTCATCAATTTTAAAATAAAAAAAATAGAAACAAAAACAAAAAAAAAAAAGATAACAGTTTTCAAATAAAATGTTGCACAAAAGAGAATTCTTTACGCCTCAATCTGGCGCCAAGTTCTATTCTTTGGCAATTAAAGCTACGACTACAACGTGGTTTCCTGATTGAAACCGTTCACTTAAATGAATGCCAGAACATTTCCTCTCAGGCTAATTTTACACAGACGAATACGGATAGAGAAAGAGAGGGGGGGGGGGGGTGAAAGAGTAACAACAACTACGTTTGAACGGAGGGACAGACGAACGAACAATCAGACAGACGCTGATGAAGCCTGTTCACTTGTAAATTTCTCAGGACAAGCACACACACACACATTTACACGAACGAGCACAACACATTCATATATGTATATATAGATGTCCAGCATATCCGGCTGGTTGCCGCCATCATGTCTACGTTTTTCATTCACTCATTTATTCCGTTTCATTCCGTTTATTCAATTGACTGCACTGCGTATTTTCTTGGCTTTGGTACGGGTTGGTGTGTAATTTTTTTTCTATCTCTTTATTCTTTTGTGCTGCATCAAAACTTATGGCAACAACTAATTCCCTGCTCATGCCAATTTTAGGTGGACGAATGAGTCGTTGTTTGGGTTTGAATAGGTTTGAATTGATTTTGGTTTGAGTTGGGTGGCCTGATGTACCAAATCCCGGTTGTCGGTTGTTGGGTTTGTTGGTCTGCTAAATCATGGCTACCGGATTTAGCTGATATCCGTTACCTTGGCTATCCTCGCCACTGGCGACAGCTGCAGAAGAGCCTGATCAAAGCCAAAACCAAATCCGTAGCAGTCTTCTACCAACATAACCAACTGCAAGACGTCAAATTAAAGCAATAAAAATTTACTTTGAGGTCAATCGTTGGGTTTTCCTAACAAGATGTGGCTTGAATGGCTTTTAACACTTTGTATGTTTGTGTGTCTGTGTGTCAATGTTAGCTGCTTGGCAACATTTTTGGCTATGATAAGATAAAAATATATTACTTTTGAAGTTATTTTGGGTTAATTTAGAGTTAATTGGAATATTCCTGTGCAATTAAAATATTTTCCAAAATTTCTGAACATTTGTTACAAAATTTGTTATAAAATTATACGGTATTTGTCTTTGGAGTGGTTGTTGGTTGAAAAGACATCAAAGCATATTTTCTTGTATTAAGACAACTGTAATGTTTTTTATTTTAATATTAACGCTGACATTGAAGTAGACAATATTTTGTTTAAAATTACCTTTATATTTCGGGTTTCATCTCTGCTTTAAATTTATAATCTGTTGACTTATAGCAATTAAGCTTTTCATTTCTTTCATTTCATCATAATTCCAGAAGATAATAAACATATATTTGAATCCAACAGTTCCTGATTTGTAGAGGCAAATTAATTACCTGTTAAATAAATTAGAACATGTTGTAGTTTCAAAAAAATTTATATGAAAATTTAATTTTATGTAAAATATATTTAAGTTTGGAAATCCTCAAAATAGAAATAAAATGAAAAAAAATCACTAATGTATTTATATCACAAGCACGCGCAAAATTTTACTATAACTATAAATACTATAAATAGCATAAAATTTTTGTTTTTGATATTTGATTGCGTTCTATTCTTTGATTTAAAGCTATTTTTAATAATGAACTTTTTAAATCAAGTAATTTTTAAAAAAGGCAACAGCTACAACAACAACAATTCCATTTACTATGGAGTCAATCACACAGCAGACTAGACAGACTGTTATACAGTGGTCTTGAGTGATTAAGCTGTTACCAACCTAGTTGCTTCAGAATGCTGTTTTATAAGATTTGGCATTTGTTCGAATAAATTCTTTGAAATAATACGACATTAAAGCTAAAGTTATTTTTATGTACATTACAAGTGTCTTAATTTGTATGGGTAAATTTTAAAATCACCAAATGCAAAAGCGCTGGCCGGATTCTTATTCCTTTAGGTTTAAAACGGAAAAACATTAAATTTGGTACCAATCCAATTATGTTTGATAGATCCGGAAAGATTTAACTGTAGTCAATTTGTCAACGTGTATTTTGGAGTATTTTAAGTTTTTTTAATTAAATGGACCATATTAATATCAAATCTGTCATTTTATCGATGTAAATGTTAAAAAAAAATTATAACGTACTTCCAAAATTTATGAAAAACCACTAGTTTTTAGAATTTTTTGTAAAATTTGTAAGGTTTCTTAAAATTGTTAATATTATTTTATTAAAACAGAATTTTTGAAAATATTTTTTCTATAAACTTCAACCACCTGAAGAAAAAATTGCTTTTCATCTTCATCATTTCTTAAAATCCTATTAAAATCTTTAACGGATTTTACGCCCATTTTTGTGTATTGTTTACGATAAATAGATTTCGGCAGAAACTTCGGCCTTCTTCGAAATCAAATGATATTTCCCAAGTAGACGGAAAATAGTTTACACTCAAAAAATTGATTAGTAAAATTTCTACGAATAATATTAGTAAACAAAATATTTGTACATTCTACAAATATTCGTACAATATACAATATATTTTTATTGTGATATCTTTACGAATTCATTCGTAAAATTTTCTAATACATGATGTAGTATCTACGAATTTATTTGTTTTATTTACTGATGGCATTCATAAACAAAAATATAATAATTCGTATTTGAAAAATTGTACGAATGATTGTATACATATCAATAATATTCGTAAATTTCTAGTACGAATAACTTCGTAACTTCTTTCATTAAATTCGTAGTATTTACTAATTTTTTCGTACTATTTACGAATGAAAAATAATATAAGTAGAAACAATTCATTCATGACCGTACGAATTATTAGTGGAATGTACGAATTATAAGTAGAGTCGAAAAATTGAAAACTGAAATCGTTCAGCCTTGTTTGTTGAACATCTACAGATCATAAGGAACTGTATGATTGTAAAGTGACTGTAGCCTACTGTTAGAGTGCTTGGCCCGTTAACTAAAGAACCGAGGTTCAAACTCCAGCTGAGATAGAATTTTTTTTTAGAATACGAATAAAATATTCGTTGTATGTACTAATATACGTCGATTCTACGAATCCTATTTGTGGCAGAAAATTACGAATAAAATTCGTAGAATGGACGCAGTTATTAGTAATATTTACACACAAATATTTTTGAATAAACACTGCAGACAATCCAAACCGACTGAAAAAGTGTTTAGTTTTCTCTTAATCTTAAACGAAGTCCCTCAGAGCAGTGTTGCCAGATACCTTTAACAAAATTCCCCTCAAATTAGGGAAAAACAATTTCTTTCTGTCAGGGAACTACGAAAATTCCCACAGTGACTTCTTTGGAAAAACAAATAGAACAACAACAAGAAAACTCTTTTTCATAATGATTTTATGGTTTTATATAAACACGGATTCTAAGATCAGTTAGATAAAAACAATTAATAAATGTGCAATAAAAAAGAAATAAATTCACAGTTGGTTTAATAAATAATTTGAAATATTTTGATTAAAAAAAAAAATAATATATAAATAAATAATGTTAATATTATGAATTAACTAGTTACAAAATGCTCCAGTATCGCAATGACTTTCTGTGTATGGTTTTTACTGCACTTAACTTTTACTTTTTGTTAATAGTGATGGGATAAAATAGTGATGGGCGATATGATGATAAAGTGATGAGTGAAAGTGAAAGTGATCCGAAGACATTATTGGATATAATAAATTACCATTTTTTTCTTTCTGCAAAGTAAAAATATTGCCTTTTTGCAAAAAATTACGACAAAACTTCCCTCAAAAAGGGAAATTTCTCTCAATTTGACAACACTGCCTCAGAGAGTATTTTTGGAACTCTGGTTAACAATAGGTCCGTTTCCGTACTTTTGTAGCAGAAATTCGCAAGTTGTAAAGTTGTCAAGAATAGCAATTTTTACCTCCTAAATCTAAATCAGATAAGTTTTAGGCCACTCACAATTAGTTTATGATTCATAGGCCTCCAAAACTGGAAAAAATTATCCAAAAATTTCGCTGGTTGAATTAATTAAAAAAAAAAATTTGGAAATTTTTGCATTCTTATTTGAAAATAGCAAAACAATAGGAAAAAATAGGGTAAAAAAATAAAGTAATTAATGCAATTTTATTTAGGGATAAAGAAGACATCACATTATTTAATTAACTAGATTACCAAGAATATTTATTAAGAAAAAAATGTTTTAAGTTAAACGAAAAAAAAAATAAATTTGAAAATGTTTCGGGCATGATACGAGAAAGATTTTTACCCCATCTTTGAAATAAATATAATTTTCTTATATGTACAAGCGTGTGTCAACCAGCGTATCATGATAACAAAATTGGTACCAAAAATCTCAGAAATAGAATTATGTATGTTACATTTTCTTTCTGTGCTTTCTAGATTCTTATGCATTTAGCACTCCCCTTAAGCAAATCCTGCGGACGCCCTTGGATCCAAGCATAGAATAATTGATTTTTTTCGCTTCCGTGAACTAGATCAGCTTACTTAAAAATTCATCAAAAATTTATTTTAAGAATATCAGAAAAATTCAAATTTCTAAGTAAACGAAATCCGATTCGCTTACATTTTTTCCTCGCTAAGGAACCCCTTTAAATTTTTCTTGTCTTGTAAAAGATTAGAGAAAATGTGTCTCTGACACATTTTTGGAAAGAAACTTAAAAGCTTTTTTGTTACAACAGATGTCTTATTTTGTTTATAAAATCTCTCTTTATAAAATACTTCATTGATGTTAAAATTGGTTTAACAAAGCATTAAAAACCCATTTTGTTGTTCTGTGTTATCAGCTCAATTTTCTTGGCCATTCTATTTCTAATCTCTGAAATCTTTAAAAATCAACACTAAATGTATAAGAAAAATTTTCTATAATCTGTGGTGATTTTTTGGTTTTCTAAATTTTTTCTTACTAAGTAAATGAAATCCGATTTGTTTACATATATTTTTTTTTTTGCCTTGAAACCTAAAAATTGTTCTTGTCTTGTGAAGATTAGAAAAAATGTGTCTCTAATATGTTTTGTGTAGGGAATTTAAAAGCTTTTGTGCTGCCATAAAAAAAGATATCTTATTTTGTTTATCAAATCTTAAAAATATTTTCCTTGAATTCAGCTGAAAATAGCACCGACATCTTTACAACTTTTGCCAACAACAAATAAAATCTTACCACATTTTTTACGCCTCTTCTCTTCATTTTTATCTTCTTCTATCTCTTTCTCTTCACTACACTTAAGTGAAATGAAACAGAAATAAATTCGTTAACAAAGTGAAATTTATTTCTATGGCAATCGTAAATCTTTCGAAAAATTTCACTCTTTGCCGTTTTTAAGGGTTTTTTATGTTTTTTTGTGTTTAATTTTTCTTTTCTCTCCATAAGACGCCAAAGTTCGCCCACTATACAAAACGGAAGCGGAAATGAAAACTTGTACGTATGGAGTGCAGAGATTGTTAAAGACAGGCGCACAGTCGAAGGTTTAATTTTCACGCCAAAAAGTGTAACAGAGCAAGCTTTTCATACACTGAATAGAGCTATAAATACACAAACATACTATAGTGTATGCGGCACACAGACAATCTAGCAGACAAGCAGCCAGACAGACAGGCGGACAGATAGGTTAAAAAAAACATACATTCACAGCGGAAATTTAGACATACACAGTTACACAAAAATATATGAAAAAAATGTAGTTTCATTTTGCGTTATCAGAGAACAAAATGGAAAGATATAAAATTGAAAAAAAAATAGATCCTTTAGCGTGTGGCTCCGCGCTGTCGGAAAGTGTTTTGATTCCTCATGTATTTTTTATACCTACCACGTTTTCCAACGGAACTGCTAACTTTTGGCAGTGACCGGTATTGTTGCCAGCCTGCTTTAACTGGCTTTTATTTAAGTTTCATAATCAGTGATTATGTTTTTTATTTTTTTTTTTATTCGTGTTGTCTGACATTTTGGTATGTACCTTGGCAAAGCTTAGCAGAACAGATAAAGTTTTTTTTCCCTTGTAAGCAAATTTTTGGTGTTTCATGCTTGTGGCTGGCGCCTTTTTTTCATTATGTTCTTGCGCTTGTCTATGTTGTTGTTTTTGTTGTAGTTGAATAATAGTTTTTATTGCGATGGCAACGCTTAAAATTGCTAGTTACAAAAACAAGCTGTGTACTGCGCTGTAATGCGGTCTAATAATGGCACAAATAAAACGTTTGAGCAGCAGTCTTGCCAGCAACAGCAAATGCAACAGCGGGTGTGCATATTTGATTTATTTGCGTTTTGTTTTTAGCACTGTGTGGCAACATCACTTAATTTTGGCGCAATAAAATTACAGTTCTTATTTTGTTTTTATTAGTTTAAGACGCAGGAAATCAACTGCTGAGAAGCAAACGAACATGACATTGATGCCACCTTGCTTTGTCCGAAGCTTTAAGCTATAAAACTTACGCTGAGCAAGATTGCATTTGAAGTTTATCTGTAGTAATTTACCCCAGCAGTAGTCTTAACGCTTCTTGACAGTGATTAGTTAGCTTTAGGCGATGAAGTGAGTTGGATGGTGCTGCCACCTGATTTTATTTTGAGACATCTGTGTCAGAAGTTTTTTAAAGGTGCTAAGAAAAAGTTTGCTAGCGAAGCAAAATTTCGTTTCATATTCTATGATGTACTTCGGCAGACTCGTCGAACTCCAATGAATAGCGAAAAAATAAGAAGCAACTACAACAGACGGCAATCCTTGGTAGAGTTATTGGCTTGATCTAAAAATACTTTTTGCTTTAATGTCGTATGATAAATTGGCCAATAAGAAATTCTTGCGAATTTGTTCAAACAAGAGTCAAACAATTAAACAGCGGGTCCGTTTTCGGTCCGTTTTTTATGTGAAACCTTTAACACGTAGAGGTTACTTGTCTTGGGTGACCTCTAGTGAAATTTTCTGGAGAATAATTTTTTGGAAGTTTTTAACCTATGACCTCCCTCCAAAGTTGACTTATAGGGTCTTTCCAAAAAAAGAGTCAGATTGATCCATACTGGAAGGAGCTAGGGGGTTAAAGTGTTCCGAAAAAATATTTCTCGGAAAATTTTAATTTTGGCTTCTGAAGACAAGAACCACCCTATGTTAAGCTTAACATATAATTTTTTATATTTTTTAATTTCATTTTGACCAAAAAAATTTAAATTTTTAACCACTGTAAAAAAAAAATTTGTGTCGTAGTGGAGCAAAAAGCGACTTGGGCTTTTGTTATTGATGTCAAATACTATCGTTTGAGATTGGTTTGGTTCACCCCTGAGACAATGACCCTCAGTTTGTGTCATAGTGTTATCTATGATTGTTAAAATAAAACTACTTTGTTATTTGTTATTCTTAAGAATTTTTCAATAATAATACCAAGAGAAAGGAATAAATAAAATAAGCAACTGTAGTATGAAATAAAAAAGAAATTAAAAATAAAAAAAATATATAATTATATGGATTCGTCATTGAGCATTTTATTTTGGTTTGAGTGAAAATTTGTGAAACTAGCCACCTAAAACACGAAGTCGTAAGTTTTATATAAATAATGGATATTATTGAAGTGTACATGAAAAAAAAATTATATTGCATTTTTTAAGTTTTTTTTTTTCAATGAGTTAAAAAGAATTTAGTTTTAGGTCACTGTTTTAGAAAAATTAATTTTGCTAAGTAACGGCCTGCTAAAATTTCTTGATTTGTATTTACAAAAATTTTTTTATTTAATTTTAATTTAATTATTGCAATGCTTCTCCCCTATTTTTGTTGTAAACCAATTGGAATTCAGCACTGAACCGCATGTAATTTGCTTCATGCTCCCCCTTTTTATTTTTAGACCAATCAAAAAGCAGCAATTACACAATCACCTGTTTCGCAGTCAGTTGCGGGAGAATGAGAATGGGGTTGCCCCACTCTCTATTTTAACTAACACATATTACAAAATCAGCTGTTTTGGAGACAGTTGTGGGAGAAAGAGAATGAGGCTACCCCACTATTTTAATTAATATGTATTTTAAATTTGAGGTAAAGCCGTTAATAAATGTAGTAAAAAAGGAGGTGCACAAGTATGCATGGTCGAAAAATATTATCATGTAATAAGTATTCCTGAGTCGAAGCTGCACGCAGTGAAAATTTAAGATCGGTTAACAGGTCCAGCCTCCAATATATCGCAAACAAAGGGGCGTGCTCCGCCCACTTTTTTTTTGGTAGGTATTTCTATTCATGCCAATACCATATATAGCAAATACTGCCACCGTTGGTCAAAAAATGCCCAAGATATGAGGATTTTAAATTTTGGGTTATATGGGCGAGGCCATGCCCCTTTGTCCACTCACAACTTTATATAGTCAAGAATTTATTATTTCGTAAGAATATCCTATTGTGAAAATTTAATGACGATCGGTCCGGTAGTTAAGACTATATTACGATTTTTAATTTTCCTAAAAAGGGGCGTGGTCCCACTCAATTTTCTCCTTGTACGTATTCCTAATTATGCCAATATCATATGTACCAAATATCAGCGACGTAGGTCAAAAAATGCCCAAAATATGGCGATTTAAATTTGTGGGTTATATGGGCGGTGCTACGCCCCTTTGTCCATTAAAAAATTTACATAGCCTATTATTCTTTCCAGAGTCATAGTAACATGCTGTGAAAGTTTCAGGAAGATCGGTCCAAGGGTTTGGCCTCCTATAAAGCACAAACAAACAAACAGACAGACAGACATTCATTTTTATATATATAGATTGAAAGCAGATTAATTAAAATTAAAGTAAAATGGTGTTAAAAAGGGGATTTGGTAATAAAAAAAAATCTATGGCTACCTTACCTGTAGATAAAAAGTATATAAAACTTTAGGTAAATACATATTACAAAAAAAGTATTTTGTATAGCAAACATTGTTAGTGGTATAAGAAAGTATCTGAATTAAAAAAGGGGGCGGTGAAGTGGGTGTGGTTCATAGTAATATGGCGACGTTAACAGTATTGAGAGCAATATACTACCAAATAAAAAATAATCCGTTGGAAGGAACAAATTTGTACAGAGAACAAAAAGTTTAAAACTTAAATTTGGCGTGAAAAGGGGTGTGAAAGGGGGCGTGTCGTAAGAAATGTTTATTTCTACCTCGCCTGGAGTATAATGTGTGTACAATTTGAAGTAAATCTGTTAAAAACTATATGGGAGCAATTACATAATTTTAAAAAAGTGGGCGTAAAAGTGGGTGTGGTCGAAAAAAGTACCCTATTAATCATGCCAGAGTCCCAGTTAAATGATGTGAAAATTTCAGGAAGATCGGTCCAAAGGTTTGGTCTCCTATAAGGTACAAACAAACAAACAAATAAACAAACACACATTCCATTTTATATATATAGACAAATACGAATTTGAATTAAGAATTAAGAATTTGCATTTAAGATCAAATATGATTTAAGTTATCAAACATTTAGAATTTGTATTTAAATCATATAAAATCAACTTAATAAAAAATTTTTTAAAAAATATTATATATTTATGCAAATTTAGAAATAATACAAAAAAAGAAAAATTATGTATTCTCCATACGCAAGTTTGTAATGAAATGTTTTAAATCTGCACTACTTGTGAGAGCCATACAGAGCAGTGCACAATGGAATGATTGGTATAAACTAGAGGGAATAAATTATTTTGATGACGTTTTTAGTGCTTTAGGCACAAAAAATACAAAAAAAGGAGCGTGGCACCTTCCATACAAATGGATCTTATTATTCGCAAACCAGTGAATCCATGACAACAGAAACTTAGTCAGTCATCGAGTGCATCATTTATAGGAAATGTGTCAAAAGTAGACGTGATTACAAGTGGGAGTGACACCTCCCATACAAATGAATCACAATATCTTGAGAACCAGTAATGCCACAATTTTTAGGCAGAATACATTACACAATGCATTGCCAATAACCACTGAAGAGATTTTGGCTATTTCTTATTAATTTTCTAACTTATTTGTAAAAGTTTCCGATTTCAATTCCATATCTTCATACAAAAATACATTATTTCAAAACTTTAGAGTAGATTATTTCAAAATATTTTTTATGTGGCTTATCATGTTCTTGCAATAAGCCCATCATATAAAAAATACGACTTAAAATTACGACTTCCTCTTTTAGGTAGCTAGTTTCACGAATTTTCACTATATACTAGTTGGGATTGGCTTTGTTAGACCATATAATAATATTTTTATGCCTAAAGTTAATATTGGGGTCTGGCCAGACGCTTTTAGTTTTTATCCACATTTTTTAATACTTCTAATATTTGTATCGATTTTATATTTCATGAATTTATAGAGGAACTATTTCTAAATAACTGTATAGAATCAAATTTGCCAAAAATACAGGGTGAGTTCCGACGCTGGAGTCCAGCAAGGCCCTATGCATTTTGTTAAAATATATAAGCACTCCTCGTTTTGTTTTTTTGCTTCATTGTGACCTTATACTAATTGATCACACTGTCATTGCTATTGCAGCTGGGGTTTCCTTTTTCTCCTTATAGTCATTTTTTTGTGCGATTCAATCGATATTTCAGTGTTTTTCTAACAGCCATGCTCATCAGTGTGCTTTATAGTCAAAAAATTTGTACGGCAATTTTTTTTTTTTATAAAATACTATACAAGAGGCACTGATTGACAAAGTGGCTATAGTTTTCAAAACGTGTTCACGCTTCAACCCTTCATTTTATAAACGAATTGCCACTGCATTGTGTAATGACCTGGGATATGAGAGAGATGCAGATGATGATACAGAAAACTTTGACGCTTCTTAAAAGATGGCGAGAATAAAAATTTGTATCATTTCCCTAATATAAAAGATGCATCAGATGCTGAGCAAGATCAGAACTTCGAGATCCCGGAAGAGTTTCAAAATGACGATTAAGATTAAGTAGAGCTGCCAGAAATTCGGTAGCAGTATTTTTTTTTATGGAAAAAACAGCACAAAAATGGCCAAAGTGCCACCTGAAAAGGGAAGAACCAAAACACATAAAAAAATGCGTTTCAAAGGAGGCCCAATCTAGAAACATTCTGTTCCAATTGAAGTCATTTATAAATTTTTTACACCAATGATAATTTTTATAATTTTAAAAGAAACGAACTATCATGCTACAGATTCAATTAACTAATTGAATGCAAGGAATCTGAATTAAAGGCAGAAAACTCCGAGAAAACTCTGAGAAAACTTTCAATTTATTCCATATTTATTCAAAAAATCTCGCAAGGTATAGAAAACAGCTTTGATGGGCATGCGATAGCAAACGCACAACCATTTGCATGGAAATGTGAAAATATACACAGGTACAATAGACCAATAGTTGCGGATAACTTTTTTTCATCCTTGGAAGAATGCAAGTGATTAATGAAAATAAGATTGGTATTTTTGGAGGACTGCAAAAAAATGAAATATATATTCCACCTGAAATGAAAAACATTCTTACTAAGCAGTTTCGTAGTCTGAGTTAAATTTTTATGAAAACGATGTTATTCTTAGGATGCAAACAGAGTGAGCGAGTTTATTTTGATAAAAACACTATATGTGATTCAAAAAAACTATCATGTATTATAACAAAGCTAAATGTAGTGCTGATGTTATGAACCAAATATTAGGCCATTGCAGTATAAAACGTAGATGGAAACGCTTGACCTTAGCTTTTTCATAATATGGTTAATGTCATGGCGTTAGCAAGTTATATAATTTGCAAGAAAAAAAACAACTTTCAGGAAACGAACTCTCAAAAAATATTTTGTACAAACGATTAAGAAATTTAAATTTATATGTTTTTCACTATTATTGTTCATTACCTCCATTCCATTATCCTCCTCCATTACCATTCAAGTATACCTCAAAAAATGTAATTTTTATATGTTTACAATAAGACCATCAGAAATATCATGAAATTTTTCTTTGAAACTCTTATGAATAAGTACGGGGTCTGGCCAGACCCCTGCATTATTAATGAAGACACTAAAGTGGTCAACACACGTGGGGTTAAATCCGCTTACAACCATGTTTACCTCTCATGTCACACACGAATTTATAACGCTATACTTTTTAGAAGTTAAACTTCTATTGCAACGTTTTGATTTGAAACTCGATGAAATGAAAAAAGACATTAAAAAACAACAAACATAAACATATACAGCATTGAGCCTGCGTCAGAGTAAGTTGAGAAAGAAACCACCGTTTAGCGTGTACACAAACCAATTTCGAAAACATTTCAAACGTTGCAGTAGCTGTCTAACTACCAGATTAAATGCCACTCGGAAAAATTTACGGGCCATTTTTATGCAAATTATGTAAAAGCCAAACAATAACATAGACAACGCTGCAAACGTACTTAGCGATTTCTTAAACTTAACTGCTAGCGGAGACTACGTTTTAAGGGGAAAGCTATAGGTATAACTATATTCTTATATATTAAAACGCAAACATCGATTGTTGTATTACAATGTTTATAATTTTTTTTTAATAAGAGTAATGAGAGTACATATATCATTCCAAAATAAATTTTTTTAAAAAGTTATGATATTTTTTGTAAACTAATACAGCTTCCAAAATTATTTTGATGCAATAATTTCTAAAATATCTCTCACTATTCAAAAGCTATAAATAAATATATTTTTTAATGCCATGAAGAACGAAAACTGTCGTGATTTTTAATTATTTATTATAAATGGAGGCGAACTAATCATATAGCATTCAAAAGGTACTGTCGCACAAATGAGCAGAAAAAAATCAGGCCTTTGACAGATTTATTTTTGCT
Organism: Dichetophora obliterata; assembly: GCA_963920525.1. Lineage (NCBI taxonomy): Eukaryota > Metazoa > Arthropoda > Insecta > Diptera > Sciomyzidae > Dichetophora > Dichetophora obliterata. The sequence continues at coordinate 238,356,853 of OY986436.1, read as the reverse complement.
CTCCGAAAAATGCCAAACCATGAGGTGTTTAAAAGAAATGTTGAAGATGAAAAAAGAATAGAACCATCTTAAATATTTGACTCTTCTAAGAATCAACTCAAGGGCAATTTTCTTCATTTATTGAGTTTTTAGTAAAGGTCCCAAAAGGCTTACTCTAAGGGGTGGATAAATTTGGAAGAAATGTTGGTAGGATTAATAATAGAGCATCTTTAATGTAAGTTTTCTCAAATAAACGCTACAGTGCCTTAACATACGCTTTGTAGTTGTTAATTTTTAATCACTGTTTTACAGACAGTTGGTCGATTTTCGACCACATGCGAGACTTGTAGCTATAAAAGTTATAAGTCTTTTCTATATAGTTTAATGTTGCGATGTTTTGAGTTTTATTTTTTTGCTTAAAAATTTTTTTACCAGACATCTTTTGGTTTTAAAACTCTGCACACATTGAAAATTATATCGGTGAATTTCAATACATCTGCTTAAACTTAAAAAAAGGAGATTCTCACGGGACACTGCATTTGATGATAAATAATATATAAATAATATATAAATTCTAAAAATAGAAACTAAATCTTTAAAATTTCGTTGAATCTGTCACAAAATTAGTGAGTGAGTCAGTTTTTAATGTTGCTGCTATCGACTTTTAAGTCATAATTTCATAATTGAAAATAGCGAGTCCAATATGGAGGTTTAAACTTCTAAAGTTAATTGCCATCTACTCGTAACTGCGAATAAGAAGGTTTTTTCGTTTTTCACTGATTTTCGAACTAATTGTTAATTGCATTTCACTTGAAATTTATCACGATTTTTCTTTTCAGTCCCTCATATTTACAATGGTGAAATTTGTATCACTCTAAAACGAATACGAAATTGAAATCTGCAGCGTTGTTTCTTATTTTATCTTTTTATGATGTATGTTATGCGCTCATTGTCTGCTATTCGCATTTATATGTTATATGTGTTTTACTGACACTTTTTTCAATTATTTGAGATTCTTTGAAAATAATGTGGCAACCCATCACAAATCCATTCTTTGTTATTTAATCTCAAAAAAAGAATTAAAACTCTTTTATTCCATTAGAACAGTTCTGCAGTCACAAGCATTTCTAACGGATGGGGTATAGTTAGCTAAAGAATTGCTTTTCGGATGGATTTTCAGATACGAATGCGTTGTAAATGTTGCACTAGCTTTGCTTTTAAATCCATTTCAAGGACTTGAAGTGATTTATTTTAAAAACCTGCTATTGTTGTATTGTTAGAATTTTTATCTGCGAGTGTCAGCAGTATTTCACATACAAAGTCATTGAAGGAGACAACTACATGTGTTGAGGATTGTGAGTTATTTTTAAAAGCAGTGAAAAAATAACGTAAAAATTAAAGGCTTTTAAAAATGCTTAAATTTTAAAAATTTTCATTTAGGCTAAATGCATGCGAGTTTCAAAGCATTTCCATTGCCGCGTTCAGCACACGTTTGCATAAATAAACTAAAATGGCATGCACTATAATAATGCTCATGCGAAAATTTGCAAACTTTTCAAAGAAGTTTAAATATTTTTTTAGCCTAACCGCTAAAAGTTGATGTTTTTGTTGCATGTTTCCATTTGCGATTTCTTTAGAAACTTAAAAATTGGTTATAATTTCTGATTAAGTTTCTGAGAGCCATGTTCAAAGAGGTAAAGGTGAGTGCATATAATTATCCCTTGCATGCTAAGGAAATTCTAAAATTATTAATTCATAAAAATAAAACAAATAAAATTTTTTTATATTATGAAGTGGTGCAGAGAGGTAGGTGTTCTAGAAAAGTTGAGTGGAAAAAGAGTAGAAAAGCGAAGAGAAAGAGTGGTACAGAGGAACAAAGGAAGGGCAGAAAAAATTAGGTAAGTAGATGTAAAGTTTGACAATTTGTTTTTGATTTAAAATTTGGTTTTGATTTTAATCCTGATTATAATGTTCTTATGTTTGGATTGATTTTGTCTTCATTCTTAATTTCTTATTTGTTGCATGTTAATTTTAATATTAATTTTTATTCATTAATATTCATCAATATTAAGATACAATATCAAATTTAATATGAGAATAAATATTAAGATTTTGAGTTTTATTTTTATTTTTATTTTTATTTTTATTTTTATTTTTATTTTTATTTTTATTTTTATTTTTATTTTTATTTTTATTTTTATTTTTATTTTTATTTTTATTTTTATTTTTATTTTTATTTTTATTTTTATTTTTATTTTTATTTTTATTTTTATTTTTATTTTTATTTTTATTTTTATTTTTATTTTTATTTTTATTTTTATTTTTATTTTTATTTTTATTTTTATTTTTATTTTTATTTTTATTTTTATTTTTATTTTTATTTTTATTTTTATTTTTATTTTTATTTTTATTTTTATTTTTATTTTTATTTTTATTTTTATTTTTATTTTTATTTTTATTTTTATTTTTATTTTTATTTTTATTTTTATTTTTATTTTTATTTTTATTTTTATTTTTATTTTTATTTTTATTTTTATTTTTATTTTTATTTTTATTTTTATTTTTATTTTTATTTTTATTTTTATTTTTATTTTTATTTTTATTTTTATTTTTATTTTTATTTTTATTTTTATTTTTATTTTTATTTTTATTTTTATTTTTATTTTTATTTTTATTTTTATTTTTATTTTTATTTTTATTTTTATTTTTATTTTTATTTTTATTTTTATTTTTATTTTTATTTTTATTTTTATTTTTATTTTTATTTTTATTTTTATTTTTATTTTTATTTTTATTTTTATTTTTATTTTTATTTTTATTTTTATTTCTATTTTTATTTTTATTTTTATTTTTATTTTTATTTTTATTTTTATTTTTATTTTTATTTTTATTTTTATTTTTATTTTTATTTTTATTTTTATTTTTATTTTTATTTTTATTTTTATTTTTATTTTTATTTTTATTTTTATTTTTATTTTTATTTTTATTTTTATTTTTATTTTTATTTTTATTTTTATTTTTATTTTTATTTTTATTTTTATTTTTATTTTTATTTTTATTTTTATTTTTATTTTTATTTTTATTTTTATTTTTTTTTTTATTTTTATTTTTATTTTTATTTTTATTTTTATTTTTATTTTTATTTTTATTTTTATTTTTATTTTTATTTTTATTTTTATTTTTATTTTTATTTTTATTTTTATTTTTATTTTTATTTTTATTTTTATTTTTATTTTTATTTTTATTTTTATTTTTATTTTTATTTTTATTTTTATTTTTATTTTTATTTTTATTTTTATTTTTATTTTTATTTTTATTTTTATTTTTATTTTTATTTTTATTTTTATTTTTATTTTTATTTTTATTTTTATTTTTATTTTTATTTTTATTTTTATTTTTATTTTTATTTTTATTTTTATTTTTATTTTTATTTTTATTTTTATTTTTATTTTTATTTTTATTTTTATTTTTATTTTTATTTTTATTTTTATTTTTATTTTTATTTTTATTTTTATTTTTATTTTTATTTTTATTTTTATTTTTATTTTTATTTTTATTTTTATTTTTATTTTTATTTTTATTTTTATTTTTATTTTTATTTTTATTTTTATTTTTATTTTTATTTTTATTTTTATTTTTATTTTTATTTTTATTTTTATTTTTATTTTTATTTTTATTTTTATTTTTATTTTTATTTTTATTTTTATTTTTATTTTTATTTTTATTTTTATTTTTATTTTTATTTTTATTTTTATTTTTATTTTTATTTTTATTTTTATTTTTATTTTTATTTTTATTTTTATTTTTATTTTTATTTTTATTTTTATTTTTATTTTTATTTTTATTTTTATTTTTATTTTTATTTTTATTTTTATTTTTATTTTTATTTTTATTTTTATTTTTATTTTTATTTTTATTTTTATTTTTATTTTTATTTTTATTTTTATTTTTATTTTTATTTTTATTTTTATTTTTATTTTTATTTTTATTTTTATTTTTATTTTTATTTTTATTTTTATTTTTATTTTTATTTTTATTTTTATTTTTATTTTTATTTTTATTTTTATTTTTATTTTTATTTTTATTTTTATTTTTATTTTTATTTTTATTTTTATTTTTATTTTTATTTTTATTTTTATTTTTATTTTTATTTTTATTTTTATTTTTATTTTTATTTTTATTTTTATTTTTATTTTTATTTTTATTTTTATTTTTATTTTTATTTTTATTTTTATTTTTATTTTTATTTTTATTTTTATTTTTATTTTTATTTTTATTTTTATTTTTATTTTTATTTTTATTTTTATTTTTATTTTTATTTTTATTTTTATTTTTATTTTTATTTTTATTTTTATTTTTATTTTTATTTTATTTTATTTTATTTTATTTTATTTTATTTTATTTTATTTTATTTTTATTTTCACTATTATTTTGAATAGTTTTTAAAAATTTTTTATATAATTTGTATTGGTATTTTTTTATTTTATTTTATTTTATTTTATTTTAGTTTACTTTATTATATTTTATTTAACTTTTTTTGTACATATTTATTTTTTATTTTTACATGTGTTTATATAATTATTATGTATTTTTTAATTTGGTTTTCTCTTACTAACACCTAGAGGCATGCATGTGCCATGTCCTTACAAAAGCAGCTGCATTAAAATCACTCTCTGTTGATATAAATTTCTGTGGAAATATTGTCCTTTGTTTATCCTTTTATTATTTTAATGAGATTTTCCACTTGCTATCTCAAACTCTCTGAAGTTTTATTATATTTTTGTGTGCAATCTTGGATCATTTATATGCAGCGTGCAATGCTAGTGCTTTTTTGCCAGTCCAACGGCCTTTTTTGTGCATAGTGCAAGTTTTTCTTATTCATGACTTTTTTTATCTGGTTTTATCCTCAAACCTATCGGTCTCTGAAAAAGAATGACTCTTTCGTTTTGATCTCTGACAAAGAGACTTTTAACTGTTTGTAGAAAATGTCAGAAACACACAAAATTCACATAAATTTATGAACTTGTTTTATTTGAATGAAGAATTTAGTAGAAACGATGAAAGCACAAAAAGGATAACAATGCGAAAGAAATGCTTTGCATTCTCGAACAAAAAACTTTAAGTTACGTCTGCATAGTCAGAGAAAGGCATTTGTTGTTGAATATTTTAACATAACTTTAAGATAAGGAAAACAGCATTTACAGAGATTTTCTTGTTTTGAATCAAAGGATTTAAGCAAGTTATTTCATTATATTCACGTCTGTTTTAATCGTGAAAGTATGGCCCATTTATTTATTTCAAAATAGTTTATTTTATTTGCAAATTTGTAAAAATTTATCTTTAATAAAAGCATCCTTAAATTTTTTAAAGGCAATTTAAAGAAAACACTTAAAATAATGCTCATGATAATGCTTTGGTCTGCGACCAAACGAAATAAAGCTTTTAGGCATACACGGCACGTTTTTGCTTAATGCCTACTCTTTCTTATTTTTTTAATATTTTTGAGAAAAAGTTTACTTTGACAGTGTAAACAAACTTAAATTTTTGACGCATACAAAGCTTTCTGACTACGCCCCGGCTCTTACAGCATCAGATATAAAAAATTTTCCCAGCAACTTTAACGTAAGCGCTTCACTAATGTCACGTGCGGTACACAGCAACAGCAACATAACAACAACAGCTTCAACAACAACAAAAATAAAAATAAATCATAAAAACCATACAACTACTTTAACAATAGCTTTTTAGATGCGCATGTCTGTAACTTTTGATCCAACTTATCGGATTCAACACCACAATAAAGACGACGACGAGTACGACTTCTACTCAGTTTTTTGCTGTTTGCACTCCAAATAGCTTTAATGAAATTTCATGACAGTAAACAGTTTAAATAGCTTAATTTGGCCAAAAGCTTCCCAAGCTTGTGGTTATGAATTTAATTAGGCTTACAATAAAAAAAAAACTTTCATTTGAATTTGCATATTAAATCGATGGAAAACTTTTTCGATTGTTTTCACAAAATTTAGCGGAACTTTTTTTATACAGTTATGGGAATGCCTCGAATTAGGGCAGTTGAGCACAGAATAAATGGAAAGCGAATAATTGAGGTTAATTGAAGATGTCTACATAAAGTGCTACTACATTTATCCGAACTCAGTATCAAATTTCAAGAATTTTTCCAAAATTTAATATTTTGATTTAAAAGTTTACTTAGGATTACATATTTTTAAAAATATTTGAAAATTTTAAAGACATAATTTGTTTTATGATATTTTTTTTGTGTTCATTCTAGAATGAAGTAAAAAAGGTTTGTGTCTCCTTGTACGTTACTAGGGTTAAAAGAAAAAGTTGCAGAATATTTATTTGTTCAAAATTATTTAAATATTAATTTTTATACATTCTGTTTATTTTATTTATTTGAAGATTTTAGTACGCACCAAAAAAATCCACTTAAGTTGAAAGATATGTAAAAATATATTTAAAAATATAATTGCCTTATAGTTTAAATTTCTATTCTTAAAATTATCTTTACTTTTCAAAACAGTTTCAACATCTCAGATTTAAACAAGTTAAAACAATTTTACCATTCTATTGAAATTTTAAATCAAACCAACAAAAGTTGACTACTTTATTGAATAAAGTTTTGACCAAAAATTATTAATGTCATTTAATATGGATATTCTTGCTCTTACGATTGTAGTTTTCAAATATTTAAAAACATTGTAAATTTCTATAAAATTTTGTTCTTCATATAAATGGTCTTTTCTTTATTAAAAAATTAGTTAAAACCTGGCGCGTTGCTACCACTCCTCCTTTTCCAACGCCCATAAAATGTAATCAGTGAAATTGCATGTGTAAATTGAGGTCAAAAACTAAATTTCGAGCCTGTGCGGCCTAGAACTCCAAAAATATTCGATATCATAAATTTGGGTTGTGCGGGAGGTGCGACGCGACCTTATCCAACGCCCATAAAATGTTACTAGTGAAACGGCACGTGTAAATTTTGGTTCAACACAGAGTTTCGAGGCTGTGTGACCTATAATTTTAAAGTTATTTGATATCGTGAATTAGGGTTTTCTATGGGAGGTGTCACGCCCTCTTGTGCAACGCCCATAAAAATAAGTCCCGATGCTGTCGATATTTTAGTCCAAAGCTATTCGATATCGCATATTTAGGTTGTATGCGAGGTGCCACACCCTATTTTTCAAAGCAAAAACCATCCTTGGTATATGCTAAGTAACCATATGAACAAAATGACAACATCTTAGTCTTCTACGGTAAAAACCGTCAGATATATAGCATTTTAACTGACTAGTAGACGGCGTGGAAAAATTTATACATAAAGTGACCATCTTTTGTAGCACCTACATACAAAGTTTCACTACAATTGTATAAATTAACCATCTGAACAAAATTACTAAATATTAGTTTTTTACAATAAAAAGCGTCTGATGTACGGCATATTTTTTTTTTTGCTTGATAGCGCAAATTGAGGTTATATGGGAGGTTCCACGCCCAAATTTCCAATCGGCACCAAACTTCACAGGAACATTCTACTTCAGTAAATATGTGGATTCAGTTTCCCTGAAAATTTCATAAATTTTTTTATTTTATTATTTTAATATATTATTATTTTATTATTTTATTATTTTAATATTTTATTATTTTATTATTTTATTATTTTATTATTTTTTTATTTTATTATTTTATTATTTTATTATTTTATTATTTTATTATTTTATTATTTTATTATTTTATTATTTTATTATTTTATTATTTTATTATTTTATTATTTTATTATTTTATTATTTTATTATTTTATTATTTTATTATTTTATTATTTTATTATTTTATTATTTTATTATTTTATTATTTTATTATTTTATTATTTTATTATTTTATTATTTTATTATTTTATTATTTTATTATTTTATTATTTTATTATTTTATTATTTTATTATTTTATTATTTTATTATTTTATTATTTTATTATTTTATTATTTTATTCTTTTATTATTTTATTATTTTATTATTTTATTATTTTATTATTTTATTATTTTATTATTTTATTATTTTATTATTTTATTATTTTATTATTTTATTATTTTATTATTATTATTATTTTATTATTTAAATATTTTTATTAGTTTTAGTTTTATTATTTTATTATTTTATTATTTTATTATTTTATTATTTTATTATTTTATTATTTTATTATTTTATTATTTTATTATTTTATTATTTTATTATTTTATTATTTTATTATTTTATTATTTTATTATTTTATTATTTTATTATTTTATTATTTTATTATTTTATTATTTTATTATTTTATTATTTTATTATTTTATTATTTTATTATTTTATTATTTTATTATTTTATTATTTTATTATTTTATTATTTTATTATTTTATTATTTTATTATTTTATTATTTTATTATTTTATTATTTTATTATTTTATTATTTTATTATTTTATTATTTTATTATTTTATTATTTTATTATTTTATTTTTTTATTATTTTATTATTTTATTATTTTATTATTTTATTATTTTATTATTTTATTATTTTATTATTTTATTATTTTATTATTTTATTATTTTATTATTTTATTATTTTATTATTTTATTATTTTATTATTTTATTATTTTATTATTTTATTATTTTATTATTTTATTATTTTATTATTTTATTATTTTATTATTTTATTATTTTATTATTTTATTATTTTATTATTTAATTATTTTATTATTTTATTATTTTATTATTTTATTATTGTATTATTTTATTATTTTATTATTTTATTATTTTAATATTTAATTATTTTATTATTTTATTATTTTATTATATTATTATTTTATTATTTTATTATTTTATTATTTTATTTTTTTATTATATGAAAAGTTAATGATGGCATTTTTAATTACAATATTGTTTTTAATAATTCTAAAAAAATAATATTTTTTAGAATTATATATAAGCTTAATGCCAAATAAGTTCATGAAGCAACAGGTTGCAACAACAATAAGTTCTTTGCAGAACAAACCACCAAGCAGACTAGACAGCTGTTTCGTTGATAGCTACATCAACTCATCAGTAGTCTTCTGTGGCTTCTGCAGTACCATCCACTTTGATAAGCTTATACTAACACCTTTTGTTAAATTAAAACAGAATTATGTGCTGTATGTCGCCTTTCAAAGCAATGTTTTTCTACTACTTTGCAAAAGCAAAGGTTCAAAAAAGCGACTGCATTGATTCTGCAAAGACTTGTTTGTTGTGCTCTTTGTTTACTTTTACGAAACAGCCGTCTAGTCTGCTTGGTGGTTTGTTCTGCAAAGAACTTATTGTTGTTGCAACCTGTTGCTTCATGAACTTATTTGGCATTAAGCTTATATATAATTCTAAAAAATATTATTTTTTTAGAATTATTAAAAACAATATTATTTTTTTATTATTTTCTAATTTAATAATTTTATAATTTTATAATTTTATAATTTTATAATTTTATAATTTTATAATTTTATAATTTTATAATTTTATAATTTTATAATTTTATAATTTTATAATTTTATAATTTTATAATTTATAATTTTATAATTTATAATTTTATAATTTTATAATTTTATAATTTTATAATTTTATAATTTTATAATTTTATAATTTTATAATTTTATAATTTTATAATTTTATAATTTTATAATTTATAATTTTATAATTTTATAATTTTATAATTTTATAATTTTATAATTTTTATAATTTTATAATTTTATAATTTTATAATTTTATAATTTTATAATTTTATAATTTTATAATTTTATAATTTTATAATTTTATAATTTTATAATTTTATAATTTTATAATTTTATAATTTATAATTTTATAATTTTATAATTTTATAATTTTATAATTTTATAATTTTATAATTTTATAATTTTATAATTTTATAATTTTATAATTTTATAATTTTATAATTTTATAATTTATAATTTTATAATTTTATAATTTTATAATTTTATAATTTTATAATTTTATAATTTTAATATTTTATAATTTTATAATTTTATAATTTTATAATTTTATAATTTTATAATTTTATAATTTTATAATTTTATAATTTTATAATTTTATAATTTTATAATTTTATAATTTTATAATTTTATAATTTTATAATTTTATAATTTTATAATTTTATAATTTTATAATTTTATAATTTTATAATTTTATAATTTTATAATTTTATAATTTTATAATTTATAATTTTATAATTTTATAATTTTATAATTTTATAATTTTATAATTTTATAATTTTATAATTTTATAATTTTATAATTTTATAATTTTATAATTTTATAATTTTATAATTTTATAATTTTATAATTTTATAATTTTATAATTTTATAATTTATAATTTTATAATTTATAATTTTATAATTTTATAATTTTATAATTTTATAATTTTATAATTTTATAATTTTATAATTTTATAATTTTATAATTTTATAATTTTATAATTTTATAATTTTATAATTTTATAATTTTATAATTTTATAATTTTATAATTTTATAATTTTATAATTTTATAATTAATTTTATAATTTTATAATTTTATAATTTTATAATTTTATAATTTTATAATTTTATAATTTTATAATTTTATAATTTTATAATTTTATAATTTTATAATTTTATAATTTTATAATTTTATAATTTTATAATTTTATAATTTTATAATTTTATAATTTTATAATTTTATAATTTTATAATTTTATAATTTTATAATTTTATAATTTTATAATTTTATAATTTTATAATTTTATAATTTTATAATTTTATAATTTTATAATTTTATAATTTTATAATTTTATAATTTTATAATTTTATAATTTTATAATTTTATAATTTTATAATTTTATAATTTTATAATTTTATAATTTTATAATTTTATAATTTTATAATTTTATAATTTTATAATTTTATAATTTTATAATTTTATAATTTTATAATTTTATAATTTTATAATTTTATAATTTTATAATTTTATAATTTTATAATTTTATAATTTTATAATTTTATAATTTTATAATTTTATAATTTTATAATTTTATAATTTTATAATTTTATAATTTTATAATTTTATAATTTTATAATTTTATAATTTTATAATTTTATAATTTTATAATTTTATAATTTTATAATTTTATAATTTTATAATTTTATAATTTTATAATTTTATAATTTTATAATTTTATAATTTTATAATTTTATAATTTTATAATTTTATAATTTTATAATTTTATAATTTTATAATTTTATAATTTTATAATTTTATAATTTTATAATTTTATAATTTTATAATTTTATAATTTTATAATTTTATAATTTTATAATTTTATAATTTTATAATTTTATAATTTTATAATTTTATAATTTTATAATTTTATAATTTTATAATTTTATAATTTTATAATTTTATAATTTTATAATTTTATAATTTTATAATTTTATAATTTTAAAATTTTATAATTTTATAATTTTATAATTTTATAATTTTATAATTTTATAATTTTATAATTTTATAATTTTATAATTTTATAATTTTATAATTTTATAATTTTATAATTTTATAATTTTATAATTTTATAATTTTATAATTTTATAATTTTATAATTTTATAATTTTATAATTTTATAATTTTATAATTTTATAATTTTATAATTTTATAATTTTATAATTTTATAATTTTATAATTTTATCATTTTATTGCTTTATAATTTTATTTTTTTAACTATTTTCTTATTTTATAATTTTATGATTTTAAAAGTTTATCATTTTTTTTATGTGATTAATTTAATATTTTTTATTCGATAATTTTACTATTTTATTGTTTCATGATTTTATTATTTTGTTATTTTTTTATAATTTATTATTTAGATTTTTGTATTATTTTATTGTTCTAATATTAGTTTTTTTATTTTGTTATAATATTATTTTATTATTTAAGATTATTTTTTGACACAGTTTGCTCAATTGATTTTTTTCATTGCAATGTTTTTGTGTTTTTAATAGTCTTCTTTTTATAATTTTTATGTTTTCTTTGAACCCTTTAGAGTTCTTTTATATTCAAAACTCTCACGTATACGGCTAACTCTTTTTGATAAATGCATCTGTATTTAATGTTATAAAGAAGCAATTTTTGTTTACAACTAAAAGTTCTCAGAAAGTAAAAAAAGTGATATCGGAATCTTGAAAAGTTTATTTAAAAGTAAATAAAAATATTTCAGATACTAGTTTTGCATAAGACTTGAATTTTTCACAAAAAAGAAGTTTATTAAGATAAATATCTTTTTTGATTTATGAATATTCCTATTTCTTAAGATTTAGGATTCAGATCTTTGCACCACAATCAGCACAATGAACAAATTTTGTTTTCAAATTCATGATAAATGCCTTGAATTCTTTTTTACCTGACTGAGGACTACATATTCTTAATTATCTGAATAAATATTTTTTAAATTTAATTAATCTAGTTTATAAATTAGTTTTTCCTTTCTATAACCCCACAGAAATATATAATGCTCCAACATGAGACTCCAATTTAATCAAACTAATGATGAATTCCAAACAAAACACGAACGAACTGCATAATTTTTGCATTTCCTCAAAAAGGAAGTACTAATGAAAAATATTAAGAAAAAAAACCGGCAATTTCATTCCACGCTTGGGTGCATACCAAAGAGTCTAACGAATACTGACAAATTGCATTGGATTACGTAGGTAGATCAAAACCCTATCTTATAAGAACCAAAAAAAAAAATTGGTATTAAAAAAATAGAGAAATGGAGAAAAAATTACAAACCGCCCACCCAGGCTCATGCCATTTTGAATTAACATCAACATTTCAAATGGATAAAAGAGCCACGCAGCAGGAACTTTTACCAACAACCAACGAACGGAAATAACCTGGGAAAAAAATTCAACAAAAAGTATACATATACATACCAACAAAATAAGGGGGGGGGGGGGGGTTGGGAAAGGTAAGCCAAGAACTCAAATTTATTTGTGGCAGTCAGGAAATTCATGTAGCTCAATAGATATTCAGATAGCAAAATGATGTGTAGGTAGGTGTAGTTATGTTTATATGGATCTATTTAGATATACATACATGCAAAGTATATTCAAATAAAGCACAAATAGAGCCGCAACATAGCGAAATGGCTGACTTTCTGACAGACTGACAGCTGCTTGCAAGTTCAAATAAAAGTAGGAAAAACCACACAGTACAAGTTTATCCAGAGCTTTAGTTACAAGAAAAAGGATAATGCTGCTGCTGCTGCTGCTGTTACACGTTCGAGTAATCAGCTCAAGGTAAAAAATTCAATGCCACGTAATGAACAAAATGAACGTCTTGAATTCGATTCGATTATGTGGTAGAGCGCATTGACAAGCAGTTGTTGGTGAATGGAAGGGCGGAAAGGGAATGAGGGAGTGGAGTTGCAAAAGCATTTGCCAAAGATTGCGCTTAACAAGTTGGAAAGAGTTAAGCAAGTTAGACATTTGAACTCTGACTGACATTAACAGCCATTTATATGATAATTTATTTTTTCTTAAAATGTTTGATTTAAGACATGTGTACAGAATGCAACAGTAAAATATCTTAAAGCTTTTGTGTTGGTTGACACGATTTCCGATGGCAGTGTGATGTCACTGAATGAAATTAGTTTCTATGGATTAATTATGGAAAAATTCTTAATTTGAAATCAAATTTTAAAATTTTCTTGCACGAATTAGAAGTTGAAGTGCGAGTGAGGCTTTTTACATATATATCATGTTTATACCACAGGCCTACAGCGAAAGGGTTGATTTCATTTTTCCACTCTATTTGTAACGCCCAATAGAAGGCGTGACAAGTATTTTATTTCCTGAAATATTTTTAATCAGTATCACCATTCAAGTTGTTTAAGATGTCTGTCTGTCAATATTTCTCTTGAACTGTCTGTCTGTCGCCACGTTCAAACCCGTAGTCTTGCGGACTCAATAAAATTTCATGTAGAAGCTAACAATATACCAAAATTCTTAAATAAAGATCAATTTTAAAAATATGTTAAATAGGATAAAACCAATTTACTTATCACAATGGTAAAATCTTTCTAAATTTCAGAAAAATAAATAAAATGACTCGAAGTTTAGCATATAAACTTCAAAATTTGTAGAAAGTTTTAAGTTCAAATTTATCATAATTGGATTTATCAGATCCATACAAAGTGACAGATACAAACCTGCATAAATTCTGGATTATGGTTAATGCATTTGTTTTGATATTTAACACATAAGATATTAGATCTGTTCCTGTACTAACACTTCAATTTACTTGAATCGAGTACAGGAGTAGACCTAATATCTTTTATTCGAAATTTTCGTTATTGATTTATCAATTAATGTGTGTTGCATTCATGAATTTTCAATTTTCATTCTTAATACTTAAAAGTTATTTAATTGAAAAAGGAATTTTTTCAAATAATTTTTTTCAGAAAATTTAATACAGAAATTTTTGTAAACATTAAATACTTCGAATTAGCTAGAGAATTTTTCAGAATTTATTGAGAATTTTTCTTCAAAATTCCTCAAAAAAATTTAAGAAAATTCTCTTGTATTCTTTGGTTTATTTTAAGTATTTTGTATTGAAAATATTCCTTTTTTAGTAAAAATCATGATCCTAAAGATAAATAAATGAAATTATTTTGGTGAGGCCAAAAATAGATTGGAAAAATTCTAAAAATAAATACACGCGTATTATTTGGCTAATTTGAAGCATATATTCTTATTTAATTAAAATTTAATGTAATTGAGGTTAATAGCCTGAAACGAAATATGTCAATAGATTTTTAAAAAACAAGAAAATTGCTAAAAAATATACTTATATACTTAAAACATTTTTTAATAAATCTTTTTTTTTTAGTTAATACTTTTCGAGTAAACAATCATCTTTTTTTAAAAAAAAAAAAATTGGCTGGACAGATTGAAGAAAAAATTCAATAACAATAATTTGTGCCTTTTATGAGTCGCATTGCTCCAAAAATTGTTCGATTTTTATAAAATGTGTAGCTTGATAAATTGCCGCATCAATCCAATTACTGTATTGAGTACAAATTGGTTGCAGTTGTGTAAAAATCACAACACAGTTTTGTGTGCACAAAAATTTCGCCAATCAGAAATTACTTTTTTAAAAAGGCCCAAATATTTTTTTTTATTTTATATATGTCACAACGTTGAAATATTTATTCATAAAGAAAAATTAAAAGTAAGTAAAAATTCACCATCACAATATAATTACATGTATTAAAAGTATGCTGTGGCGGCCGTAGCCTAGTGGGTAGAGTGCGTGGCCCCTAAGCTAAAGAACCGCGGTAGCCCGGGTTCAATTCCAGCTCAGACAGAAAGTTTTTTCAATTGAATTAATTTTTCTGTTCGGTCATCACCTCTCTGCAGACAATGGCAAACAATCAGAGAGTAAAAACTGCCATGTAAAGCTTCTTGAGAACGTGAGCCGTTCGGAGTCGGCATAAAACACGTAGGTCTAGTTCTCGGTCAGTTGTGATCAAACATTTAATAACACGCACAACACAATTGATCAATAGAAGCTAGGTCAAAGTCCTTTCAAGGCCTGAAATGGCCAGTTTATTTTATTTATTTATTTTATTAAAAGTATGCTAGCATTAAGAAACAACAACAAAATTTATAATAGGGAAAACTCGTAAGAATTTTAAGCAGTTAAAAAAGTTAAACTAATAGTTTTTATACTGTAATCCCCTTTTTTTAATGTTAGGAAAGTCTTAATCGTTATTTATTTTAAAATGATTTTATTTTTGGTAGAAGTTTCAAGGTTTTCTTTAATATACGCCACTCTTGTTTTAATTCACACTCAACTATCTGCAACAAAATCAACTACTTACATCTTATGCATTTCTCCAGATTTTGTTGGAATCTTTTTGACATTCCAATCTAGCGTACAAGAATTTTGTGTGCCCAGCTGATGGCTGCTTATATTCTGATTGTCAACATCATTATCAACATCAGCATCAACATAAGCATCAACATCAGCATCAGAGTCAACATCAACGTCTCCATCTTTGATCGTGCTGAATTTCAGTGACTTACAGCAGCAAAATAATCCGAACCCAGAACGTGTCTAATATTCCTTCGCAAACTGAGTGGCATTATAAGAGCCTTTGCATAATGCATGGTGTCTCGATAGTTATAGAGTTGCATGCAACATGAGGACATGAATGTTGTTATTTGTTTTATGTTGCCGGCTTTCCAAACACCAGCTGCAAGTAGATAAGAAAAGAGTTTGTTTTAGTTCTCATGAGGAAAACTAGACAAATAAGCATTAGGACGTAGAAGAAAAAAAAAATATAAGAGAAAAACATGTAAATGTTCTCCAGTGACAATGAAATAGCGGTTGAGTTAGACAAAAAAGTTAGGAATAAAAAAAGTAACTAGATCCAGTTGATGTCACATACTGTCAGCTGATAACATGACATGTGAAAAAAAACAAAATAATGCAACTTAGCACAAAACAATAAGTGGAGGAATGCAAATGTCAAGCGACGAATACGCATTTTAGGGAAAACAGAAAATTCAAATGAAGTTGAACGCTTTATTTCAAAGTTAGAGATGGGCGTCGTTGAGGAAAAGTGTTGAATTTAGTAAAGAAATGCAGCTTGCAGCAGATTTTTAAGATATTCATGTTGGTAGGATAGCTGTAAATTTAAGTTAGGGTGGAGCTAAGTCCATCGTTTGTGATCATTTGTGTCTGAATTTAAATATTTTTATATCTTACGGATAAGGAAGTTTTGTGAATACAGAATGATCAGCTTTAGTTAGGAAAACAAAATTTTTTTTTTTAGGGGTGCTTACAAAATCTTGTTGTCAATGAATTTTCAGATAAATTTTATCTTTTTTTTAATATACATATTAAATTTCCGTTTAAAACGTGCAAAATTCAACAAAAAAGCAAATAAAAGTTACAGTGCAGTGAAAAAAAAAATACGTTCTTGTTGTTCTTCGATTATTTCAACACTGAAACATGGAAAAATTCGAAAAAAACACGCAACATAGGAAGTTTGTTTATCTAAAAAATATTTATTTTCAAAAATTCTTACTTACGAATTAGTGCTAATGAACATTTTTTTTAAATATTATGTTTGTTTTATAAAATTATTTTCTTTTTTAAAAAGTTTTGTTTAAAAAAATCTGAAACAATTTTTTTAAGATAGACCCGCGAAATAGGCGTAATTTAAGTAAGCGGATTTTATGAGGTGGACTTTAAAATTGTATGAGCTATGAATAAAATCACTGTAAAACTAAAACCTTAAAATCATCATTCACGTTGTATGAAGGATGGATGGCTCAATTGTGAGTTATGAGGTGGACTTTAAAATTGTGTGAGTTTCGCGTTGTGTGAGTTTCACGGTAAAACGAAAACCTTAGAATAATCATTCACTTTGTATGAAGGATGGATGGCTCAGATTCGATTCGACCGTTTTTATTTTTGACATATAGTGCAAGCTATATTAAGTAAAACCTTAACTTTAATTCACTCCTACAATATTTATCAAAATTGCTTTATTAACTAAACTGAGAAAAAACCCTTTTATTTTTATAGAAGGTGGGTGCTAATTTGACCTTTTTACGCTTGTTTTCTAAATATAGTACAAGTTCTATTGAATAAAACTACAACCAGAATTTCAAAAAAATTGCTTCATGGACAAAAGGTGAAATTAAAACAAAAGGAGAAAAATTATTTAACTTTGTATGAAAAGTAGACGTAGTTCTATTCTAATAACTGCTATTTTCTTTCTTTTTTTTTTGTATATTTACTATAAAGCTAATTCGCATTTGTACTATAGAGTAAGACTGAAACGAAATTTTCAGTTAAATCGCTTTTCTTACAAGAGAAAACAACTGAGAAAAATCTTTTATATTGTATGGGAAGAGGGCGTAGTAATGTTTCGACCACAGTCATTTTTTGTACTTCGTACTAGTATATAAAGGGTGATTTTTCAACGTTTGGTTTTTTAAAAGTTGAAAAAAACAGAAAATTTCCAAAATTAAATGAAATACCAACGTTGATGCCTCCAGTTCTCTTATTTAGAGTAGCTGCTATTAAGCTGCATGTGTCTCCATGCGATCTGTTGAATTATTTTTTTTTGTAATGTTATAATTTGTATTTATATGTCATTTATTTATTTTTTTATATCAATAGTGTAAAAATTTGTACAAATGCTTTTTTTCTTTAAATGGACTGAATGTTCGTAAATATGTTGCTTTCGTTTCTGCGTTAAATATACTAATCATTAACAATATGTTGGTCACATAACCATTCTCGTAGTTCCGAAGGCAATACCTTTTTTTCGTTGCATTCAATGCACAAAGTTTGAACAAAAAGATTGACGAATTCAGATATGTTATTGAAAATTCGGATGTGGGTTTAGTGTGCGTTTCAGAGACTTAGTTTTAGTCATGAGTACATGACAACGTTTTCAAAGCTAACGGATACAAACTATTTCGAGCGGACAGATCTGGTCATTCTGGTGGTGTTGCTATACTGAAGTTTATTTGCAAATCTAGTTCTTTTGATAAAGTGAAGTTTTTTTTTTAAGTAGTGTATGGCTCAAAAAAACTCCTTATCGATACCGCATATAGACTTAATTAATAGCCGTCTTTCTCTATAAAATGGAGTCCTTAACCCTTTCGTACTCAGACGTTATTATTTGTGGCTATTTTAACTTAAACTTTTGGAGTAATCTAATTTTGCTGATGACATGAAATATTTAGGATTATTTTCATTTAATACTTCTGCACTGACACACTTTTCGAATAGTAAACATACTATGATTGACCTTGTTTTTGTTAATGCTACTCATAAAATCATACACTATGATCAGCTATCAGCTCCTATTTTTTCCAAACATGATCTTATCTTTCTAACCTACGATTTTAAACTGATTCCACGAGAGCAAAAGGTACATTCTCGAGACTTCAAAAACATTGATAATTTGTCCTTGTCTGCTGAAATTGATAATACAAATTGGCCCGCTCTATTCTCTATCTCACAGGTAAATGATCAAAATGTTTCCTGAAAATAATATAAAATTTCTATTTAATAAATATGTCTCCATAAAGATGAAAACTGTTAAACACAACCAGTACAATCTAGTACTGTACCAACTTGGTTTCCAAATTATATAAA
This sequence comes from Dichetophora obliterata, assembly GCA_963920525.1. Taxonomy (NCBI): domain Eukaryota; kingdom Metazoa; phylum Arthropoda; class Insecta; order Diptera; family Sciomyzidae; genus Dichetophora; species Dichetophora obliterata. The sequence continues at coordinate 238,337,620 of OY986436.1, read as the reverse complement.
AACTTTAATCGGAAAGCGCAACGAGGCTTTTAATAGGTAGAAACGATTCAAAACGCCTGAATTGTATGAGTTCTTTAAACGTTTGAGAAGGGACGTCGTGTGAGATGTATCAACTGCTAAGGTAGCACACTATGAGTATAAGTTATTTTATGTAATGGATAGCAAGCAGCAGTGGAAACTGGTGCGCAAAATCGGCGTATATAAAACTGTCGTACTTGCTAATTAAAATGCTGATGTTAATGGGCTCAACAACAAATTTTCCGAAATACTACTCCAAGTCCAGATTTTTATAACGACGTTAGTCCAATGGATTCACTTTCCAGTTTTAGTATTTCTTGCGTTGACAAAACACAAGTTCTTCAGAGTTTCTTTGCTGTGAAATCAAACGCGATGGGAATGGATCGCACCCAATTTTCTTAAAGCTGCTTCTCCCAAAACTGTTGCCATTCTTAACGCTCATTTTCAACTCAACACTAACCCCATCTGTGTTTCCTTCCATTTGAAAAAAAATGAAAAATTATTTCCATTCCCAAATCGTGCAATATTTCCGTCCAATTGCAATTCCGTCCTAACCCTCAAAAATCTTTGAAAATATAGTAGATTTGGCAAATTAAATTTTTATACAGGAAAATTCATTTCAGTCTGATTGCTAGTCAGTATATCGAGCAAAGCGTGGCTGCGTTACTGCCTTACTCGAAGTAATTGAGGAGATTAGACCAAACGTTGACTCTAATAACGTAGCTTTTTTAGTTCTTTGAGATCATTGCAAAGCTTTTGACACAGTTGATCACCGAGTGCTATGCGCGATCAACAAGCACTATAAAGCTCTTGGCGGCATAACTTACAGACAGATCGCAAGTCGTAAATATAAACAATTCTTATTCAAAATTCTTCCTCAGCAGAGGCGTTCTACAGGGTTCTATCCTAGGTCCACTACTTTTTTCTTTCTACGTAAATGATCTACCGCAAGCCCTACAAAACAGCAAGGTTTATTTGCACGCTGACTACGAGCAGCTGTACATATGCCGCCCGCTGAAAGATATTCCACAGTGCGTTAATGCACTTAATGCAGATTTGGCTCACATTAATGAATGCGTCATTGAAAGGCGTCGTTCAATTGCTAATGCTTGAATTCAAAAAAATTCAAATAATTGTGATTTCAACAAAACTTGTACTAGCAAATGCCCTTTAATAGTTAAAAATGGCACTAGCATTGAGGTAGTAAATCCGCAAAAAAATTTGGGTATTTTATTTTTTAGTACGCTAACTTGGTCATTACATCAACGAATTACTTGGCCCAACTTATGCCATGTTGCGAAACCTCTGCGCCACCCAACATTTCACTTCTCTAAATATAAGAATGTTACTAGCAAAACATATCTGGTCTTCACATTGCTTATGGTTGTGAAATTTTTGCAGCTTACGATTCATCGAGCCGATCGAGTTTCGCAGTTAGCAATAAAAATCTTTAAAGTTTCTTCGATTTACTTATAAATGTTAGAGCTTTGATAATGTTGCATAAAATAATAACAACACAAAAGCCTGAATATTTGCATAAAAGATTAAGTTTCCTGAGTTCTAATCGTGGCAATAACCTTGTTCATCCAAGATATACATGTCAGACATCTAAACGTCTATTTGTCTGTCCATTCAATTCGTCATTGAAATTCACTTCCCCATCACATTCAAAAAATAAAAAGAGCAACGCAATTCAAAAAGGTCTTAGTAATTTGTTTTTCATGTCCATGAATATTTATTTCTTATATCAATTCATGTATATATATTAGGGCGGGTCGATTTAAAAATCGCCCATTGCTCAGTGAAAATTGTATTCTAGTGATCAAAATAAGAAACTTTGCCCGAGGAACTATACCTCTAAAACGAATTCTAATGCCCCAACTTTTCCGTAGGGTCAAATTTTGAAAAATCCCTATTTGAACCATTCCGAGTGCCCCAATCGAGTCCAAATGTATGACCGACCCCTTCTAACTTTGGAAGGCCTATCCACTCATGCTAGTGGCACACCCCTTGGAACCCCCCTGTGGTTTTCCCCATACAAACAAATTCCCCCAGAGGAGTTCCAGTGGATGTGCCACTGGCATGGGTGGATCGGCCCTCCAAAGTTAGAAGGGGTCAGTCATACATTTGAACTGTATTGGGGCACTCTTAATGACTCAAAGAGGGATTTTTCAAAATTTGACCCTACGGAAATGTTGGGGCATTAGAATTCGTTTAAGAGGTATAGTTCCTCGGGCAAAGTTTCTTATTTTGATCCCTAGAATACGATTTTCACTGAGCAATGTGCGATTTTTTTGCCTCCCCACAAATCGACCCGGCCTAATATAATATATTTAATAATAATACTTATATAATAATAATACTAGTTTATAATAATAATACTTAATAATATATATATATATATATTGCATTTGTACTGATTAATTTAAAATTGGTTTAACGTAACTTCAGTTTTATGTAACTCAGTTTTCTTTCGTATTTTCATCCAACTTTTTGGAGCACGAATTTTGATAATAAAACTCAATAATTTGCAGGCTGTGTTCCTTTTTTAATCTATTCATGGTGAAAAAGCAAACCTTACTGAAAATTTTTGGATTTGGAAAAACTGCAATTTAGTCGGTCAATTAGAAGCCAAGTGCTAATTTTACCTAGTTTTAACTTTCTAAACTCCACAAGACTATTCTTTATTAATGCCGCTAGATTATGGAATTCATTGCCTAGTAGCTTAAAATCCATAGAGTCGAAAACATCCTTCAAACATGCTATTTTGAAGCACTTTTCATCACATAATACTTAACAAAATATCAGATCTTTAGCTCTATATGACTTTCACTCTCTCTCTCTCTCTCTTGTTTGCTCTTTCTTAATTTAAGTTTTATCTGTCTTATGAATTTACATTTGTTTAACATAAAAATTTTTTGATTACACTTTTAATTGTATAACAATAAATTTAAATTACCTTAGATTTAAGTTTAAATGTTTTATAATAAGTTGAATTAAAATTATGTCTTTGAGCTCTGTACTATAAAAGAACCTAGTTCTTAATGTACTAATATAAATAAATAATAATAATTTGCCACATGTTACGAATCACGCCATTGAGGTTTCAAAAAATTTATACTAAAAAAACAAACAAAGCAAAGAAATCACCATTTGGTATACTTTATCTATATTAAGTTACTTTATTCAATATTTTTATTTTGCTTACAAAAATTTTCTGATATATTTCATTTACTAAAAATTTATGGTTTTCTTATATCACTAATTACGAAAGACATTACTCAAAATGTTGCTATACGCAAAAAACAATTTTTTTTTTAACAAAATCCTTTTATAAACTGTGATAAACTCAAAAAGTTTTTATTTATATCTAAAATTATTTACTAAACATTAAAAGTATAAGTGTTTAGTTTTAGAATACAAGATCCGCTTGATCGGGCTTGCAAAAAAACAGTGAGTAGTGAAGAACGTAACAAATGCAAAGAAGTTAAGTAACTGCATTGATTAAAGAAGAGTGGCATTCTTACTCTCAATGAGCAGACTCGAAGAGAACACAAAATAAACAAAACTATTTTTTTAAAAAAATATTGTTTAAAAAAAAACCATGACAAATATTTTGTTATTTAAAGGTACAATTATAGTCTGTAGCTAAAAAACACCTTTTTATTAATTTTTTTTACCTAGTATTATTAACTTCAATGATTCAAATTTTGTACATATTGAAGAATTGTTTATGAGAAAAAAAAATATTTTTTGTCTTTATAGTTGTTGTGAATTATCTACAGGACGTTGAAGTTAGCGTGTTTAAAAAACTGCTTGCAATTGGCTTCTCGTCTCTAACATTTATAAAGAGTCTGAAAGTAAGAAATCAAAGTGCATTCTTGAGTTAAGGGTTGTAGTTGAGCACTCAACCTACGCAAGTAAAAAAAAAAAAAAATGTCATGCGTTGAAAAAAATGTACAACAAACCCCTTTTTTTTGCCCTAACTTTCAGCCACACAAAAAAATCTATTAAAGTATTTTGGCTTTTTACAGGCCTAGTGCTTAAAAGAGTCTATAAGGATCACAATGAGTCAAAATTCATCGAAATCGATCAAGTAGATGTCTTAAAAGCCGATTCGAAAAACCTTGTTTCGAGAAAAATGCGATTAAAGATTTTAAGGTTCTTGAATATCACGCGACATACTAATATAATATATGTTATAACTTTTTTCTATTTCATATTTTTTTTCTAAAATTATTAAAATAGTATACGTATTCTTAAGATCTTAAAGAACCATATTCTAACGAAAAAAAATTGAATTAAAATTTTTTACACATTGTTATATTACCTTAAATGGTGCTATTCGCAAAAATTTTTTTTCACAAAATCCTTTTATAAGCAAAGTTATTTGTTGAAGAATAATTTTTTAAAAAAAAAGCACTGACACAAATATTTTGTTATTTTTCAACAACAATAATGATAATTTGGATTAAGTGTAAAACTCGTTATTATGTCTAAAAAACATTATTTATGCCACTTCAACAAATTGGCTATCCCTAAGCAAAAAATTACCAAAAAAATAAAGAGAACAAAAAAAAAAAAGAAACAACAAAAAATATCGCATAACATCAAAGTAAGTAAATATATATATATATATATATATATATATATATGAGAGTGAAAGTTTAATGAAACCAAAAATGAAAATGAATCAAAAATATTTTTGATATATTTTTATTGGGTGATGCCAGAGGCAAAAGGTTAAAGTGTAAACAAACTCGACAGAGTAGCACAACTGAAATCAAAATCAACAACAACAACAACATCAAAAAACAAAATGCTTTTCTACTTAAATCTAAATCCAGCAAGATGGCGGCGGTTAGCAGCACAGCACAGCACAGCAAAAAACCAGACAAGTATAAAGAGGAAAATATTAAGAAATTCTCAAAACCGATGGCAGCATAAATAATTTTAGCCAAAATAAGCAAAAAAATCAGAGACACGCAGACGCCAACGCATGCCATCACGCGACTACCCAATGTGCACAAAAATGGATGCAGATTCGTTTCGAACCCGTTACGAGTCCGTCAGTACGCATTTCGCTCTCTTATGTTTGGACGGACCCATTTCAAACCCATTACAAATCCGTCAAAAAATTGTCACTACGTTTACAGTTATTTTTATTTTAAATAACTTTTTTATATCATAAGGCACGTGCTACTTAAGCTTCTTCTTCAAATCGAATAAAACTGCTTGTCAGAATTTTTAAATAATTATCATGAGTGAACAAGTTACATGTACATAAAATATTTTTCGTACATAAGATATTTTTCGGAAACTTTTTTAATTGCATTGATTTTGTACGCTTTGTCTTTATAGCTGTAAAAGTTATTGGGATGCTTTAAGGAAAAACAATGTTAAGCTGTTACACATATACAAGTATGAGAAACAATTTTAGTAATTGTAGAGAACAGAAATAACAGAAAAATTAAAAAAATATATTTTGAATATAGCATTAACCTTGTTGTTCCGTTTTGAATCCGAACTATTTAAAAAAAAAACGAGTCCGAAACGAATTTGTATATGAAGTCTGTTCCGAGTCCGTGACGAATCCGAAAAAGTAAAAAAAGCGATTCGTACTTTTGAGATTAATTTCATACGAAAAAGGATATGTAACGGATACGAAACGCAATCCGTTTTAAATAAAAAATATGAAGAATTAAGCCCATCTCGAATTCAAAACGGATCCGTTTGGCACACTGGGTCCAAACGAAAAAAAAAACAACACCAATAATAGATAACAAAATAAAAAAAGCAAATAGTAAAGAAACAAATAAAAAATTTTTATAAGAATAAAAAAAAAATTCAAAAAGAGCTCGAGTTATAAATATATCATTTTATTTCCCTTCTACTATTTATAGCCCCGAGACGAAAATCAAAACATTTGAGTTATTGAGACAAAAACAAAAACCAAATACAGAAACACACAACAACAAAGAAAAATAAAATAAACAAACATGAAAGCGAAAAGACGTTAAAAGCATACATTTATTTATTTATGTTAATATCTGCGGATATGCATGTGTTTGTGTGCTTTTGTGCGTATGTGCTGACTATGTGGTGAGCGTGTCCTTAGCGTATGTAAAGCATCTGTAAGTGTGTGTTTGTGTATTTGTGTCTTAGAACACATTATAAATGACAGTTGAAAAACAAAGTAAGCATAAATAAGCTAAAATCTGCTATAACAGCATTAAATAAAGATGGCAACACAAGAGCGCAATAAAAGCTTTATTTCTTCTGCATGACAATGTTTTGTAACCTCCTCTCAATGAAAAGAAAAAAATAAAAAACAAACCAGTTTATCCCATTTGACCCCCTTCCACTCATGGCAATGACTAGCATGTGTTAACCTTTTTTTGTTTGTTTTTGCTTAGGGTTGGTTTTAGTTTTAGATTTCATTCAGATTTTGTCTGATTAAACCAGTCGCCACGAAAATGGTATCCAATATTGTTCGCTTGACCGAGTTTTATTGAGCTTAAAGCACTTTAACTGAAATTTGAAGTGAAACGTCAAGATTTACTTAAAAGCCCCAATTTTTTTTTTCTTGCTTAAAGTTCTCAATTCTTGCATTAACATTTTTTATTTTAATTTATTAAATTTTTGACCTTTTTTTATATTAGATTATTGGTAGTTAAACGAGCTATAGGTCAGATTTTTTTCTTAATTTATTTAATATAAATTTAAATTCCAATATTTCGTTTTTTGTTGAAAAACATCATCAGGGAAAACACTAAAATATATACAATAATTACAAATTACAATATAATCACATAACATAATATTTAAAATACATGAACTTACAAAAATTAAATAAATATACTGAATTTACATTGATTTTTTAAAAAAACATTTGAGAAACGATATGACAAAAAACATAAGAACATCTAGCATAAGTAAACAACACTTGACGACGGACTTTGATGACTAATTATTGTTAGTTTTGTCTTATAATGTTTTGTTTATTTGTTTGCTCTTTATTTATTAGGTGTCTGTAGATGTGAGCGCAATTGTCCGTGTCAGTCTTAAAATTCAATCTCAATTGTTTAGGGACGTTAATAATGTGTAGCATTTCAAGCATGTATCGTCTCCTATAATTTTTCTCTTGCTGCAGAACTTTTGTTTTGTCAAAATCAGGAGCGTGTCCAGACTTCGTACAATGGGCTGCTAATGCTGTTTTTTGTTCTAAAGGTTTGTCCAGTGCTTTAAAGTCTGACTTATGTCCTGCTATTCTCGTCCGTAATTTAGTTTTTGTTGTTCCAACATATACCTTTTCGCATAAATTGGATCCGTCACCTTTGCACGGAATTTGATATATCAAATTCGATTTGTCCTGCTTGTCAAGTTTACATTTAGTGTTCGTGTAAAGTGTTTGTAAAGTGTTTGATGTTTTAAAAGCTATTCTAAACTGGTCCTTATTAAAAATGTTGGACTTTTTAAACTTCTCTGAAAAACCGGGAATATATGTCATGCTTTTAAAAGTTTTAGGGGGGTCGTTTGTCGTCACTTTTTCGTTTACTGTTCTTTCTTTATGTTTAACAATTTTTATATAGCGTCTTTTATATAGCATAGCGTCTTATCGCCCAATATCATAAAGCCAAAAGCAGCAAATGTCAAAAAGCCCAAAAAAGCTTTGTATAATTTGTTGTTGTAATGTTGCAATATCGCCCAACGTCAGAACGTTCAAATCAAGAAATGTCGTAATGCCCAAAAGCCCAAATGAAACTCCCAGATTTCAAAAGAAATAGTAATCAAAGCGCGTCAATGGAATGTCAGATCACCCAAAGGAAAATGTTTGGGCTTTATGACATTCCGAATTTTTAGTATAATACAACTAAAATTTTGGCTTTCATAGACGTCATCCTACCTAAATATATCGTTGACAATTATTTCAAGAGCCGGACTAAGCGTCTGACGGAACGCGATGCATGGGACAGCCGCGACTAAATTGGCTCTTTGAAATATAGGTTAGATTAGGTTAATCCAGATGCCTTCGTGAAGGCTCACATAGACCAATTCAGGTCTTTAGTGGTACCGGTAGCGAACAAAAGGAATCTTTGTGCTTATTTAAAGTCTTTAAAGATTTGCGTTGAATTCGCAAACCTTAGGAGGGATTCCAGAGATACTTTGGTTACATCATTAAGCGACGGTAACGTCGATGAGCCTAGGTATTTTAGTCTCGATCTAAGTAGGGCGGGGCATGTGCATTTAGTCTCCAGGGTCTCCACTGTGCCCGGTTCCTTGCAATTTCTGCAGTTTTCTTCCGTGGTGATGCCAAGCTTCCTCGCTTGGGCTGCCGTCATGTAGTGACCAGTGAGCATGCCCACTAGTGTTCTGCAATCTTTGCGCGGGCGTGCCAAGATGAACAGAGTTCGTTTTTTGCATTGTGCATTGCGCATGATTTTCGAGATTTTGCACGATGTCGTATCTCTCCATCTACGATTCACTGCTCTTGTGGCTCTTCTTTCGAGGTTCCTATACAACTCTTGTAGTGGAGTAAGTACATGTTCTTTGAAATATAGCCCTTTGAAATATAGCCCTAAGCAAAAAAATATCACCCTTGTATGGAAAGTTATAAACAAAATTCAGCAGGGAAAACTATTTTAAAACATATTGCACAGGGGGATTTTCATCGTAACTCAAGTGACATACGTACGACTTAAAGCCTCATTTTCTCGGAAGTTTATCTTATTAATGTAAAACCATTTCTTATGTTTTACAAGAAATAATAATGGTATGATCTAACGAAATTGTCGTTCCAGTAACTAATTAAAAATGGCAGTGGTAAATATGGGCGTAACTCACGCGACAAAAAAAGGAAGTGTGTCTTACAAGCAAGTTTAGATTGTAAAAACTCAGCGAATTTTCCCATGTAACTTGTTTTTGTTTTTAATTTTTAAATAATGGAAAAACAGTGAAGTTTCATAATAAACCCACTCTACTTATGGACTTTGCTTATTTAAAAGTATATTGAGTTTCCAAAAAATATTTGCCGTAACTCACGCAACATAACCCACGCGACAAAATTTCCTTAAATTTAAATTGGGTGATTAAGTAATTAGGTATTTAAGCAATTATGTAATTAAATAATTAACAAAAAATTTAATATATTGTCCTTTTCTTGCCTCAACCATTTTTCTGTTATCTTTAGCCAATGCCTTAGATTTTTACTAAAACAAAAAATTTACGAAACATTTACTAAACATTTACGAAAAAGGAAACTACATTTGTGAAACAGTGCAGGTGATTTGATCATCATGGTTAATGAATTTATATAGAAATTTCTAAAATTAATGAAATAATAAAATGTTTCTCTTAGATAATATCATAAAATGAAAAGTTTTGGATAAGCTTTAATTTTTTGGGTCACGGTAGACTTTTCTGTGGAAATGCCCATAGAGCCAATAAGAGCAGGCCTAATTCATGTGGTTTTACTCAAAATATAACATGTATTGACTGTTTTTTGTTGAATATTTATAAATATTTATATATTTATGGGTATAAAATTCCCATTTTATTTTAAAAAACTTAAGAATTAAATTGATTGTGTTTTAATATCTGCTTTTTCTAAAAAGAAATAAATCCAAATTGGCTTGATCTCATTTTCAAATGGGAAAAATGTCTGATTTCTTAAGAAGATTCTCTCAAAACTTACCCTTGTACGAAATATTGCATTATGACTATGGGTTTTATAAAAAAGTGGACTTTACGCTTTATTTTTCATTTCATTGACGTTGCTATTTGTGCAAGATGGATAGAATATAAAAAGGATTGTATAAACCATAAACTTCCCGAAAAGGACATTATAAATTTGCTGCAATTTAAGCAGATATTGGGACGTAGCCTAACAATAGTTCACCAGTCAGAAAGCCGCAAAAGAGGAAGACCATCAAATACATCTAGAAATACGCCACCAAATATGTCAACGCCAAAAAAAATTGTCAGGGGAGAAGTGCGGCCACCACAAGAGCTTCAATATGATGGAATAGACTATCTCCCAAATCACGATGACGCAAAAGAAGCCACTAGGTGCAAGAATCCAAAGTGTTCGGGTAGATCTCGTATAATTTGCTCTAAGTGCAAGGTACATCTCTGTTTGACGAAGGATCGAAATTGCTATCATAAATTTCATACAAAATAATTATCAACATTTATAGAAGTATATTATAGAATACAGAAATTAACATATTTGAATTAACTCTTAAGTTTTTATAATATTATATTTTTGTTTTTGAGTCCTAATTTTTCTTATTTATTGTCATGCGTTTTTTAATTACACAGAAATAAATGAAACACAATTGTTTTACAATGTTTATAAAATCTTTCTTTAGTACTGTAAGAAATTACGCTTGGGTTGGTATGTACGCAGTTGTGGACATCCTGGAAAAAGGTCAAGGAGCTGCCGGAGAAATTTTTTACCATGATTTTTGAGTTTTTTGGACGTTTATTCACTAAAAAAAAAATAATAAATAATTTTTCAAAATACTAGTATTAATTCCCAACTCAAAGGGTTAAAGGCCTCATTTCATCAGATTCCGCCAAGGGTGGTCACCATCTAGAAATAAATTGGCTTAAATATATGCGAATACCCCATTATTGGAGACAACAAAAAACTTTTTTTCTTTTACAGTTAGCCCATGGTGCCACTCGAAACTCTTCGGTTCGCCCCAAGAAACATGTTTTAGGTGTATACAGTTTCCTTTATGTCTTTACTTCTAAGATTGGTTTTGACATTATTTAAAAACAGTTTAACAGAAAACTTAACTTCGACTGTATTTGTAAGGACAATAAAATTAAACCTTACTTATTATTGAACTTTTGAAGGTAAGTACCAAAAGACTGAGATCTTCTTGGAAACAATCAGTTAATCTTTTTTTACATGGAAGTATATTTATAGGATTGGTTTTGATTTCCTCAAAAATCCTTTTTGTAACTTTTTAATTTTACAGAATACATACTCAAATTTTCGTAGCAGATAAAAATCGTATACCTAAGAAATATTGACAAGATTTTTTACTCTGTTCACGAATTCCAAATTTTCAGTTCCTATTATTTAAGGTGGGCTATCCTCAAAGCAAGAATAATTCCTTGCCACCAAACATTGCGCTTTTTTCGATTTTAGGATGACATTTGCATTATCTCAGAAACTTTAAAAACTAGGGCCATGAAATTTAGTACAAATGAGTTTTAGCCTTAATTAAGTAACAGCAAAAAATTAGAGTTCAACTGCATCGCCTACCTGCTATAAAAACCATATTTTTTTTAATAAAAAAATCCGTATAAAATTGCTTATTTATGTTTTTAAAGAGTAAATGTAGTTTGTCTAACTTCACTTAAACGACACGCTAAAAAATTTTAAATCGGATAACTTTTAGATGTATCTTCTATAAAACAATATTACGAAATTTAAAAATTTTTTTAGAAAAATGGTTGCTAATTCAAAATAAGGTCATAACTTGTTTGAAATTATGAATTTTATTTTAGTTTTTTTTAAATTTAAAAGTACCTACAAATCGTCTTGGAAAGGCAAAATTTAATTTCTAAGACTTTTTCAAATGTAGTGGTTTTTCTTAATAGCAGCTAGATGCAGCAAACTTTTACAGAAACAGAAAGTAGAAGTACAATATTTTATGATATTTATAGCCTTCAACTTTAGCAATGCTTAATTAACTTGATACTTTCTACTAAATTTAACTTAAATTTTCATTCCTTAAAAAGTTACAGTCATATTTCAACGATTTTTCCATTATTATTTATAAACACTTTCTATTGTTTTTATACTAAATTCTATGGAAATGAAGACATAAAAATGTCCAAAAAACAAAACCTTGAAATATACTTAGTTATTATTGATTAAAATTTACCTTATTTTTTGGGTTTTCAATAAAACAATTTCAACTTTGACGAATTTTATAAAAACACCATACAATACATCAAGTTTTTAGTACCACATTTATAATATTGGGGGTTGGAATTAGTTTTAAAGGTTTTCTAAGAGATGGCATAACTATCAATAGATCGCATCGGGCACACCTGTGACTATATTCATTTCAAAGCACATTGTCTAAGCTTCATTTTTCAGTATGTGTCATTCCACTGAAGTGTAAACAACATATATTTTTTTCTCTGTGAACATGTCGACTTTCGTTCCAACAAAACTCAATTTGCGGGAAGGTTTACTTTTGTGTTTCCATTTGAAGAAAAAAGCGGTTGAAGCACAACGCACGCTTACTGAGGCTTACGGGGACTATGCTCCATCGATTTCTACTTGTGAGTACTGATTCCGTCGGTTTAAAAGTGGTGATTTTGATACGGAAGACAAAGAGCGTCCGGGCCAGCCGAAAAAGTTTGAAGATGAGGAATTGGAGGCTTTGCTCGATGAAGACCCGTGTCAAACCCTTCAAGAATTGTCAGAATCATTGGGAGTCGACTTATCAACGGTCGGCAAACGCTTGAAGGCCATGGGAATGATTCAAAAGCAAGGAAATTGGGTGCCGTACCAGTTGAAGCCGAGAGACGTTGAACGGCGATTTTGCATGTGTGAACAACTGCTTCAACGGCATAAAAGGAAGAGTTTTTTGCATCGTATTGTCACTGGCGATGAAAAGTGGATCCATTACGATAATCCTAAGCGAAAAAAATCGTGGGGACCACCCGGCCATGCATCAACATCGAGGGCCAAGCCGAATATTCATGGCGCCAAGCTTATGCTGTGTATTTGGTGGGATCAGAAGGGTGTCGTGTACTATGAGCTGCTAAAACCTAACGAAAGCATCACTGGGGAACGCTACCAACAACAATTGATGCAATTGAGCCGAGCATTAAAGGTTAAACGGCCGGAATATGTTAAAAGACACGACAAAGTGGTTTTTCAACATGACAACGCACGGCCACATGTTGCAAGAACCGTCAAGGAAACGTTGGAGGCGCTGAATTGGGATGTGCTACCCCACCCGCCTTATAGCCCAGACATAGCCCCTTCCGACTACCACCTATTCAGATCGATGACGCATGGCTTGGCTGAGCAGCGCTTCACTTCTTACGAGGATACCAAAAAATGGGTCGATTCGTGGATTGCCTCAAAAGACGAATCGTTCTTCCGGCGCGGAATCCATATGCTGCCAGAAAAATGGGAAAATGTTGTAGCTAACGATGGACAATACTTTAAATAATATACATTGTACCGTTGTTTCTTAATAAATGCTCAAAAACCGAAAAAAACCTTTAAAATTAATTCAAACCCCCAATACATGTTTTATAATCTGACGAATAAAAATATTTTTTTATAAAATTTTACAAAAAAAAAAACCCAAATGTCATCCTAAAATTAAAAAAGCGCACTGTGCCCCGGCACCATTATAGATTTCAAGGAATTAATTAATAGTGAGTTCGAAAAAACTCACAAATTAAGCAAAGAGAAGTCATAGCCTTTAGCTTAAATCTTCTAAGAATCCAGTACGTTCAGAGAGGTATAGCTCAATATTATCTGAATAAACGTGAGCATTAGCATATTTGCAGACGGAGAAAATGTTTAGAAAAATTAAGAAAGAACTTTATTTGTTTTTAAAAAAAAGTTCTGCTGCTTACCAAATTTTAGTAGAAAACTTTTTGAATGTATTCAATTTTACACAAAAGCGTCTCTTCTTTAAAAAAATCATATTGGTACAATTAGATTTTTTTAATCAAATACCATCCCATGCAAATCCTAGCTTTGGGTCTGATACGTACCTTGGTTTACGTTTAAATCTCCAGCCTGCTTTATTTTGAACTCGTTTTCGGCCATAAATTTAATTTGAACCATTTCGTCAAGCCAATCCACACACTTCCTAGTGCCCATCATTTGCCCTAGAAAAATACTGTCACTTTGCACAATTCACATTAATTATTTGCAAGTCTTACTTAAAAAATAACAAGCAAGCAAGCAAATCCTGCTGTGTTCAAAAATCGTCTTTTTTACTTGCCATTTCTCTTCTGTTGCATGCAACATGTTTCTGCAAGTCTTCAAAAACAAATAATACAGCAAAAGTATTTATTTTCTCGAAGAAAATATAATATTTTGCACAGAAAATAAACTGACACACAACGGTTTACAATGGAAAAATACACACATGATATGAGATACAAGATACATGCTTATATGTATATATCTAAGCGTAGCAAATACCCAAACATGTTATGCTGTAATGCGGCTTGGTGTGTGTCTAGCATGCCACTCTAAAGGATTTAAATAAATTAATGTTGAAATTTAATTGTAGAGAAAATGTTGTACAAACAAAAGCAGCAGCATTGAATGAGATTTTTTTAAAAAAATAAGAATTTGTAAAATGAACGCACTCAAATGAATAAATAACACAAATAAAATGGTAGTATTTATTCATATGTTACGGACAAACAGAACATGAAATGGAGAAAAATAAAGACTGTAACAAAGTTGAATAATAAATAGTGATATTTATTTTTTTTTTTATTAAAAATAAAATATAAGAATATTTCAGATATGGCAAGGAAAATAAGTAGAAAGTTTAATGAGTGCCAATAGAATAGAAAAATGTAATGGCAGGAAAATAAAGAAATAGTAATTTAAGAAATAGCGAACCAAAAGTTGAGCCATCAAAAGTGGTGAGAAAAATTCAACCATTTTGAAACATTTTGAACAAAGAATATGATCAAAGAATTGTTCCGAATTGTTTATTCGGAAAAGAAGCAAACATAAGAGAAAATTTTCAGTTTTGAGCAAAAAAGAATATAGTGCAAATGCTCCAATTCAAAACGAAATGGAATGAGTCTTACAGTGAGTTTACTGAAAAATGTTCTTCTGAAATATTTTAAATGGTTTGCTCATTTTATTAGAGCTTGCTATAAAAATTGGCTCGCAAAGTCAACTTAATACAAAATGATGGCTCTGGCAAAGCTTACTGGGGTGAGCGAAGATAACAAGGGGCTACTACTCATTTGCAGAATGTTTATGAAATCAGATGTAAGCAATGAGTGGATTGATTTTCAAATTTGTTTTTCAAAAAAGTTCCTTGTGTCTAAAACTCCTTCGGGTCGAAGACAGAAATTGAAAAGTTTAGTTAGCTAAAAAATTATGAGGAAAATAACGTTATTTGTTTTTGCTTAGTTCCTTACATTTGCTTTCTTATTGCTTTTTTATAGCTGCGTTTGCATGTTGTTGTATTTATATATCCAACAATATGGTTTGAGCGCTCTGGTGGGCTCTTTTTATCTATCAAGCTTAAATTAGTTTTCTTGGAAAAATTAAAGTTTGTTTGTTTGACTTTTAAAACATAGCTTGGTTTATTTGAAATTTCTTAAATTCGTATAGCTTCTTGCGTAAAGTTTCAAGGTTTCGCGTCTAAACGAAATTTCAACTTCAAAACAATTTCTTATAAAACTATTGATGTACATAGTTGCATTTATGATAGCACATTAATCTGATAACCAGATATTAAAATATATACATCAAATATAATGGAGTTATTGTAATGCATGTAATAATCGAAAACTTTAATAAAATTTAAAATTTTTTAGTTATTCCAGAATTTTCTTTGACAATATTTATTCAAGCCTAAAGAATGGGCTATTCAGTTACAAGTCAAATTCTTATGCAACGTTAAGTTAAACAAACACTTTTAACTTAAGCATTAAATCGGATTTATTAAACATTCAAAGTTAATGGAAACAGCTATTCAAAGCAAACTTACATCAATTACAACAAAGTTTCTCGTTTTGTTAAAAAGTACAAACAACAAAGAGCTCTAATAAAAAGCAAGCAACACAAAATTTAAAGCTGCATTTCATTAGCTGAACATGGCAGATACTTCATGTTGTACTACTGATAAATAGACTAACTTCATTTTCATACATTTTCGTATGAATTACAGACAATAGACAAAAGCAAGAAAGGAAAAAAAAAAAAATAAACAAACAAGCAAGAACAACACAAAATCATTTCATTTGTAGCACTTACGCAAGAATATGCATCAAGTGTGAAGTAGCTATAAATGTTTGAGTGTGTGCGTACATACATACATACATAAAAACAAATGTAGTAGGTAGGTAAGTTTGTTTTTTCTCAACATAGGCTTTTTGCAAAACGTTACAAAATTACTTGTAGCAAAGCATATGTAACTGTGTGAGTGGATGGCTTGCGCCATTGTCATTTTAAATATCTGTGTATATGTGTGTATATATGGATTAGTGCCTTTCCTTGTTGCTTTTTGTTTATATTTTTGCTACACAACAAAACAATTCATATTCTTGCTGCCTAGCAAGCATACGTTTCTGGCACGAAGTTGCCGTTGTTGCGAACAAATTAAAAGCAGTTATTTTGCAGTCGTTTTCAACTGTAGCAAAAGTAGTATATAAATTGTATGAGCGCGCAAATGTGTGTGTGTGTGTGTGTGTGTGTGTAAGTCAATGTGTCTTTTATTTGTCTTGATGTCATTGCAATGGCTCGGCAAGCATGCTAAACAAACATATTGTCTATTTCTGAAATGTATACAGACAGCAACAGACAACCACCCACGCACACACACACACCAACACACTAACACACCAACACACCAACACACCAACACACCAACACATCAAAGTTGTTCAACATTCCTGCTAGGTTGAACATTTGTTAGTTTTGTTTTTATTTGTTTATTCATGAAATTGAAAATATATGGTGTTGACTTACTTTAAGGAATTATTTTTAAAGTTGTTAAAATTCACATTTTGTGTGTTTTTATTAAGTTAAGAAAACAAAGCTGTTCTACCAACTGTTACACTTTTGGCACAATTTCTGTAGAAAACAACAATTTAATTCAGGCCAATAAGAAAGATATAATTCTTTTGATTGTTCTGATTCAACTTAATTTTTTAAATTCAAATATTTCGTTATATTTCATAAATTTGTACATTTTTAAAAAAGTTTAATAACATATAAATGTTTATATAAATGGGTAGTGATAAAAATGTTAGAAACAAAAAATTTCAACATATTTTTGGCATTAACTACTTAAAGTAACATGGGACAAAATTTGAACCACTCAAATTTGATGTTGTAGTTCTAAAGTACAGCGGTTTAAATTAGTCCTCAGCAGCCGCCTGCCTTGTAAATCATCTGTGTTTAGCGCTACATAAGCTTACGCTCTTTATCTGAACATAACCTGTAAAAATATAATGCAATTAAAGAGCTTATTGCAATAACTTGATAAGCTACATGATTTGAAAAATCAATTTTTGAGCTAAATACATTACTCAATGCATTACCAACAACCCCTGAAAAGAGTTAAGCTATTTCTTATTTGTTTTCTATTTGTAAAAGCCAATAAAAACCAATTTGTAAAAGAGTCCGAGTTCAATTTCATTTCTTCATACAAAAATAAATTTTTTCAAAACTTTAGAGTCGATTATTTCAAAATATTTTTTATGTAGCTTATCATGTTCTTGCAATAAGCCTTTCAATTGTGTTGTAAAGAAGTAAAATATTTTTGGCTTTTTTTTTTGTACCTCAAGGGTATTTTTTATAATGAAATTTCCGTACCTCAAGGAGTTAATGAAACAAAAATGAGTAGGGGTATTCACGATGTGGTGTATTTGTGATAATTTTTTACAAAATTTACAACACAATTGAAAGTTTTCTTTATGACCTTGTTATTTTTTATATTGATTTTCTATGATTTAAATAAATATTGTAAATGTTTGATAGTTTAAGTCATTCTTAATTTTAAATTTTAAATCCTGGGCAACGTCAAAACTGACAACCGTTAGTTTGGCGGCTAATCTGAGCGCCGGGCCTCCCTCACGGTGTGCAGAAAGCAACTTTTATTCAACCTGATATGTCGACGTAATTTGAGTATGCAGATGTTTAAAGAACCATCTTTAGATGCTAAATCCATTGTTTTTAAAATCCTATGAGTTCGTTTAAAGGGGTGAATCGATTTTTTATATTAAAAAAAATCGATTTTTTTATATCATAAGGAAGTAGTTAAACAATCAAATAATATGTCCCCAAAGTTTCAAAAAAATACATATATTTTTCTGAAGTGATAAGCGATTAAGTGATCGGTTTTCTTTGAGCGCCGGAGCAAACACGTTTTTTCAAAATCGTTTTTCTCGAAACATGTTTTTTAATTTTTACTAACACTACTATTTTCTTTCTTCTTTCGCTTAAACTGCACTCATAATGATACTCTTTGCAATAGTTATATAGTTATGTCTCTATTAACTTGTTTCCATTGAGATATTCTAATGATTTTATGGCTGTGACTTCGAATGAAAAATGCTAGTAAAGTGTGATAAAGCTGTAATAGCTAAACTTTATTTTTATTGCGTGTGAAAAAAATACCATCATCATACCATCATCATACCATGCCATCATACTATACTAAATTGACCATTGAAATTAAATTTATGTTTTTATCCCATATTTTTATTGGTGAATGTGTCAACACAATGTTTGTAACCTTTAACGCCTATTAGTTATATTTTTGTGCGCCTAATATTGTTTTAAGCATCTTACGTCAATTTTTGCTAGGGTAGGCATTTCGATTTGTTTTTTTGATAAAGTCTTTGCTCATTTGGCTATAATTTAAGATGCATCGCCCTAAAGTGTATAAAACATTTATAATATTATTTCTAAATGTCATTTTGCAGTTTAATGTCCAATTTATAAATTCTATACAAATTTACAAATCACTAGGCAGCTACTCTCAACTTTTGATACAATCTATGCCACATTTTATTTAACTTTCTGAACCCACAACCCAAACCACAAAAAGTTTCTCTTTAAAAATTAGTTTTCTCTTAGAATTCATTGCAAAATCTTGTCAATATGCAGTGTAAATATATACACATAATTTCAAGGAATTATATTGTATTGAAAGAAAAGCACGAACTTCAGCAATCATTGCATAATATCTGCAAAATTTAACTCTGTATTTGGAAGCAAACTACACTTTTACATCACCATTGTTGTACATTGAAAACATCAGGGAATAGATGCTCACCCAAAACGTTGCTTAATTACAACCAGTCGTTGTACAAATGTTAAAATAACGACTACCAGCAACATAAACAACAACAAAAACAACAACAACAACAATGACATTGACTGTCGGTTGAAATTATTACAGTTCACTGTTGCATAGTAATGAGCTGTTTAGTTGTAGTGGAAGGCAACATAAAATATATATGTACATAGTTGGAGAAAATTCAGTTAAAAGTCGAGCTTCAAGGCAAATCCATGGGAAAAGTTGGCAGCTGGCATTGAAGTTGTTGTTATTGTAACCATTGTCGATCTTAGCATTGCATAACATGGCATAAATTATGCCAAGAGCCAAAAATATTTAGCAGAACGTTAAATAAAAACTTTACTCAACTATGGAATGCAGTTAAAAACCACCAGTCTGGCAACTCTAAAAACCAACAAAATAAATCACACACGACAAGGGAAAAAAAAATTTTTAAATTGAAACGACAAAACAAAGGCAGATATTTTGCAGCAAAACTAAAACAAAAACAACAACAGCCATGACAATAGCAGTCGTCAATCAGTAACGGAAATTGTGCGCTATGATGAGCTTTCAACGTGACGCTGCCAGCCATAGAAATAGAAAATATGAGCAAGATAGAGCAAGAGATTCCCACTGGTAAGAGTTTGTCGGTGATGATACTGTAATGCCTAACTGTAAGCAGAATGTGACAAAATTGGTTTTGCTTTGTTATTGCAGGATTCTGCTTTACTTGTAGGATTTTTTTCTTCTCAGTAGGCGAGAGCCACTGGAACACGAACGGAATCAGCCAACATAAAGTTGAAGTAACAGGGCTTCTAATAGCCAATAATATTGATATAATGCTTATATCCAGGGCTCGGATGTTGTTGATCTGCAGAATTTAGGATCACGGATATTGACAATAATATTAAAACGCAACTTAATACATAGAAAACCTCTGGACAGTAGCGTAGCAAGGGGGGGGACGGGGGGTGGTCCGCACCGGGTGCACAGACAGAAGGGGTGCAAAATTAACAAAAAAAAAGGAGGCACTGAACTGTAGGTTTAATTTGAGCTTTTTAACGAAGAAACTTAAAATTTTGAGCGGGAAATTGATGTCAACCGAATTTTCGTTTTTTTTTTATGTCAACTGCATTTCCAATAAGACTTTTCTAATAACATTGTCAAGTGTGAAAATTCCGTGAGTCAAGTGTTTAAATTCTGTTTGTTATAAATAAGTTCAGTAAAATTGCTATACCAAAAAGGCCAAGTGGATGCCAACAAAGAAAGGCCAAAGAAGTAAAATCCAAAGCATTAAAAGAACTTGCCGGATCAATGCTTCAATTTGTCAATAAATCTTTAAACATTGCTGCGGTGTGTGTTCACGTAAATATTAAAAAAAATTAATAACGTTTAAGCTGTATGAAGTTCATTATGCACCTATAATATACAAAAGGCATATAAAATATAGGAAAACAGCAGAAGAAAGTATAGGGCCGTTAAAAAATAGCAGTGCTTCCAATGTTAATTTTTTAAATGCAGAAACTATTCTTGGCTACACGTTCTAAAATTTATATGTATTAATTTGCTTCTAAAGAAACAAATGGTTTATAGTTCCAAAACATTTTAATATTAAATTTATATTAAAGATGCATTTTGTCTTTAAAGCAGTATTGAAACAATGCAGCTATTTAAGCGTTATTAAAAGTAGCTGGGAATATCCCAATAATTTTCCGTATTAATTGCCTCAGAGAACGTACCCACCAAAGGATTTCCTTTATCTTCTAAGTTGTGTGAAATTTCGTTTCAAGATCTTTAGCACATCTGTCAATGAAGTCAAGAACTGACTCAAAGAACAAAAATCACTGTTGGTTTAATCGGCTCCAACAAACAAAATTTTTTAATTTTTCCTTAAACTTTGCATATTCCATATATATTTATTATCGAAATATTATACAGATATTATACAAATATTATTACAGACCTCTCAATATTATCTATTGAAGCCGAAGAGACTGAGAACATCGATTTCGATGAAGTTATCGAAAAGATTGCTTCTCTGAAAGCAAGAAAGAAGGAATTTTAAATCTTGATGGTACCTTAAAGTTTGATTTTATTCATTATTTTTAATTATTAAATAATGTTTTTATATTTTTTCAGACACCCAATTGATTTTTTTTAAACAAAAAAGTTAAACTAACTCGATGCTTCTTTACAAAATTATTAAAATATACAAATAAAAAATTTTAAACAAAACCGTATATTTGCAAATTTTTAGTTCTTTATAGAGATTTTAGATATGGATAACCGTCCTTTGAGGGTGCAAAATTTATTTTCCGCCCTGGGTGCCAACAATCCTAGCTACGCTACTGCCTCTGGATACGATCGTATTACTCCAAAACTGTTACAGAAGCTTCCAAGCATGCAAAATATCGAGAATTGGATATTTTCCAATGTCTTGGAAAATTTCACAGATAACCATGATTCCCAAACCAGGAAAAGATCCAGCGCAAACATCTTCTTACAGACCAATAAGTTTGTTGCCTAAGTCAAAACTTTTTGAAAAGTTGCTTCTAAGTTACAGCAATGCATGGAATAAAACGGAAGCTATATCAATCCACCAACTCGGCTTTCGAAAATATCATGGTACAATAGAGCAAGTGCACCGTATTACAAATAAAATAAGAAAGCTTATGAAGAAAAAAAATACTTTTCTGTGATTTTCGTAGATGCTGCTCAGGCATAGATGTTGATGTACAAAATAAAAATGTTTTTACCTGTTTACTGCCATAAAATTCTAGAATCATATCTACATTATAAAAAAATTAGAGTAAAATGTAAAAACTTTATTACATCTAATTTTCCAATTTCAGCTGGAGTTCCCCAAGGTAGCGTTCTCGGTCCAGTATAATATATAATATTTACAGGAGATCTACCAACTTGTAATCGATTGGTAACTTCATTATTTGCTGATGATACAGCTATTTTGAGCACATATTCAAAACCTATTGTTGCATTTATGATCCTAAATGAACCTTAAGTAACGCTGGAAGCATGGTTGTGAAACTGTAGAATTAAAATTAATTTACTCAAAATAACTATCGTTACATTTACTTTGCGAACTATAACATGTCTCACAGTTATGCTTAATCAAATCCCTATTCATCAAGCGAATATCGTTATCTATTTGGGTGTTCTTCTTGACAGACGGTTAACTTGGCGAAAACATATTGAGTCTAAGAAAACCCAAATAAAGCTAATAGTCCTTAAGGGGAGGTTTTAGTAGAAATCGACGGAAAATTTTTGTTTTTGTTTTTGCTTTATTTTCATCCTTAGGATCTAGAAAATATATAGTCAAAAGGATATTTTCCTATTTAATTTTTTTTACGAGTCATGCGTATTACACGAGAGCATGCGCCGGCCGAAAAACTGGTACAAATGTTTTACTTGAAACCTCTTTTTTCCGCGCTGTACACGATTCCGCTTCAACGACTTGACCGATTTCGATGTTTGACGGCTCAAATTAAAGCTTATTTAATTTAAGGGACCTTCAGGAAGCGGTTTTTTCCAAAAAAATTATTATCATTATTTTTTAACGTTAAAGTAAAAGAAAAATGAGAAAAAACAGGGTTTTTTCAAAGGTCCGCTATTTTTTCAAAAAAGGGTTTTATTAAAATCAGAAATCTGCAAGACCCCTCAAATTTCATCTAGGGTAATAATATTTTTGGTTTTTTTGTTGCAGATCACTTGGCAGGGCTATAGAGTGTACAGAGCACATAGGCTATCGCCGCGCACGGCTTTGATCAGCGTGACCTTCAGCCGCCATTTTGAATTATTTTTTATTATTTTTTTTATTATTATTTTTTAAAATTGTATAATGTTCTTGAAATATACACTGATAAATGCCACAAAAGATTTTTTCAAAAATGTATTTTTAAGATTATATTTTTTGTATAAACAAAGTGACCATAGTAGCCCGAATTTATAATAAAATCCAAAAATTATTGACGTTCGCTCAAAAAAACAAAATCCTGAAATTACGTTAAGTTTCTGCTGGCTCCTCCCCTTAAGCTAAACTGGCTACTTAGCAGTAACTCAAGACTACACGACTGGAACATAAAATAATTTTTACAATTCCGTTATAAAATTGATTTGGGAAGCGCAGCTTTAGGAAGAAGCAAGTTTTTCTAATGTGTCTCTTACAGCGTTCACAGTGTAAGTGTAAGTGCGTTCACCATGCTTCGTGAAGAATGTAAACATCCACAAAAACCTAAATGTTCCCTTAGTAAAAACAAATCTAATTGAAAAAAACAAAGAACGACTTCAACATCATCCGAATTCCTTAGCAAAATGCTTGCTCCAACTACAAATATTGCACGTCTTAAAAGACTGGATTTACCATCGTACTAAACCTAAGTGATAGCTCCTGATAAAATAAAAATGATTATCTAGAGTCCAGAGTCCGCCTTGATTTCCATATGCGAGCACAGCTCTAATCCTTTTAAAAACATATAGATTACAAAGAAGACATGATTACCCACAGCAAGGATTCGTCCGTCTTGCCTTTCATATGTCAAACTTCTATTTTTGTGTTACTAAGAAAGCTACAAAGAGCAAGATATCGTCCATCTTACCTGGAAAGTTTCACATCAACGTCATATGATAACAAAATGGAAGCTAATATTGTTTTTCTTCTTGCTATATATATATTTGCATACTATACATGCTTCTAAGCACTGGCTATGAAATTGTATGTATATATTTACTTTTAGGTTAAGATTTGAAAAATGATTGCTAGTTCCAAGAGAAACATCCGATAAATAAAGCACAAAGGTTTAAAAATCAAATAAGACTAACAATTCTTATTTTTAAACTAAACAAAAATTACTCTACGTTTTGTGTGAAATTTAGTATTTTATTGATGAGTAAATGTGCCACAATTTTCTGAGAATTGTTTTCATTTTTATTTGATAAAATTTTGAACCTTTCTTTATCAGTTTTGAGGTCATTGTTTATATGGATATACATATTTAATTTTTTGCTATATTTGAAAATGCAAGTTATGAATGGACTTACATTTTGATACCTCGTTGAATAGGTACTCGCATTTCCTTTCTTTTTTTTTTTTTTTTTTTTTTTTTTACAAATTTGTATTTGTTTTTTTTTTATTTATTTACTTGATTGCTAAACCTTAACAGGTTTTATAGCAAATTTAAAATTATAAAATAAGATATTTAATACAATTTAAAAATATAAAGTATGATTTTGAATGAAATAATGTATTATTAACAAACTAAAAAGTTTTAGTAAATTGCTTAAAGTATATAATTTTATTAAAGTATAAAAAATAATAGAAAAAAGTTAAGTCAAAATCGATAAAATCAGACAGCATAGTAGGGTTGCGTTTTCAAGACAAACAAGGTTAAGTTAGCAACAATTTTTGTATCCGGCGGAGTCGTGTGACAAACAAGGTCTCATACCCAATAAAACACCACTCCAATAGGTATATATATAATATATATCGTTCTGTCTCCCTGAAGCCGGTGAAATCCTGGCTTGACAGGGTGGTTACTCGACAAACTAGGTCAACTTCACCAAACCAATTTTCATAAAATAAAGAAAACCAGTTGCGAACGCAGGCACCAAGACAAACTAGGTCTTATCGGCCACTCATATTATTATATTACAAATCGATCTAACGTAGTGTTTCAAGAGGTAAAAAGACACCAAGACACCACGGTACCGTCAACAAATGTTGTCACAACCATCTTGAAGATATGAGGCAATTGAAGATCCCAGGTTTAGGTCCATTCAGATTATTTAGATGTATTATACACCAAAATTTTCCATTTTACGCTTAGGTCCATTTATCCATTTAGATTGTTATATTAATGTGTTTACAAATCACCAGATGCATCAGATATATGTTTGAAAGAACTTTACATAATCAACGACGGTACTGCAGGTAATCTATAATTTTATGTTTGATTGAGTCCATGGATTCACTTAAGGATATAACATCAGATACAAAATTAAAATCACCTCAAGCGCTTCTAAGAGGTTCATTTTGCAAATAATTAGTTCTACAAAAGTTCATGTGGAGTAACTCAAAAGATCTTCTAGGACGAAGAGGAATATTAAAATATATTTTACTCAATAAATATGGACTGTTTACATAGCCATGTAAAAGTTTTATAATCCAACAAGCATTTATCATAATTCTCCGATTTTTTAAAGAAGGAAGATTTAAGAGTTGTAACCGATATTCATAAGGTGGTAAGTGAAAATCAGTATTACAATAAAGATAGCTTAAGCAAAACAAAAGAAATTGTTTCTGCACTGATTCAATGTCGTCTATGTAACAACCGTATCGTGGGCACCAAACAACTGAAGCGTATTCTAAGATAGGCCGCACTAGGGAAGTGAATAAGGTTTTCGTTATGAAAGGATCATTAAACTCTTTTGCCCAACGTTTAATAAATCCTAAAGTACTATTAGCTCTATTTATTATTTTATTTACATGAATATTAAAGCGTAGTTTAGGATCCATTGTAACTCCAAGATCATTGAAACTATCTAAGGACTCCAATGGATAACCACAAATTTTGAAGGTACATTTAATTGGTGGTTTGCGCGAGAAAGACATATGCTTGCATTTCTTCATGTTGATTTTCATACGGTTCGTTTTGCACCAGTTATGAAGATGATCAATGTCGGCTTGCAAAAATACAGCGTCATTATCATTTTTAAAAGAAAGGAAGAGTTTGACGTCGTCAGCAAACATTAAGATGCTGGAATGCATTATGACAGATGGCAAATCTTTTATAAAAAGTAGGAACAGAAGAGGCCCAAGATGACTTCCTTGAGGTACTCCTGAAGTAACAGGAAACTCGTGTGATTTCTTGAGCTTAAAAAGAACAGATTGTGTTCTATTGCTTAAGTAAGATTCAATCCACTTTACCAACGGTATAGGAAATCCAACAAGATGTAATTTTAAGATCAGTAGTTTGTGATTTACAACGTCAAAAGCTTTGCTAAAATCCGTGTAAATAACATCAGTCTGCATGCCTTTTCCAAAGTTTTCTATAGTTTTTGATGTAAATTCGAGAAGGTTAGTAACAGTGGATTTTCCAGAAAGGAATCCATGTTGGAAAGGAGACATTAAAGATTTAACGCTATGCGATAGTCGTGATGTAACAATTGCCTCCAAAAGTTTAGGCAAAGCGCTCAATTTTGCGATGCCACGGTAGTTATCAATTAAAGACCTATTTCCGGATTTATGCAGCGGAATAATAAATGAATGCTTCCAGGCTGCAGGAAAATAGCAGGATTTTAATGATGAAGTAAATAGTAAAGATATTGGAGTTACTAATTCTTCACAGCAGTATTTTAATATACATGAAGGTATGTTATCAGGACCACTTTTATATGATGTTTTAATATTTTTTAAAAATGATAAGACTGTGTTTGTGTCAATTATTGGGAAATATATATCCCCAGATTGAATATTGAAAGGATAACTTAAATAATCATAGGACGATGATGAATAAGTCGTCTTGAAAAAGTCAGCAAAAAGATTGCAAATACTATTATCATTATCAGACTCAACCGAATTATACTTCATAAAAGAAGGATAGGAATCAATCTTGCGTTTTGTGTTAACAAAGTTCCAGAAGGATTTAGCATCAGATTTGATGTTTAATTTTACTTTTGTTAAGTAGGTATTATAGGATTGTTTGCATAACTGTTGATAACTGTATTTAATCGAGGTATAGCCTCCAAAATCGCATATGTTATGTGTTTTTTGATATTTTTTATAGTATTTAGATTTCAATTTGAAATTTTTTTCAAAAAATTTTGATACCCATAATGCAGAACACTAAAGAAAACAGCAAGATTAGTAGGCCATTTTTGCAACTTTGGAGGCCTATAACTTCTAAACCAATTGCGAGCGGCCTGAAATTTTGAAACGGCCAGACTTAAATTTTATTGTTTGGAGGTTTTATTTTATTGTTTGGAGGTTAAAATCCGTATAATCCAGCAAAAAAAAAAAAATTAAAAAATAGAGTTGTCGCAATTCTTGAACTATACCAAAATTTTTTGCATCAGTCATTTTATTCAAATATATAAGTTTGGTTTAATAAAAATATTTACAACTCATTATACAAAACAAAAATTATGAATTTGTCTATAACTTGATTTATCATGTTAACCCAAACGTTTTGGTTTATTTTATGCACTCGATACTATCATTTTCGATTTTATCATCTCTATTGCAATTCAAATTAAAACTTTATAGGTACTGAAGTGGAATAAATGAAAAGCAAACAAAATTTTTCTATTTTCATAATACTATAAACCTTTGAAAAAACAGATATAATTTGCTTTGTAGCTCTAAAAAAATGTACATTGTAGGTGCACACCATTTTGAGTGTGTACGGAAGTGTGTAATAACAAAAAAAAAATTAAAAATGATCTCATTTATTATTATAGTAAACTTCAATATTCGAATGATACTTTTTTGTACTAGTAGTACTTTTGTTTTCTCTTAATAAAAAAAAATCTTTTGTAAAAACACAAATTTTCATATTAATTATCAGTTTCGTTTTCGGTTTCGGTTTCGGTCGAATTTTATAAAATGGCCGAATATTCGGTTTCGTTTTCGGCCAAAATTCCGTTTTCGGTACACTAGTTATAGGCAAAGTAATAATGAATTTTTGGTCAGAAATCGTTACTTTACGTTCGGAAGTCCACCATTTTGGCAAACATCGATATTTTCACAATAAGCTAAGATAAGTTCTAGTTTTAAGTATCTAGTTTAATAATCTTTTTCGTTTTCTTGTTTCAGATGAATTTTGGAAGAGCAATCTTGGTCACCGCTTTTCACATTTTTTTTCACATAACAAAAGCTATATATACCCTAATATTAAAAATTAAAGACACTCCTGAATGTGTATATTTTTAAGCACGAAAACCCTCATTCAAAAATATCCCTTAGATTTCCTTAAAAAACTTCACAAACTTTGTTTTTCGGCTTCTGGGTGTATAATACCCCTTAAAGGCTAATTCTCATGATATTCGACATAAAAAATATTTTTCTTTAATTTTCGTTAGCTTATGATGTGTAGAATATGTTTAGCCGATAAAAATTGCATAGAAAGGTTATCGCATACGAAAGGAACCCATATATTTCCTAACGCAATCGAAAAAAATAGTTAACCAAATCTTAAAACACGTTTTCTGAAAAATTATGTTTTTCAAACACGCCTCCACCAATATCTCAACAACTATAGATTGACTTTCATTTTTATTTATTTTAAAGTATATAATATTTATTGGATCCCAAACCTTAACTCATTAATGCCCAGAACTTTTATTTTCGAATTTCTTTACCAAAATTTATATAGATGGTCTACAGGAGGCTTAAAATATATTTTGTTTTAGAACTTTGGAAAAAAAGTTTCGAAGGAGTTGTTTTTGGGTGGCAACTTTAGTTGTCATTGAGCACTTACGTTAGCAAATTAGACAGAACTCATTAAAATCAATATATTTGTTTTTAACGTTTATTTAGTATATCAAATTCTAAGTGTAAAATATTATATGATAGAAAATACATAAAAGGTATGATATTCTTCAAAACAGTTTTGTGAATAAAGGTATATATTGCATTTTTTGCACAAAAACGCTGTTCGACCCCCGCCTTTTTTGCAACGGTGGTATTTTGACTCACCCTTTGTTATGAGATGCTCCTTTTTGTCAAATCTCAAGTTTCCTACCAAGCTTTTTTGAGTAGAAGACATTGGGCCTGGCTTAGATGGCGGTATTGCGTACGACTTCATCAAAAACATGGCACATTATCGTCTAAATTCTAAGAGAGATATATTATATCCCAATTTTCTATAAAGTAGCCAGCCTTGATTGCAACTGATATCAAGGGACCACCCGAAAAATGACCACCACCACTTTTTAGTTCGAATAGTTGTGCGATAGTTGGCTAAAAACTGGTCGCACAAGTCAACGCCACCCATATATTTGTTGTATTGTTTTACGGGATATGGAATATTGACATCAATTCGGCGTTTTTGCTGACGAGAATATCGAGCGGCATGTCCAATAGGTTCTAAAGGTGTGCAGTTAGTTAGAACCGTTACAACTGCATTATCCATCCATCTAACACCAAGAATTGTTTCCGTAGCAGCAATTTCATACATCCCCCTGTCTTTTTTTACAAAATCCTTCTTATTAGTGAAATTCATATACCTAGATACCCTATTCTCGCGCAATGTTCCAGTACCACCAATTTTGCGATTCAGCAGATCTTCTAGCAAGGGAACGCTTGTAAATAAATTGTCAAAGAACAGTTGTGTTCCCGGTTGCAGATTACACTTTGAGACCAGTCCAATAACAACATCCCCACCTTGCCCATATCCGAGCGAAGGTATTTGTGTAGATGATCCACAATAAGGCTCTGCGTGAAGTATATACCCATTATGGTCAGCAATGCACCACAGTTTAAACCCGAAACGGATTGGTTTTCCACGGATAAACTGTTTGGATCCATGCCTTCCATAATACGGAATCATGCTTTCATCGACGCTCAGCAGTCCACTATTGGGAACTTTTTTGAAATTTTCATTGAGAATTTCAAATAGTGGTCGAACTTTATACATTCGATCATTGGTATCAATTTTGGAATTATCTGCAAAGTGTAGATATTGTAGAATAAAGCATTCTACAATATCTAAAATATCTACAAATGTAGTACGCCTCATTGCATTAGTAACAATGGGGCAAACGCAATCATCTTCGCTTTTCCAGTACATGCGACGCTGTGGAAGCACATGATAATCAGTGAATAGCAAAATTCCAATAAAGGTTTTAAGCTCTTGCTGGCTGATTGAAAATGAATAATTGCCTTTTTGCTTGGCATATAAATTTGTTTCCAGAACAATTTTTTCAAATAAGTCTTCAGAAAACATAAAGAAAAACGCATCTTGATTTTGTCTTTTAGATCCATTTCAATTTGTTCAGAATTCATTGAAAATTCAGGTAATTGAAACTTTGGAATATTTGTACTCCACTTCAATGGAGAATTTTTTTCTTTTTGCGAGTAGGCTGGTAGTCGTCAATATTGTCTACAACAACGTTTTCACCAACTTCTTCAACAACATCATCAATCCAACCAGCAATATCCGCATCAGTAATTAAAATTCTACGCGGTATATTTTCAAAATTTTCCTCAAGTTTAGCATCCGATTTATCAGAATTTATCTGCTGTATCCAAATATTCCAACTCATTTACAATTTCATCCAATGTCAATCCCCGTTTTTGTAATGACCTAATAATTTACATATATGTATATACTTTATTATAAAAGTAAAATAAATATGTATATATGTATGTAAAACAAGCACCTACACATGGGATAATCAATAAGACAACACAAAACTCGACAATAGATGACAATTTAGGGCAAAGCGCGAGAATGGAAGACAAAACAAAACATCACACAGTTCGTGAAAGAGTATAATAAGATAAAACACAACAAACAAACTAGAAATCAGAAAATTGCAAAACAAAAGTGCAAGTGCCCATTGGCAACTAAAGATGCCAACAACAAATATCACTTTATTGTTACGAAGCCACACCACTTTTTATACAAATTTTATTTTTCTTATGTAGATACATTATTTCTCTAAATAAAACACTAGATTTCACATTAAAAATATAGACTATTTAGTGATATCTTACATTTTGGATCAGGTACCTTGGCCAAAACTCGGTTTAAAAATATGCGGTAAATTGAACTGCAGAGATCATCCACAACGAAACACTCTCGAACCACAAATGAGCAAAAAGCAATCACAAAAGATGCCCTCTAAGTTATCGCTCTCCTACTTTGTCATATTTTCCTCAGATCTTACTCTCAGAACGTTAAAAGCAGCAATACCTCTCGCGACAACTTAAGTTGCCAATCGGCATTAATGAGTTAATCAAAATAATATTGCCGTTTATTTTTTTAGAGCACTTTTTTGTAATTTTCAATTATTTATTGATATTATAGAATCGAGCTCTAGTAAATATAATATAATTTATAAAATTTTGTGGTTTTTTATATCAGGTGACATGAACGTGCTATGCGATGGAGGCCGTTTGCGTACCATTTTCTTTAACGTAACGTTTGACGGAGTATTGGCATTTCACATTACAGAAAATATTTTCCTACACTTTAGAAATCAATAAATAACTGTATGAAAATTTTTGCTATGTAAAAAAAGACATTATAAAATTTAACAAAACAAAAAATTCTTATTTAACTCGTATATATTTTTGTAAAAGTAATTCGTGTCGTCAGTTTATTTTTGTTTAGTTTTGTTTCATTAGTCTTCTCTTTTAGCAAGTGCATCGTTGGCAGCGTACACACTCGCATGGTTGCTTACTCTGTAAGGTAGATGTCATCAGTGTTTGAAGCAACGTGACCAAAAAAATGTTATTAAGAATTATATGCAGGTGTTGGAAGCAGCTACATTTTATTTAAGAAATAGTCTGTTACTTCATTTACCACTGGGTAGATAGGCTTAAAATAGCGCAGAGTGAGATAAAATAGTAACAGACACACACACACGCCAGATTAAATGAAGCATAAAATAATATATTCCGCATAGACAAAACAACAGCAACAACATTTAGAATAGCAACAAGGCAGAAATTAAAATAATAAAAGCAACAGCTGCTGTTTCAGCCACAGCAGCTGGAATTTTTTTTGGGTGCACTATTTAGAAGGCAACAATAGCAATAAAAACAACAACAATAACAACAACAACAATGATTAAAACCGGTATCGCTGCCTTTGTTGTTTATTTATCTATTACGCTTAGTTATGGAGATCTTATGCAAAAACAACAACAGCAGTACAAACAACAACAACAAAAGCAATACCAGCAGTTAAAAGGATGCTAACAGACATCCAGACTGACGAGCTGCCAGGCACATCCTTGCAATACTTCATTAGTATTTATTCACGCTCAGGATCTCAACGAGTTCAAACTGATTCTAACGCTACTGTTTGGCCCTTCACGCCTCTAAAGTTCACTTGAAGCTTTCGATTTATTAACATAGTAACAACAAAGCAACGAAGTACAGTGATATGTGTTCATACAAATTCAACAAATAAATAGAAGGAGTCATTTAATCTTAATAAAATTATGTATAGGACAATTTAAGGTTGCTGATTTAAGCCATTTAATTGGATTTAAACTTGTTTCCATACATTTTAAGATAACTGCTGCATTGAAAGTTTTAAGTTTTGTTTCATCATTTTCATAAAATTCAGACGTGATAGAAATAAAATCTAAGTATGCCATCTGGTTAAGCATTTTTATTTATAATATCTTATAGTTTTAAGGAATTTTTTTTTTAAAATTTATTTTCATTAAGATCATATTTTTATTCAATAGTCTACAAAAATAACGATAAAAGTTTAGATTCTTCTTAGGTTAAGGTTAAGAGTGTTGTGCAGCGTAAGTTGCAGACATGGAGTCCTATTGGTACATTTTGGCTTCCTATGTTATTGAGGCTATCGGAAGAACAAAAAAAAAAAATGATCTAGATCAAGTTGACTTGTAGTGGTTGAACCAGCTCCGTTTGAACCTTAATAAATCCGACAGCTTTCTGTGGATTCTTCTTAGTGAAAGTATTATCACCTTACGATATCAATATTATTATAGGTAAATTATAAGTTATAGGAAAAGGCATAATTTATTTTCGCCAAACGAAGTACTGTGCAACGTTCTCTTCCGGGTTTTTCTCCTTGGTGTTTGCTATACAGTAACTACTCGATATACAAATTTTTATTGTTTTAATTTGTATCTAATGGGCGTGAATTGTTTACGGTTAGTTGTTGGAATATAATTTATTTTTATGATCCTTGCAAATAAATGTTTATTATTTGAATAAATTATGAAGTAGCGCTCATTTACGCTTAACAGCGCTTGTGTTAAGCCAGTTAAAGACACAAATTCAAGAAAGTAAGCAAAGATTTTGAATTGATGTTTATTCAAGATTTCTTGATTGAGGACAAATTCTTTGTGTACATCAGAGAACTGCAATAAGTATCTGAATTCTGTCGGCAGACAGTTTGACAGAATTCTGACAGAATTCGGATACTCAAATCATAACCTAGTGTTGTGCGGTTCTTAACTATATCCATACTCAATAAAATGTGTAAAATACTTATAGGCATTCGACTCGTTAGAATTTTTTTCGGGTATAAGTACATTCTCATATCCGAGAGCGGCCGTTTTCAATGAGTGTGTTGAGTAAGTTTATTACAAAGGCGCTCAATCCGAATGTATTTTGAGTGTACTCTGAGTACTGCTCCTTCTCTGCCAACGTCTCTTAGGGCGCATTTATAGTGGCGACTTGTTGCTGGACCGGACCGAACCGAGAAGGAAAGCTGGAAAATGCTGCACATACAATCATATGAAACAAGCTCAAAGTGCGTATAGTGCCAGCCGAGCTTGCAACTTCAAGTGACTTGTGTGCTGGTTTCCATCTTCCCGATTGTTGCTTTCTCGCTCGCTCGTACGGTTTGCTTGTGTTTTGGCTCATTTTACACGTTGCTTGCTTATTACTTTCGTTAAATAACATGAAATGGAAAAAGAAACAAGGAAAACAATTTTTTTTGTTGTTGTTGCTGTTGCTCCTTTTCTTCGTCTTTTCTTTGTTTTTCTTGTGCACAAAAGCAAGTGTGTAAAATGAACAAACGAATGAAAAGAGATTTTTCCCACAAAGTTGGCAACGCTGGTGGTAGCAAACTAAATTC
Organism: Dichetophora obliterata; assembly: GCA_963920525.1. NCBI lineage: Eukaryota > Metazoa > Arthropoda > Insecta > Diptera > Sciomyzidae > Dichetophora > Dichetophora obliterata. The sequence goes on along the minus strand of OY986436.1, from coordinate 238,303,755 downwards.
TTCGGAAAAATATTGATTTACGAAAAAACAACAAAATGCAGCACACTTGACTGCCAGCGTCGTGATCGATTCTGAACTTCCTAGAATTCATTCATTCAAAAAAACAAAGAACCACACGATAGTAACAAAGAAGACCAACAAGAAAAGTAATAAGCATACAAGGACACGAAATTGCGCTCAGTTGTTATGCTGTATTTTCTTGACCGCAAAAAATACACACAGAAACAGCACTTTAAAGAAGCAACGAAGATAAATTTCTATCAACTATTGCACACAGAAAACAAAAAGAGAAATAGAGAAAAAAGCTATTGCCGGTGAAGCAATTCGTCGATTAGCGGCTGCAAGTGCGTTTCATCTAAAACAGAGAATCGAAGATTATCAAATTTTTTTATGTGCGCTCTTCTTTTCCATTTGTTTTTAAGCACAAAACTAAACAAACAAAAATAGCAGCAAAAAGATATAACAACTTTGTTTAGATTAGTTTTGTATTGCTTTGTTGCAATATCAAAAATAATACAACAAAAACAAAACCTAAAGAAAAAAGTTAAAAAAGTTAAAACCATTTGGATGATCAAGTAGCTTCATGTGGCTTGAAGCGCGTTATCGCTGAGTCATAGCATCAAAAAATCTTGGGCCAGCAGCTGATGTACGTTTTTTTAATGTGCGTTCTTTCTATGATATTCTTTTTTGTCAAAAAAAATTTGAAACAAAAACACAACAAGAAGGCAACAAAAACCAGCAGAAAATACTTGCGAAAAAAGTCGGAACAAGCTGGTACCTCATGTGACTTGAAACGACTTGCAGTTGCCGGAAGCGCGTTTCAGCCGCGTTTTTCGCATTTTCGTCTCTGCATTTGTTGGTTTGAGGAAAGCAAAATGAATGAACGAAATCATGTGGCTTTTTTGATGCTTCGGTTGCAAAAATTAACAAAAAAAAAAAGTAATATATAAAAAAACCCAAAATAGTCAAAAAAACAGCTGAAACAAGTCACCAGCGACAAGCGCGCACTATACGCACTTCCAGCTGCTTTTGGCAGGACGCGTTTCCAGCTCGGTCCGGCCCAGCAACCAGCTGTCACTATAAACACACCCTTAGCGTTAAATAAATTTTTTTGCGTATGCACTTTTCGTAAGCACTTGTCTGCAGTCCATGTGAGCTTTCATTTTTTGTTTGTTTTTTCTCGAAAACTCGTTCTTGGTATTTTATTGTTGCACTCTATGGAGAAAAAAACAACAACAACAACAATGCTTGTGATTTTGGTTTGTTAGACATAAACAAAAATAAAACAAATCAAAAGGCCGGCGCACAGTGGTTGAAAGTTGGAAATAAATACCAAAACTGATAACCTCTGTTTGTGAATTTTGTTTTTTTGCATTGCTTAAGAATATTCTAACTAGCATGATTCCAAAATATTTATCCAAAAATATATATAGGTTTTCTGTGTAGACGCCTTAAAATACGATTCATGTAAAAATGTTGAAAAAATTTCGTAAAATATTGATATCTTTCAAGAGTTATTACAGACACTTAAGAAAATGTATTGCACTCTGTTTTTTTTAAAAGTACAAAACGCATTATTGAAATGTTTTTTGCATACTTGAAAAAAAATTTTTTATTTTTGCAATAAATTTCTTATGCAAAGTTGATATGACAAAAAAACTTAAATTTATTTTTAGCAGAATAAAGCATTATGATTTTAGGGTGTCGATGATATTTTAAATAAAGAAATGCTTTTATTGGACTTTAAGTTGAGCGATTAAAAAAAAAACTGACAGAATTTTTTGCGTCCTTGAACAACATTTGGTAAGAACTAAATGCATTTCGAAGAAAATATGGATTTGTTTAGTCTCAAGATTTATTACTATAGTCATTTTCTTTAGTACGCTTTTAGGCATTTCTTCATTAAACGATCACTTCTTACGAATGTGCAGCATATTAATATATAGATATATCTCTTTATGTAAAATTGTTAAATTTTTAATGTTAATAGTAAAAGCATTAACTAACTAAATGCGATAAATGGTTTGAAATATTATAATTCTTCTTTTGCAATACTAGAATATGTTTACAGAGTACTTAAGTATTCTAGTGTGTTTCTCAGTCTATTTATTTGCTATATTAATATATAGTATATATTTTTTAAATTATTCCAATTAAATTAAATAAGTAAAACAGTAATGTGATATGTTTAAAGTTAAATTAATTCACATTATCCTACGAAACATTTAATGAATTTCGCAATAAAATGCTTTCAAAACTATTCAAATAATCAAATTCCTTTGTCAAGAAATGTTCTTCAAACATCTTCAACTAGCTGAAAGTGAAATATATATTCTTTGATTCTAAACAACAGAATTGGAATACGTATGCAAGCCATGTATTTATGCTACACGACCTGTGCTCACTTTATCACAATGCCGAAAGTATGCTATTATCTTTTTCAACTGTTGATAATTTCACATTTCCAACCAGCGCCAATTTTTGGCCAAACACTTGAGGTTCACTCTTTTTTTTTGAAATAAAAACGAAACGAGAAAATTTTTTATGTTTTTTTTTCTTTTTATTTTACTTATTTATTTGATATTCAATATTAGTATTATAAGAACATGTTCTTTTAAAATACAAAGGTAGTAAACTAACTATAATATTATATTCAGATTCAACGATTATGACATTATAACATAGTCAATAAATATTATTAATGGATTTATTATAATTATTATTATTTATTATTCATACTTATTCATAACAATTACATTTTTCATAAAGTTAAAAAAAAGAGCATTGACTCAGGATCCGCGGGTTCGTCATACCCAACACTCCATAAGGGAATGCCCTGCGGCATTGTTAAAAAAAAATGTAGAAAAATTATTATTTAATATCAGTATAATAAGAAGACACTATCTATAAGAAGAAGTAGCATGAAATATAGTAAGAATTATAGTAAGAAATAGATCGTAAAACGTTAATACTGACCTATAAATAGAAATCTGGCTATTTTATTTTATATAAAGATGACTACAATCAAGCAAAATGATTTAAAACGGCTTGCCTAAAGCTTCTTTCATTTCTAATAGATTTAAGGTGACTGGGTAATGCATTCCATAATCTAATGGCACTAACGAAAAATAGTCTGGTAGAGTTCAGGGAATTAAAGTTAGGTATTATCATCATATAACTCCTGCTTGACTGACAAAATTGTAATTTTTCAAAAAGATACAATGGCACTTTAAAGTGAATCAATTTATGAAGGAATATGCAATTGCGAGCATTATGATAGCTTATTATATCACAACCAAGTATGCTATTCTTGAGGTGAGATATGTGATCAAGCCTATGAATATTATAGACGTATCGCGTGGCATGATTAAACGCAACTCGCAGTTTGTGCTCAGAACGTGAATCTAGTTTACTATAAATAATTTCAGAATAAGTTATTATAGGGATTATCATTTGTAACTCCAATTTTCGCCTAGTATCAACAGGTGTAAGCTGCGCCGACATTCTTAAATTTCGCAGGGTATAATAAATGTTTTGGACTACACTATTGATATGATCGGTACAAGTTAATGAGGAATTAATATGAAAACCAAGACTCTTCACTATTTTTAGCTTCCTTACTATTTTTAGCTTCCTGTTCCCTATATACAAGTCCGGAATGTCATTTAAGCAGATTTTATATTTGGCAATAGGCAACACATATGTTTTCAGCGCATTAATTTGAAGACCGTTTCTAATAGCCCATTTATGAACACTATCGAGATCTTCGTTCAACCTGTAACTTAAATCTTCTAAAAGACCCGTTCTGCGGGAAATATGAAGCTGAACATCATCCGCATAGTCATGCATAGAGGAATGTTTACATACGGAAAAGATATCATTTATAAATATTGAAAACAAAAGAGGCCCCAGCACAGATCCTTGAGGCACTCCACTGCAAACATACTTGTATTGAGAGCACTTATTTGCAACATTTACTCTATGAACTCTGTTTGATAAGTAGCTACTTACAAGAATAACAGCATTAGCACAAAACCCATACTAATTTTTTAGTTTTTGACAAAGTAAGGAATGATTTACAGTGTCAAATGCCTTAGAGAAATCAATTAAGCAGAGTAGGGTAAGAAGGCCTTCATCATAAGGTGATCGAATATCGTCCAGTTTTTATAAAAAGCAAACAAATAACATCTCTGAATACTATAAACCACTAATTTAAACAGTTTAGAAGCAGCTAAGAACTAATTTAAAAACTAATTTAACAGCGCTTCTTTGAAGTTGGAACTGGGAAAAACACGTGAAGTGGAAAAATTCGTATGGGAGGTGGGCGTGAAAAAAATACTTTTATTATGTTAGACTTATATTGAAGATATCTGACAGAATGGATCAAGACAAAAAATATAGCGTTTTAAATATTTGTGTTGTATGGGAGGTAGGCGTGATTGTGGGCAGATTTAAAAATATTTTTGTGTGTGTTCTCATAAAGCAAATTCCAAATAATACACAAAATTTTATTGGTCTACGATGAGTCGTTCTATTTATTGACAATTTTTGTATGGGGCTCAACCACTGTGCGGCGCACGTGTCTGTTCGCTTCTTTTGCGTAATCACATGCAATAGAAGTTTAATTTAAGTTATGCGCATGTGATTTGGCAACTTAAAGTGACAGAAAAATAAAATAAAACTTTTTACTAATTTAATAATAATTGCTGATTGCAGAAAATGAATGACATGATACTATCGAAATTGCGTATTAACTTAAAGCCTCAACAACTTTGCCTAATGCGCAGCTTTCACTGTATAAGACAAAAAAAAAAAACACAAGAATAACACATCTCTTGGTATCTTAATGCTTAGGAAAAAATAGCACAAAACAAATACAAAAAGCTCGCTCACTTTTTACTGCTGCGCTCTACTGCGCTCTGTTTCATATCTGTGGCAGGGTTGATAAATGAGTTTATCATTTTGGTATACAAATTTAGAAAAAATTGTACTAAAGGAAAATAAATGAATGGAATAAATTTTGTTTACTTCATGCATACTGCGTTAATTTTGTCATTCCGTTTTTAACGCTGATAAGGAGGCGTGGAAAGTATAGAAAAGTATATATAGTCTTGATCAGCATCACCTCCTGAGCCGATTTCGCTAGGTCAGTCTGTCGACACGATTACAGCCACAATTTTAAAGCTATTGTATTGAAATTTGGTATACGTGCTTATATTAAAAAAAAAGATAAAGTTCGAGAACGAACAAAATCGAATGAAAACCACGTCTTCTCAGAAACAATAAAATTTCTAAAAACGCCACAAAAATGTTTGCAGTTACTTGGTATTGTGCACATAAGCTTTTAAGTAAAACATTCACCATATATTTCAAATTTGTTAAAATCAGATTAAAACAACGCCTACCTCCCATACAACGTTATTTTATCAAATTTTTAAAATATCTAAAAATGACACAAAAATTAATGTCATGATTAAAAATTTGCCCATAAACTTTGACCTCAAAAATTCGCCATATAACTGAAATTGTTGTTATAAAAAAAAAAACGCAACAGCCTCCTATAAAAAGTGACTTTAACAAAATGGTAAGCTAATGTAATGACTAGAAATTTTGCAAATGGACCTTGATCGCAAATATTCACCATATATTTCAAATTTGTAAAAATAGTATAAAAACCACGCCTGCCTCCTAAACAAAGTAGCTATATGAAAACAGTTAAGTCTCTAAAAATTCTGCAAAAATGAATTTAGTAAATTAAAATTATGAACATATGATAAGAATATTAAGATTCACTTTGAGTTTGAAATTTGGCAAAATTGATATAAGCTCGACCAGTCTCCCATACAAATTAACGTAAACAAAGTAGCATAACTTTTATAAATTCCACAAAAATGTGTGTATTAAGAGCATATTTAACATATAATCTTCTATATCTTAAACGTGTTCTGCATTTGAGTTTTCGCTAAATTGGATGAACACTACAACCATAATCTATACGGAGTGACATCATCAATAATATACTGTTTAGCTAAAAATATACTGTGGGGTATCTAAACTTTGACACAATCAAAGATAATTCCTTGCTAGTTTTTATTTAAATTAAAATAAATGTGTTTTTAACAATTCAGTTCATAAACCTTATAAAAAAAAATTGCAAAGCTTTTTATTTATTTTTAATTAATCACAAAGTTTCTTATAATCACAAAAAGGATCATAAGTGATCTTATAATATTCAAAATATGAGATCAATAAAATCTATAAAAATCTTATAAAGATATAGTTTAGAGGTCTTTTTATAATTAGGAAACAAAAATTTCTATAAGCGCGCGAATTTCTTTCGATGCTTTAATATAGAAAGGCCACTAAATTTTTTTTAAATCATGTTATTCGCAGATGCATTTAGGTCAATCACCCATCTACCCGGAATCTGACACAATCCAGCCGAAAATTTTTTAAAATGTTAATTAGGGCTTTTCCTTGTTAAGGTAATGAAAGCAGTTAATGGGAAAATCTATCAGTCAAGCAATTCTTCACTTTCATTCAAATTTTAGAAATTTTTTCATTTGATATAATATTGATTTGATATCAATATTAAGGCATTTAGGTCATTAGATTTTAAAAAGTATTTTGCTTAAATTAAATTAAATGAAGTGTTGCAATCTGCAATCTGCAGTCTGTTTCTGTAATTGGTTTTTATAAAACTTTGAAAATAAAATATTCTTTTAACATTTGCTGTCGAATGAGAAATTTAAGGACATCCTTAAGCACTTTTATATAAATTGGAGAAAAACGACTCTTAAAAATCATTTTATATGTATTTTACAGAGTACCAAAATTCAGAACTAGATACATTTTTTATTCCTTTAAATAGTTTGCTTACTTAGAGTTCTAAATGCTGTGTTTATTAAAGAGTAAAATAAAATGTACTGACAATGCTATGGTAGTAGGAAAGTAGGAAAAATATAAAATAGTATCAAAAAAGTACAATTATACCGAAAATATCAACCCTGATCTGTGGTAAATGAGCCGAGTGATTTGGCTGCTTGTGTCGATTATGAGTACTACGGCAAGTAGGATTAGTATCAGCAAGACGACAACAAACATAAGTATTTATGAACCGAAAAAACCCGATCTTTCCCGATCCGACTCCAGACTTAGGATACTCATATTTATTTGAGCCGCTTCATAATCTAGCTTTGTAGAAGAGAATATGAGTCGAGTTGCGTGCGCTAAGGGTGAGTAGGTTTTTGTACTTATTTTTTTCGGATACTCTCAGAGTCACAAAAAAGCTATACGTTGCAGTCTCTAGTGTACATCAGACAATTTTGAGTTTTAAATTTAGTTTGAAATTTATAGTGATATTCTTAATTTTTAACGAACTTAAATTTTTTTTGGTAAATTTTTTAATGCGTTAATGCGTTATTTAGTTGACCTTGCAATTGAAGATGATTATTTTATTTAATTTAAATTTTTAGTACAATGCATTTCACACAAAAACATGCAAAACATGGTTTAAATAAATACAAAGTATGTATATAGAAATGCTAGGAATAGTACTGAATTCAGTAGCCAAGATGGATTGTATTGAACCAGAACTAAACTAATATGTACTCTTAAAACTTATCCTTAACAGTCGTCTAAAGGTATTATATAATAATTTAATATTTTTTTTTTTTAAGACATAATAGACATAATAGTATACAGCTGTAACTAGAAGACATAATAGTATACAGCTGTAACTAGAGCAACAAGGACAATCTTAAGAGCCAGGCATTTTTAATATAAATTCAACTTGAGCACACTCCAGTTAAAAAGCTAAACTTTTACTTTCTTGAGGAAAAGATTTTTTGATCGTATTTTTGTATGTCTTCCCGATGTTTATTTAATAGTCTAGGCGCTACTGAAGAAAACAAAAAAACCTTCATTTGGAGTGAATGTGGTGAAAAAATTGTCAAATTTCTTACATTTACTCGCAAATCGTAGATACGGGAAAAATCTATTGTGTAAGTTACCTGATCTTATAATAAACAACTTTAAGAATTTAAAAATTCTTACATGCATATCTGAGTGGCAAAATAAAATTTTTTCGAAAAAGCTTTAGACTATTGTGATACCTATTCTTTTTACAAATTATTCGAATGACCTTCTTCTATAGTATACTATTGAAGATCTGATGATGAACTGTCGATGACGGTTCGAAATACCGAGTTTATAAATAAATACGTTGTGCCTTTAACTAAATGTTCTGGTGATATTACTTCGGATATTACACCATTAGTTTATTTTGGAGCGGTTTATATCTCTGAGAATAATGTAGTGGAATAAATCTTGAATCTTAAGACTGCAACTATATCCGATGCAGATGGTCTCTCGGGTATCTTATTAAAAAACACTTATAAATCCCTGGCAAAATCTCTTCAGCATATCAATAATAAGTCTTTATCTACGGGGGTTTTTCTTTCTGACTGGAAAATGTCATTTATATCCCCTGTTTTTAAATCTGGACACAAAAACAATATTGAAAACTATAGACCAATATCCAAACTAACGTCGGTATCAAAACTCTTTGAGTTTATAGTAAAAAGAAAAGTATATTTTGCTGTAAAAAGCTTTATATCTACATCCCAATATGGCTTTGTACCTGGTCGTTCAACGGTAACGAACCTTGCAATTTTTGCTGAATATTGCATTTCGGCTTTCCAACAGGGGTATTAGGTTGATTCCATCTACACAGACTTTTCGAAAGCCTTCGACAAAGTCTCTCGCGACATTTTATTAAAAAAATTTGCAAAAATTGGGTTTCACTCAAACATATTAAAGTGGTTTGGATCATATCTAAGTAATAGGGTATGTCATGTTTATATTGAAAATAAAATTTCAAGACCATTTATAGCCTCCTCTGGTGTATCTCAGGGAAGCATTTTGGGTCCGTTACTGTTCATATTATTTATCAATGATATTACATCAAAAGTAAAAAATTCACAGTGTCTTTTATATGCGGATGATTTAAAAATATTTGGAAAAATTGATTTGTCAGATGCCTTGTTCCTGCAATCAGATTTAAATTCTTTAAACGTCTGAAGTTCGAAAAATGGACTGTTTCTTGATGACGAAAAATTTATGTTAGGGGTCGTTCATAAACTACGTTACTGATTTTCCGGTTTTTTACCCCCCTCCCCCTGCGTTACTTTTCGTAGTGCTTTTCAAAACACCCCCCCCCCCCCATAAAGTAACGTGACATATGAAATTAATTCATTCGAATGATTATATATTTTCTGCGATCCAAGATTAGATGCTCTCAATCACTGGGAAAGAAGAAGCTGGTAGTTTTGTTGAGGATTCTTCAAAATAGAATTTTTCATCGGATTCTATGTCAACCCATTCAGGTGAATCACCATTTCTAACGCAAAGAAATTCACCTGGTCTTTGACAGAGTACCCTTAAAGGCTGCACCCGAGCTGCACCAAGTTCTGTATTTTTGTGTAAATGCTTTCTGAAAATTGATTTATTTAAATAGTATTTTTTATTCCGATTTATTGTAAACGATATAATACAAACTTATGGCAATTCATAGAAGTTTTAAAAACGAAATACAAGCCGCAGGTAGAATACGACCTTGAACTGATTTCTTCTTTCTGAGAAGGACAGTACATGTCATACGGTATCTCCTTTGATCAAGAACACTCAGGTCTTAACGTCAAAGCCTGTCGCAAAAGCAAAGACCCAAATTTTTCAGACGTGTGATGAGATGGTGAAGGAATACCAAAAGTTCCTGTGTCGAGGGAAAAGGTGGTGGAAGAAATCGTTGAAACAAAAGTTAACCATCAATTTAGACGATCAAACATAAACATGTAAGGTAAAAATTTTTGAAATGATTGTGTTTCTAATTAGAGGTTTTTCGTCGATTTTTTTAATTTTTAGAAACGTTACAATATCTAAACACCTCCCCCTCTACCGTTACTTATCGTAGTGCATTTCAAAACCACTCCCCCTAAATTGGTAACGTAGTTTATGGACGACCCCTTATCTACTTTTACGAAATCATTATGTCCATTAAAAACAACCTACTACTTAGATAATTTTTCTTTAAAATGTGTTTATGAAATTAAAGATCTTGGTGTGGTTTTTGATTCAAAATTCACATTCATTTGCCATCTTTATGATATTATTTCGAAAGTTTATGCACTTCTTGCTTTAATACGGTGAAAGTGGTTCTAATCTTAAGGACTCTTTCACATTTAAAGTACTCTATACTTATATTATTCGTTCGAAGTTGGAATATGCATAGGAATCAGTTTTTGGCAAAAAAAAAAAAAAAACGTTAAAATTGCCGCCATTTAGCAATTTTTTAACCGATTTCGATTTTCTTAATTTAAATAGAAAGACATTTTTACGTGCAATTAGTTTTTGTAAAAATGAAAATGGCATTTATGGAATATTATTTAATTAAAATTTATAGAAACACCATTTTTTAGGTTAAAAAAGTACAAGAAACTGCTTCGCTACACACTTCTTTTTGTATTCTATCGAATATTTTTTATACAGCCTTATTTTTTTATAATTTTTAATTTTATTTTTCATTTGCAATAGGCCAAATGGCTATAAAAATGCTATTAATGTGGGCACAACAAAATTCGAACACTTCAACTTTAAAAATAAGTTGAAAAAAATTGTGATGAACTTGAGAGGTCAAATCAAGTGCTTTAGACTCTCAATGTGTCCTTCGTTAAGAATTTCTATTAAGTTTGGATGTCCTTATTTTTTAATGGTTTTGACAAACTATGTTATAATTCAAGAAAAAGAAATATTAGTTACCAAATTATTAACTCGGCTTTTTTAGTTTGAGCGCGAGTGTGTACTACACCAGCTAATATTTTTACGAAAAACGTGGTTTTTGGAGTTTTTTTGAAAATAGTTAAGTTCACTGGCGGCTATCGTTACAGCCAAAAAAATGTTGTGTACTTGTCTTGAAATCGATCAAGGTTCATTTTAAGTCTGTGGCAATGACAACTTTTTTACCCCATAGAGGTCAAGGCACCCTAATATTCAGCTTTTTTTGGAAAAATTGAGCTTGAATTTTTAATTAATTGCCTTATTCAGTATTACCTCTTTTGACTTCTTTAAAGTAAATGAAAAGATTAATACAAAATTAGCTTAGGTTTCTTTGAAATAAAGAAGTTTATATTGATTGGAATATACCTATAGCACTGCAACATTATTGAGTGTTACCACATGCTACTCAAAAAATAATATCTCAAAACACTTAAAAATTTGTACACGTGTACCTTAATATGTCTTTATCTAATGTCAACATTTTTTGTTTCATTTGGAACACTTGAATTTTGGCCAGTTTTCCAATTTGGCTGGCCCACTGTAGAATGCAGAGAAAAAAAATTTATTTTACACCTCTCTATCACACATTTATTTAATATATCCCTAAAAGTAATCGCATATATATATTTTCATTATTCATCGAATATATATATATAAACATTATTCATGCTCAAATAGTTATTTTTAGAAAATATTCCAAAACAGTAAGCATAAAATTAAAATCTTTTCTCTCTTCTTCTGCACATTTCACTTTAGCATTTACTTAGTGTTTACTTTAAAATTCCCTTTTTACCCGCTATAATGCCATGCAACCAAATTAATTTTCCGCATTTAGCATAAAATACTTAAGAAGTTTCACTTCAAATAGCATCAAAGATTTTTGCCAAGAACTTCTTAAGAGCACAAAAGTGAAGCACTTTTTGGCATTGCACTCGCATTTATTGCATTTGCTCTAGTTTATAATGCAAACCGACGAGCACTCGACTGCGTCTCACTTCGTTCGTATCGTATTTCGCAGACATAGCAACGTAGCAGCAGACAGTTTGAGATATATTCTTTGCCCTTCTCTTCGCCCATCTTTTCATTGCCCTCTCTTTGCCACCACAACAGTTTTTGCCTCAACGTGCAACAGTTCGGAAAAGTAATAAAAATGAAACGAAGCGCAAGAAAAACCGTTTAGCTGAAGTTCAGTTTAATGACAAATGTCAGCGGGCTAGTGGATGGCGAGGACGAGAATTGTCTTGAGAAAAACTTTAGGTATTGTTTTTAGTGCCTAAATTTAAAGTTGAATTTATGGTATGCATTTAAAGCTTTGCCTTTGTAGTGCTCAATTTAATGCGCGGTGAATTTATTTAATTGAAGTTGCGCATACGCCATGCTGTACGAAATGATTTAAAAATCCTTGGAAACTTGTTGAGCTCACAGAATTGTTCAGAACTTGACTTGAACAATTTCAGTCCAAATGGAATCTCAAGAACTTTATGGCTTTACGTGGGGTGAGGTGGAGTGGTGTGCAGTAATGTTATAGTTCCTAAATGGTTCAGAGTGCGCTAAGTCAAAAATATGTGCAAACGTTTCTTATGCGTTTAAAGATTTTTTTCATTACAATTTTAAGATCTTATCTTATGTTTCATTAAAAATTTAAGACACATGAAAATAATTTTATTAATTGGCAAACTTTATTGTGTGGAATTCTATCAAAACTGCTGCAACTTGTTGGGCTTGCTCGTTGACGAACTCCTTATTATTTTTTCTATTTTTTTCCCCTAACTTGTAGCTTACTTGCTCAACTTGAGTGGCAGACATCGTCCACTTGTTGTTGTTTTTTGCCATTTAACGATCTTCCTTGTATACAATTTTTATATATATATTTTTTTATTTTGATTATTTTTTCTTTGTAGCCTCGTTACAGTTTTGCTTACTTTTCATTTATGCAGCACTTCGTTCGGTTTGTGGCTTGCGAGTTTTTGTGGCAACATTTTTTTTGCTGCATCATCTTTTATGAGAGTATTTGGTGCATGCATTTAATTTTGAGCAAATAATTTTGAACGACTCTTGCTTTCGCTGCAGGGGAGGGCAACAACTTCTAGCTTAAAGGCATTTGCGAAGATGTTTTGCGGAAATTAAATACTGTACATATAGCAAATTGTCTGAATGTCTGTGTTATAATGTTTAACATGGTAAGAGTTTTTGTGTTAGCACTGAAGTTTGTGCAGTTGTAGTGGGAGATGAGAAATTTTCTCGCAATTTAATAGAAACTTTTAATCATGAAGAACATGTATGAACTACATGGAAAAGTCAAGCGTAGGGTTTTGCTGTAAGAGTATGTAAAACTCACTTTACATTATAATGTATATTTGTACATTTTAATCTTTATTTTTTTAATGAGATGCTAGAGCTTGGGTTAAGAGTTTATTTAATTTAAAATTTTTGCTTTTAAACTTTATTTAAGATAATTTTACTGTATTTTTTGAATGCATTTTAATTTTTAGCAAAAAATTAAGCTTCTTAAGTCAACGTTTTACATTTGAAATCGTTGTTTTTTTCTCATTCTGAGCTGATGAGTTTGCAGATGTTACAGTTGTTACAAGTTAAATTACAGTTAAAATCAAAAATTAGATTTTTGGGTTTTTCAACCGGAATATTAAAAAAATGTGGCCATTCTGTTGATAAACAAAATACATATCGATGAGTACATAACAATTCAACTAATTTTGAGTAAAATCTGACCTCTGTGTTTCCAATTTTTTTTTTTGAAACTTTGTAGGTTAGTAGTGCATATAAAAATAACTTAAACTGTGTTTTTGTTTTTGACGAAAATTTTTTTTTTCAAAAGTTATACACTTTAAAAATATTAAAAAAAACATAAAAAATACAATTAGTGCATGTATTCAAATAGATGTACTTTTGAAACCGTAAGCTGTACAGAAAAACGTGTGCATTTATTTTAAAGATCTTGAAATTGTCTTTTTGGTGGTATATTTTCTTGCAGCATTTTTATAAAAAATTCCTTTTTATTTAACCTCAAACTTTCAATCCCATTTTTCATAGTCTTCGCACAACAATTTTTTTTTTATTTTTAGTGCAGTGTTTAGTTAAGGCATCAATTTTAAGGACACACAGTTTTAGGTTGGGATTCCAACGATTGCTATTTTTAACAAAATTTTTAAAAAATGCTTACAAAAAATTTCTTGTAACACCGAAAATTCCATATTTTCAAACATTTTAATAGTTTTTAAAAATATAAAAAAAAAATGAAAATAATTGGTTTTACAAATTTTTGCTTCTTTTGACTACTAATGGATTTATTTGAATAAAAACATATATTATTTTGGATATTTATTGGTATCAACATAAAAAATGGCATTTTTGGTATAAAAAGGAAAGCTTTTGTAGGCATTTTTTAAAAATTCGCTAAAAATAGCAATCGTTGGAGTCCCAGCCGTAAATTGTGTGTTAGCCTTTTATCTTAATGCTTTGACTCAACACTGAACTAAAAATATAAAAAATTTGTTGCGAAGACTACAAAAAATGTGACTGTAAATTTCAGGTTAAAAAAAAATAATAGTTTTTTATAAAAACGCTGCAAAAAAATTATACCACCAAAAAGATAAATTCAAGATCTTTAAAATTTGTTTTCACTTTTTTTCTGTCCAACTTACGGTTTCAAAACTATATCTGTTTGAATACATGCACCTGTTGTATTTTTTAAGATTTTTTGATATTTTTTACAGTGTATACCTTTAAAGCAAAATTTTAAATCCAAAAAAAATAAGTAAGCAGATATAATACTTTTTAGGAAGACTATCCACCTAGAGATATAAAAAACTTTCCAAAATAGTGATGCCAGAAACGTGGGTGCTTTGACATGGAATCACCGATATTGAATATACACAAACACAGCAAACACAGGAAAAAAATTTTCTAACATTTGACAAATTTATAATTCTGAAGTATAGTTTTTTCAACACTCCTTATCATTTAAGATATCGTAAACAATAATCGTTTATATGAGCTGGATTTGAGAATGACTTTTCACCATTTTTTTTTTATTTTATAATAACAAATTCACCGAAATTTTAAGCGAAAATCGCGTTTTTCAATTCCAAATGCTGACAAAAATAAAAAAAAATCGGAAAAAGAAACAACTTTTTAAATCATTACCTAGAAAAAAAAAAATCAGCTTTTAAACGCATTTAAATTTTTTAGTTTCAGATGATCCAGTAAGAAGTTATAGTGTTCATCACATAACAACTTTTTTCTAAGCACCCCCGGAGATTCGCTGTCACGGACTTATTTATCGATACTTTTAATTGAAAATTTTTACAAAGATACTAAATGAACCAACATTATTCGTATTTTAAAAAAAAACCATTAAGTTATGCCGTTTGTTTTGCATTTAAAATCTGACCCCGCCCTTAACGTAGATTCCTGCCGTTTAGGCTTTATTTTCTATTGATTCATAGCGCAAGGCTGAAGTATTGGCCAACGTCCTTTTGAGGTACCAGTTTAGCTTCATGTTGTGATGATATGTCGCAACCTAGGGTAGTGGTGGATGTCTTTCTAAAAGCTTTTGCATATTCTGGAGTACGGCACCCGCTTTTTTTTGGATTCGCCCGGAGGTATTAAATTTTTCGAAGATAAGTATAGCCGTCCTATACGCATGCACGATTTATATTCTAGATCCTGCCCGAATCAGCCGGGACAGACTGAATGTACCTACGTAAGCCAACATTGAGCTTGGTAGCTCTGTCCCCGATATGGACGTAAACCACAGCCACCACGGCCCTTATCTCTCCGAAGGGCCGTCCCAATCAATTACCCTGGCCTTTGCAAAGAGTCGGGCGTATAGTTATCCAACTACGCCCATTTAAACATCAAACAATTTTCACATTTACAAAAACCCGTGACCAAAGTTGCAGACCGATATCCCTGCTAGAAGTATTTTTGGCCTCTATCTCCATATAAGTGAACCACTGTGCAATGAATGGCGTGTTACGACAGCTGCGCTTTAGGGCATTTTGTACTGTTTTAACTGAATTTTCCGCTTGCACGTTTGTGATTTGATGGCCATCTGGTGACGTTATATGCTCGATACCATTAAGTTCTGTAAAGATTAAAAACTATATAGAAATAACAACTTTTCCGATATCGGTACTTAACTTTTAGGCAACCTAAACCAAGAAAAAATATCTTTAATACACCCTTAGTAGCAGAGTACTATTTTTTAACATTTTGACATACTCAACCCATTTACTAGAGCTATCTACGACTATCAGACAATATATATTCATGAACGGACCAAAAAAGTCGACATGAACCCTAGACCAAACCTCATCTGATCTTTTCCAGTTAATTTATTCCTATTGAGGTGGAGTTGAATGAGTCCATAAACATAGCTCACAAACTCCTACAAGTTTTTCCAAATCTTTGCTTTGGCCTGGACACCAGCAACACACTCGTTTCATTGTTTTTATCTTAACTGTACCCATATAAGTTACATGCAAAAAATTAATCACGTCTAATTGCAAAATTTTTGGAATTATGACCCTACATCCCCAAAATAACCATCCCGATTCTTCAGATAATTCTTCTCTTCTCGTGAAATAAGGAACCAATTCTGGAGCAACTTTTTTAGGCCAACCTAATTGAATCATGTCACGGAATTTTGTCATTAATTTCGTCTCTTTGCCAATAGATTTAAAATTTTTCATATCGTTTTTCCCATATACTTGCATTAAATAACACTGTGCGGCACGAAAATCTGTATTTAATAATTTCAACGTTTTTCACTTAATTCAAATATGAGGAATCTTGTAGTAACATCCGTTTTGCCACTTTACCGAAGACTTTAGTGCAAAATTTTTTTTAATTAGTCCAGATATGCACTCATTTGCATGTTGAGAACTCTTGATCCGTTAGGATTTTTATTTTTGTTTTTTCAGCAAAGTTCTTTCTTTTATTCTTGCCAACAACTTTGTTGAACAAGTATATAACGAAAAATAATTTGAAATTGTCTTTAAACCTTTAATAAGCGACATACAAATGTCTTGCCCGCTTTCAACGCTTCAAAGCAAAAAATGTTACTAATACGCAATGGTGTTCGAATTTTTTCGTTTGACTTTTTGTAAAAATCACTCGATAATCGATTTTTTTCATATTCATTTGTTCAGCAAAGTTATTGGCCAGAATTATTGAAAGAACTTTGCCCAAGAAACCAAAATGAAAATTCCCATGGTTCAAGAGTTATCAGCAAAAAAAATGAGTGCATATTTTGAGTAATTTTTGATATATCTTAAAAAAGAAAATTTTGTTCTAAAATGTTCGGTAAAGTAGTAAAGCAAATGTCATCACGAGATTCCTTATACCAAAATTAAGTGAAAAACGTTTAAATTATCAAAAACAGAGAAAAAGATATAAATAGCGCTCAGTGTAATTAATAAATTAGAAATTCGTTTAAATTGACGTTAGATTTTCGTAAGAGGAAATCTCGAAGATAAGTGAACTATATTAATCTTAGACTTGACATGTTCAATGTAGCCAGAGTGATGTGCTATGATAAATAATATTTGAAAAATTTTGAATTTTACTTTCATATTTGAATGGTTCAAGGCAGTAAGGTGCTAACCCACATAAAACAAATTTGAAAATAAACGTATTTGAAAATTTTACGGTTTCTAAAAATCGAAATTTTGAATATTTAAATATTTAAATATAAATATTTAAGAAAATATTAAAGATAATATTTTTCCCAAAAAAAAATTGTATAAAATTATATTTTAATTTTCATTTTTAAAAGTCCAGCATGCAATTGAAACTCCATAATTAGAACCATAAAATCCTTCGTCTGCTGGTGGTAGAAAATTTAAATCATAGGTTGTTTACCCCAACAAAAAGTAGAATTATATTTAAATTAACTTAGCACCACTCGCTTACAAAGCATTTCATTTTTTTTAATATGTTAAACATATTACTGAAGGACCCTCTTAAAATCAAAATATTACAAAAGCAAGAAATGAAAAAGCTCTAGTCTAGAGCGACGTTTAAAAACGTTTTTTATGTGAGTTACCTTCTTATTTTCCAAAACTTAAGACTCAATTACGTGCAACAAAAATAATATACGCTTGTTACTCCTAAGCGAATGCAGATAACGACTTAATTTTTTGTACACATATAAAAGATATTGCAACTATATTGTTTTGTTTGCATACAGAACTCAGTTTTAATATAAGTGGGGCTCAGCACATTATTGCCTCGACATTTTCATTTAACACAAAAATGCTTTATATTAAATGAAAAAATGTAAAAAGAACATTATTGATATTTTAAATTTAGAGCTTAACTAAAATCTAACTTAAGACCAACACTATATAAAAAACATTAATATGCCACGTTATTGCTTGTTGACAACTAGCAATCAGAAACTTTCGTTTATTTATTTTATTTATTTAATAAATTAGCTTATAAATAATGTTTACAAACTAATTATATATACATATATATGAAGCTATAGCCTAGAGCCTTTAGCTTTTCAAACTTCAAATAATTTTCGTTACTTGATATCAGAAACGTTTTTATTCCAAGCTTACTCAAAACTGTTTTTTAAATTGATAAAATAGTTTAATCAACTATATTATTTTTGGATTAAATTTGCTTTTGATGATTAAATGCATTGCATTTATTCTTTTATTCATATTTGAGCACACATTTTACTTGTTGCTGACAAAATAAAAAGTTGCTTGCACATGTTGTCACTTATTTGGCCATTTAATTAAATCTTAGTTGTTCTATTTTTAATTTCAACAATTTTAATTTTAATAAAACAAAGTGTCATTGTGTAGTTTATGCTATTGCATATTGTATCCTTTCAACATCAAACAAAATAAATTCATTGTGCATACATGTTTCTTTCATTCATATTATAGCATTTGTTTTATTGTATGTATTTTAATTAAATTAAATTAATTTTTGTGCTACCAATGCATGCAAATAAAAAATTAAATGAAGTGTTGTTGCACAGCAAACGAAGCAACTATACAATCAAAACATTTCACGGACGTGACACTATGATCACTGTCATCAAATGTCATTTAATAATAAAAGCATTTGTTGCGCTTTCTGTGTTAACGAGTACTAAAAATACGACTCTTGAGTGTTGACACTCAAAATGCAGATACTTTATGGCAGCAACAAAAATAGCAGCTTCTCTCACAATGACAACAATAATCATTTTTTTTTACGCGTGAAAAGACTTTGCCAGCTAATAAAATTGCATGGATTATTTTTCATACTCTCAATTGTTATTTTAAGTTGCAATTTTAAGGTATTTCGTATTAATTATTTGAGTTGGATTCGAACTAATTGAATAATTATTTACAGAAGATTAATTTTGATGTTGCAATTGAATGCGTACATAGATGCTTTTAATGGTTAATGATGATTTGGTTAGTGCTTGAATTAATTTACGAACTTTATAAAACTCATTTTATATATTAAAAGGAAAACATCAAATGTTGTCGTACACTTTTTTTTGATATTTATTTTAGAAAGGCATATCATTGGAAAGGTATTACACCGTAGATGTGCCAAATCATAATGGATTTTTAATTTATGACCTCTGACCCGAAATATTAACGTTGAAAATTTGTATTATTTTTGGTAAGGTATCTCAGAGCTAGGAAGAGGTAGAATGCTGAATGAGGTATCAAATGAAAGATCTGACATTTTATATTGGACCTGAAATATGAGCGCAAAATTAGCATTTATTAAATAAGAGCTAAACTGTTAGAGAAAGCAAAACATGATGTAAAAGGGCATTTTTGAAAATATAAATACTTCAGACATTTTACGCCATCTCTTACGGATACCATAAAATAAGCTTATTTTTATGTTACAAGTGTGAATATATATTGTGATTGTGAAATTTCATAAAAATAGTAAATATTGAAAAATTTCCGTTAATTTGACTTAAAAATTATTGTGATATCTCGAAAACTGTTAATGTTTGCAGTACAACGTATTTTTGTATGAAACGTCATTGGTTCAGAAATATAACGGTGTACGAAAGTTTTTTTGGTATTATTTTTCATGAGTAGTATGCTAAAAAAGTTCCCGTTAAATTGACATCAGAATTATTGAGATATCTCAAAGAGTGTAGATTTTCTCAGTACAACGTATTTTCTCAAAGTCGTCGTCTCAGAATGAGAAAAAAACCGATTGAAATTTCATGTTTTGATTTTGCAAGCAAATATCTCAGCCATTTTTCTATCAATTTTCACAGAGTTTTCCTTGTCTGAAAGATCAGTTAAATGACTTTAGAGAAATGAGAAAAGGTTTAACGTTATATCACTAATTCAATGTTTTATATTGTTTTAAATAAACCTTTAAAATTTTCAGTTTTTGCTCAAAAAAAAAAGGTCAAAGGTTTTTTGTTGTAATTTTTTTTCTTATAAAATTTTATTTTTTTCACACTTTTTCATATGACATATAAATTATTTTCAAAAATTGCTTCATTTTGACACATAATTCAAAAAACAGTTTCTGTCATCAAAAATCATGAGCTACCCGCTATAATTTTTCTGATGAAAATGAAATTTTTCAAAATATTGTCTTAATATTTTTTACAAAGTTCTACAGCTTAAAAAATAATTTTTCTGAAATAATTTTTAAATATATTAAACTAATCCGAAGTTATATACACTCATCTATGTTTTAAGTCACATCGTTATATATAGAAATAGACGTAGGAGAAACAGTTCTTCCGTGTTTCTGAACCGATTTTGATAACTTTTTTTAAATTACTTAGAGTAGGGAGAAGGAGTTCACCGAATATTTTTGTGTCCTTTGACCTAAGAGCGAATATGAAATAATATTTCTAAAGTAGAACCTAAACTTTGATATGAGCGAATATGAAATAATATTTCTAAAGTAAAACCTAAACTATGAGAAATGGAAGAACATGGCGTGAGAGGAAATTTTAAACATTAATACAATGAACAAATAACTTTTTTCGCTATCTCTTATGGATACCCTACAATAAGCATTTTTTTATGTAACATTTGTGAATATATATTATGATGGTGAAATTTCTTACAAATAGTAAATTCAGAAAAACTCCTTTAATTTTGACATCAAAGTTATGACGATATCGTGAAAATCGTAACTTTTCGCAGTGAAACGTATTTTTGTATTGAAACTTAAGATTTTCTTAGTACAGTACATTTTCTTAAGGTAAGGTCAACGCCTCAGAATGAGAAAAACTATTGAAATTTCAGAAAGTTGGTCGTATTTCGGCCACAGGCGATACTAATGCGTGATATTAATGCGTGAAGAT
The DNA here is from genome assembly GCA_963920525.1 of Dichetophora obliterata. Lineage (NCBI taxonomy): Eukaryota > Metazoa > Arthropoda > Insecta > Diptera > Sciomyzidae > Dichetophora > Dichetophora obliterata. The sequence continues at coordinate 238,282,589 of OY986436.1, read as the reverse complement.
CAAAAGTTGTACGCTTTTTTAAAATTTATTTTAGAAGAAGGTTAATGAAACTTATATCATATGAAAGTTACTACACTATAGATGTGCCGCAACATGATCGGTTTTCAGTTGAAGACCTACGAACATGTTATACGACCTGTCATTTCTTAAATAAAAGCTTAACTGTAAGAAATGGAAGAACATGATGTAAGAGGAAATTGAAGACATTGATAAGATGTGTAAAAGATTATTTTTCGCCATCACTTACGGATACCCTACAGTAAAAATTTATTTTATATAACATGTGTGAATATATTCTTTGATGGTGAAATTTCTTACAAACCGTAAGTTATGAAAAATTATCTCTATGTTAATATCAAAATAATTTCAAGATCTCTAATACTATGGAAACTGTCTTTGTAAGAAAAAATTAACTTTTTTCTTATGAACCTTTTTTAATATTTTACTTTATCACAATATATCGTCGTTACAAAAATGAACTTGTGAATATGAAAAATTAAATTATTCATTTCTAATGAAAATTCTATGGAAAATTAAAAATGAAATTTCACAAGCTCACTTTTGTAACGACGATATAAGACAAACCTCTAAAATATGATATTAATAATCATATTTTATAAAATTATTGACAAACATAACAGTTTTTGTTTAATTTAAAAACACAATGTTGCTAGCTATTAACTATTTTCAGATACATGACACAAAATTATCTTATATATCAAGCAAAACATTCTAATATTCAGACAACTAATTACTTAAATCATGCAAATTATTCTCTTTATAAAAAAAAGAAATAATAAAGCATTTTAATATTTAGAAAATTTTCTCCTTTGGATAAAGCGAATTCTTCTATATTCTAGGATAACAACCCAGCTAGCACAGATTTCCATTTGTAAAAAAATATGTTAGAATTCGGTGGTATTCCAGTTTTTTTAACAAATTTAGTCACAAATGGGTTATATTAAAGTTTCAAATAAGTAATTTGCAACAAATCATTCGTTTTGTTGCAAATTAGTTGTTACCCAGCAGCGGATTTGCCAGTGGCTACCATAGAACTAATACAGAATAAATTACCAGGTAAGGAAGCATTACTTTTTTCAAAAAGTAATGCGTCTGCATATAGCAGAAGTAATTAACTCATACCTCATTACCTGTAATGTAGCATACAAGGAAAAGTAATGCAGTGATTTTGCAAATATCCGAATAACTTTATACAAGTATTATGTTACTCCATAACTTCTAGGTAATGCTGAAGGGAGGCGATCACTTACCTCCTGTCCCATTCAATGTTAAATGTAAGGCCTTTTATGCATAGTAAGGTAATATAGTCGGAAGTAGTGGTCATTACAAGGTAATTGATGCTTCATATATTCGGAATATATTCCATCCGCTACTGGGTAATTATGTCACGAATAAATACTCATGTTGTAAAAATGTTTCATAAAGTTTCATAAAAATAAGTAATTTTTAAGTTAAATTAACATTATTACAACATTTCTTTTTGTAGCACTTATAAAATATGTTTGTGTATTGTAATTGTTACAAATACAGTAACGAGCTAGCAACCTAGATGCGACTTAGTTGCTTTGTGTTTATATTAAGTTATATCAATGTCACAACAACTAAATGTTCAAAACCTCGGTTTGAAGATGTTTTTATTAAGTTATTGGGAAGATACAACTAAATGTTTCCAATATTGCTGTGACGCACTAAAATGCCTTAAACAAAATATAAATTTTATTGTTCACAAACAATTCTGTGTTGCTTGACAATTTCAGTGCGTAGGCTTCTGATGCCTTGTAATCCATTTATGTTTTATTTCAGCGTTCAACGAGACTACCAAATTGAACAATTTTTTCGTTGAATGGCAATGAGTCACTGTGGAGTTATGAAAATTTGTTTTATTGCAAAAAGGTTGCAATGAGGTTTTTATTCAGTTACAAGAACATTGGAAAAAGTCATTGCAACCTTATGCTGTATTGAGATTATTATTCAGTTGCTACAACTTTACGAAATATTATTATAACTCAAATAATGTAGTTAGGAAAAATAACGTTGAATTGAGGTTTTTATTACGTTGCAAAAACATTGAAAATAATCATTGCAAGCTTATGCTGTATTAAGGTTATTATTCAGTTGACGCCAGTTTAAAAACATGTTAAAAACGATGTATTGAGGTTATTATTCTATTGCAAGAACTTTTTGCAACTTATTGCAACTTATATAATGTAATTAGTTACATGAACGTTGTATTGGAGTTATAATTCAGTTGCAAGAAGTTTTGAATAAAATTGTTTTAAGTAAGTGCTGCATTTAGGATATTATTCAGATGCAACCACTTTAAAAAATATTTGTAACTTTGTATATATAGTCAGTTGCAAGCACTATGTATTGAGGTTATTATTCAGTTGCAAGAACTTTGGAAAAAAGTGTCTTAAAACTTCATACTCGCCATATTTGATTTTTTTCTTACACTATGAATTTTGATTGGAATAAATTAAAATACAATTTTTCATAGTATTTATTATTTTCTTTTAATATTTTCAGTGCAATATGACACTAAAAACTTAAAAAAATATATTTAGCTATAGTTTAAACATTATTAGGCAGAAATGAAAAACTCGAAACATTTCTTATTTCCAAATTATTTTAAAAATTGTTATTTTTTGGTGGCACGTGAGTTTTCTAGAGGTAAACATTCATCAACAAAACAAAATGGCCTTAGCTGTATAACTCTTCATATTTTCAATTTAATTTCATATCTTCGTATTACATTCCAATTTGTCTTTGACTTTTAAAATACACTCCAAAAAATTATCACTGGTTTAATGAAAATTAAATTAAGGAATTGTGAAAGCATTCTAAAACTTTTTGTCATCAGTACTCCTTCCTTGTTAAAAAATCTTACAATGTTACAAAAAATAACTTCAATAAAACAAAATGTTTTTTACATTCAAGTTATTTTACCTGAATTAAAACGTAAGAATAACACAGTAAAAACTTTTTTAGATGTTTCATCTTGTGGCGTGCAAATTAAGTTTGTACTAACAGCATTTCTTTAACACATTTTTCGCCTAATTCCAACCTAAGTTGTTACAAAATAAGCGTAAATGTCTGCTTTTTCAGTAGTAATTACGTTACAATTACGATTTATATCTGTATTGGCGACTCTTTTGCGACACTTTTACAACCTTTTTGTACTAATATAATAAGTTGGGGATTGGCCGAAGCAGACCACAGTGGGTCCCTTTTCGTCCCGCATTGGACAAAGGGTACTACTGCTCGGAGTACTCGTACGTGAGCATGCTCCTTGTGTAAGCATTCTTTGTCACCTCAAGCATATCCTTATAGGTTAGTTGACCAATCTCGGCTTCGCCAATAAATGGGCGTCCCAGAGTGGTTAATCTTATGCTTGCCAGCGCCGGACACTGGCACAGAATGTATGCTGCTGTTTCCGGCTCCTCTAGGCATAACCTACACGCATCGTCCTCGGTCAGAGTCATCTTCCCGAGATGGTACATGAAGGGACCGTGTCCTGTGACCAGTGCAGTAAGCCAGCTTAAAGTCCTTCGATTGTATCGGATAACTTTTGCTGCCTCACTACGAGACTACTTCACGGCCGCCTTTGATTGCCTGCAATTAACAGCTTCTTCCCACCTTTTACTGTGTTCCGAGTCCGTCCATTGTTTAATAAGGCCTGCCACCATATTGTCGCCTATGGCGATACGTGGTTCTGGTCCACAGAATTCTTCTGCTGATCCTGCTCTTGCTAAAGAATCAGCTTCTTCATTCTGTGCTATGCCAGAGTGTCCTCTCACCCACATAAGTGTAAGCTCATTCGTCTGGGCGCACCTATTGAGTTTTGTAAGACATTCTATGGCCAACCTGGAAGTGATGTCTGTCCATTGCATACACCTAATCACAGACTGATTGTCAAGAGCGATGACAATTTTCTTGCCACTGATCCGGCCAACTATCAGGTGGTCCAGCGCATGCACTACGCCAAGCATTTCTGCCTGGTATACAGACACAAACCTCCCCAACCTCAGTACACAGGATAGGCTTAAATCTTTTGAGTACACGCGTGCCCCGGCCCGACCATTCATCAGAGAGCCGTCTGTGAATATACTGATATCGCTACCAGCGATTTCTTCACAAACGGCTCCATCCGTTATAAGAGTTTTATAACATTTTTCTGTTATTTTTACTCTTTGCCTTCCGTTCATAGGCATAAGCGCCTCCCTGACATCTCTCTGTACAAAATCAAGGATGCTAATATGACCATGCAGGGCCGTTGCCCCAGGCCACGTAGCATTTCGCAACATCCTGAGGACTGACAGCGCCGCTGTTTTCTTTATTTCTAAATCCAACGGCAGCATACCTAACAGAACCTCCATTGCGCTTGTTGGAGTGGTGCGTATTGCACCTCTTATTCCAACACACGCCAGCCGTTGGACTCTGTCCAGTCTCTTCTTAATGGTTTTCTGGCTGACTTTTGTCCACCAAATCACCGAAGCATACGTGATGACAGGTCTAACCATCATAGTGTAAACCCATTTCATAGCCTCTGGGTTTAGCCGCCATTTGAGACCACAAACGCGTCTGCACTGGAACAGAACTTTCTTGGCTCTTTGAATCCTATCTTCTACATGCTCGTTCCAGTTCAGTTTGCTATCAAGGGTTACCCCTAGATATTTAACTTTCGTGTACATGTTGATTTCAGCTCCAAAAAGTCTGAGTGGTTCTGTCCTCAGGCCTACCCTCTTTCTAGTAAAGAGAATATTGTTTGACTTACCTGCGTTTACGGTAAGGCCTTGTTCTCGACACCACTCCTCCACCATTCGGAGTGCTCCCTTCATGATGTCAGAGATGGTGTCAATGAACTTGCCGCGAACCACCAACGCAATGTCATCTGCATACCCTATCGTGTGTATGCCCGATTCATCCAGTCTAACCAGTAGTGAGTCCACAGTTATGTTCCACAGGGTTGTCGATAACACCCCGCCCTGGGGACATCCTCTACTTACTCTACCTCTAGTCTTTACTCTACCATTCTGCCTGTTGACAGCCCTGTGTTTGAGCATATTGTCCACCCAATTTGCTATCATTGGGCTTACATTGCGTTCTGTCAGGGCTTGCCGCAGCCTACCAAAGCATATTTTGTCGAAAGCACCCTCGATGTCCATAAATGTGGCCATCGCAATGTCTCCTGAAAATACCTCCTTTTCAGTCACTCTTACCAATTCGTGAAGAGCACTCTCCGTAGACCTACCTGCTCTATATGCATGTTGGCATCTACTCAGAGGATTTTGCATCAGCGAGGTGCTCTCAAGACAGTCAACCATCACTCTTTCCATCGTTTTCAAGAGAAAAGACGTTTGGCTGATCGGTCTGAACGACTTCGCTTCCGCATAATCTTTTTTTCCGGGCTTCGGAAGAAAGACAACTTTCGCCTCTCTCCAGACTCTCGGAACATACCCAGTCGCTAGGCAAGTAACGAATATACCCCACAGCCTAGGTGCAATGAGATCTTCCCCCCATTGCATCATAGCAGGGAATATACCGTCCATCCCTGATGTTTTGTACGGAGCAAATGAGCGTATAGCACTCCTCACCCCATCCATAGTGATCATCCTTTCGGCTAGCATCCTTTTTGTACTAGCTGGGAAATTTGTCAAATCGAGCAAATTATTATCGTTTTCCGCAAATGGTTTACTGGGATCAAGCATATTCTGCCCTTAATAAGAAAAATTTGTTCCTAATATCAAGCAACACATTCTAGTAATATGGAAATTGTTTACTTGAACCAAGTACATTTTACTTACTTCAAGCCAAGATCAGTAGTAATCTAGTGTAGGAAATTAAAAAAAAAAAAATATATATATATTTATATCTTCAAGAATATCTCTTTAAAAATATTTTCAAAATAACAATTATTTACAAAGTTATAGTTATTTTAGTGTCGTCAGTTAGACTTCCTGAAACCTAACTAAGAAACTTGAAATGCGTTTTTCTCGAAATTACTTTTTCAAACACGGTTGGCATGATATCTCAAGATCAAATGGACCGATTAACTTAAAATTTGGTATGGAATTTTCTGTTTATAATTCTAAGGCCCCAACTAGCACTATGTAAGTTTTTGTTTTTTAGTATTTTTAAAAAATTCACAATTTTGAAAATAAGGCCAAAAAATTACTTTTATTCAAACAGTCGTCATTTCGCAAAAAATGGCCATGTCGCTATATCACTAGTCTGGGTCGCTATAACACTAATCCCTTTTTTCAGATGACTGATACGGAGAAATCGTGCAAACATGGCTGCACCCTTTTTTTATCACCTCCACTCCAGCATCTTGTAACTTTTTCAATTTTAATTTTTTTTTTTCAATTATTAATAAGCACATGGTAAAAAATGGGTGGTAAAAATATTAATTAGTTCTTTATATCGACCGTAAAAAGAGACCCCAAATTCAAACCTCTGCACTAGAATACTGCCTAAAGTAAATGAGTCTTGAACATAATAAGTTTTTTTTTCCTCAATATAATATGTTTAAAATTAGCTAAATTCTAGGAAAATAATGCTTTAATTGAAAAATTTTAACTTGAAAGTAAGTTCCTAGCCTTTTTGCTAGATTGAAGCAAAAGAATACGTAATTTTATTCTCTCAGTGAAGACAAGATATTTTAGCAATTGATATTATAACCGTTTCATTTCACAAAAAATAACATTTTTTAAGTATTTTTATATCCAACTACCATTTTTTTTTATTAATCGGTGAAAATTATACTTGCTTAATGTTTAATTTTAATTCAATTTTTAATATTTATTCTCACTCTACTAACTTAAACTAGTTAACAATATTAAGATTATTCAAAAAATTCCAAGAATGATATAAATTTTGGTGCATAAATCGTCCTTGTAGGATGTATGGTTTAGGAGTTATGACTAAAAAACCAGATGTTTTTGACAAACTTGTACTCCAAAAAGTGTTCTGCAACTCCTAAACTACAAGAGATAGAGCAAAATGTATTTCAACAAAGAACAAACCCGCCTGATGAACGATACCATGGTGATCATTTAAATGCATGAATCGTTCATGTCTTATATGTAGTTTGGATTTTAGGGCAAATTTATGGCGAAAAAATAAAAAAAATATTACAAAAAAGGACACATGAAATTAACAAAAAATCTCATTTTCCAAGGATGCCGTCTTATAGGCAGTAGCTTAACAAACATTTTGGTGCATTAATCATCCTTTTATGATGTGTGGTTTGGGAGTTATGGATAAAAAAAAATAGAAAATCACAAAAAATGACGTATATAATTAAGATTCTTGAAAAATTTTTCTATTTCATTTTTCTAAGAATGCAGTTGTGTGGGTATTGTTATTACAAACATTTTGATGCATAAATGGTCCATATTGAATGTATAGTTTAGGAGTTATGATGATTTAAAAATAAATAGTAATAATAATAATTAAAATATTTCAACATATTTAATATGTATTCTATTGGATGAAAATATAAGTATTAAAATACTGTGTTTGTTGCCATTTTACATACATATTAAAAGCATCGTGTTAAACTTTCAAGCCAAAGTTCATTTCAAGCTTTAAATATAACGAAATATTTTCAAAACCTCTGACTGCAGTTCGTTTTCTGCAAAAACCGTATCGAGTGTCACATAGTGTCACAAATTTTCCTTAAATTATTTCTTCCCAGAAATAAAGACACCTTATTGACCTGGCAGAAAAATTTTCCTCTCAATTGTGTTCAGTAATTGGTTTGAAAACAAATATCTACGGACGAGTGCATATATGATAAACAACAGGTGCTGCAACATGAAGAAAGAAGCACACATCCACATTAAGAAATTTCAACTTTCTGCTATGTTGCGCCACAAGCATATCAATGATAAAGGTTACCCCAAAAAACACAGCTACAATAGGAGCAACCAGATAGGATACACAGGAAAGTACCATCAAATAATGTTCGGAATATCCGAAGCTGTTTTTGTTACTGCAACGCACTGCTGGCACTTTATTGAGCCAAGTGTTGAACGTCAAAGGTCAACAATTAATTTTTGTATGTCGTGCACACACAAGAGTGCACGCACACATACGCATTTACATGCACGTTGCACTGCACAATGGTTCAAGAATGCAAATAAGAGGTAATAATTCGTTGGAGTGAGCATTGTCTTAATATTTTGCACACACTTATTTTTATTGATGCCCTTTAGTTAGATTTGAAAGCTCTAAATATTTAACACCTGCTACGCCCACCGCCTACAGAACGAACAATGTGAAGTAAGAATTTCTTATGTGATATTTTAGATATCTGATTTTGAAATAAACAAATTTGAACAAGAGGACAGACACTTTAAAAATATTTTTTTATTCAATTCAATTCAATTTGAGAAATTCAGTTAATAGAACAATGCAATTTTGCTTAATGCTGATAAATAGGGGATGCACTTCGTACTTTTCATATAACTTACTTTTCAGTCCTTCCATTTTTTAAAATTTAATTTGGTTTTTATTTTAAGGAGTGTATCGAAAAGAAAATGCACGCTTTCAATTGAATATTTCTTGCAGTGTAGACGTTTGATGGCAATGCGGTAAGCACAATTGTACTTTTATTGTTCTTTCTTCTTACATACCGTCCTAGGACATGCCTATAGAAAAATATATCAGCGGGTATGGTGGCGAGCATGTCTGCTGAATTTCCAAGTAATGTTGCCGGCAAATGAAAAATTACCATTATCCGGTGACTTGAACCTCGGCCGCATGAGTGTACGTGCCTAAGCTTATCCATTCGACCATCGCAGCTATTAACTAATAACAAAATATTATAAACTATAAATGCAAAGAAACATTTCAAAAAAAGAATAAAAAAGAAAGCCCTAGCCAACTAATTCATTCGCACTGTTGTGAGGTTATTGAAATAATTACTATAAAAAAACATTGTTGCTCTCAAAAGTGCTTCGGCGAAAACACAAAATGTTGGTGAATTACAACAATCACGAAAATATTAAAGTTGTTGTCTCTTTAAAATTAACCGAAATTTTGAGGGAAAATTAATCACGCTTAAAAATAAAGAGGAAGTTTTTAAAATTTAAAAAAGTAGACTTCAAAACTTAGCATTAAAATTATAAACTTCCACATTCCTTCCATCGGCACTCCTGTTTTGTTTTTTATCTGGGTACTGTCTCGTGTAAACTCTGTGTTAGTGTATTTGATTTGAAAATAACGGCAATTTTTTAATGTTTGCTATTTGTAAAAAATTTCGTCGTTGCGCGTGCAATACCGCGTATCCGCCACTTGCGTATATTGCAAACAGTCCAAAATTAATTTCAATTTCATTTTGAGCGTTTATGATTGACCAATTGATTTTGATTTTTCATTAAATGCTTATTTTAGAACAATGCAAATATCTTATTTTACTAATTGTTTAGTTGGGTTGAAAATCCATTTAATAGTTTAAATGAAAATCAGTTTTTCTGCACTATGATTGTATGATTTTTACTATGATTGTATGTGTGTATGTGCAAGTGGCGGATACGCCATACAAAACAAAATGCTTATTGTGGAGTACCCGTAAGAGATGGCAAAATTATTTTCGAATTTTTAAAAAGAAACTGCTTAGACGGCGATTTTATATTGAGGGAAAAAAATTTCGAGACTCGTCACGAAATCAGCTACAAGAGACTCGTCACGAACATTTTTGAGTCTCGTCATGTAAAAATTTTCGAGTCTCATTTTTTGTATTGGGACGGATAGAGTGTAGGTGTTTTCAAAAGAAATATTGAAAAAGGAAATTTAATAGAACCAGCTGGGGGACCATCAGAAGCTTGGCAGAGAGAGAGTTTTTGTGTTGAAAAAAAATATTAAAGAGGAAAAATTAAAAGGAATTCAAAGATTTTTTAAATGACAATAATACCCATTTTTTTCTATATTGATTGATTGATTTGCTCTGCAAATTTTGTATTTTATCCCAGCAGTTATTTTGGATTCAATTGAAAAAACCAACTAGTTCCTTTTTAGTGCAATTTGCACTTGGTATAAAATAGTACAAAAAACTTTTAGCGTACAACAGTTCACTTTGATTTTATTTTGTTTTTTAGTCAAAATTTATACTTATACAAATAAAATACATCTAAACACGGAGTTGTGGCAATTTTTTTAATTCTTAAACTGTTTGAGGAATAAATTTAAAGAACTCAACAAAGGAACATTTTTTGCATTATATTTAAAAACAAAAGCAACTACATAAAATGCAAGAAATCCATCTTATTTTACGTGATGCACTTCTTTTCGTAATATATGCAAGAGAAAATAATTATTTGCCTTTAACGTTTGAAACCATTTTAAGATCTATTTTAAGACTTTAGCACAAAGTACCAGTTTGGGAATGTTCATAATGGAACTAGTTCAAATATAGGGAAAAAGGAATGTTCTTGGATATAATAGTCTTTTCCTATGACATCAACACGTAAACAGCGTCAGTTCGATCAATGTAATGGGTATTGTAGAAGGACCAGTACTTTCTTTTTGATACTAGTTCAGAACTATTGAAAACTTGGTCCAATTTTCTGCAGGGAATTCTTTTGAGATGCTCTATCTCTTCAACCCTGTCCCTTTCACAAAATCTCTCTTATTCTTGATTTTAGGAAATTTTACTGTAATTTTTTTGTTTTTATAAATCATTGTTTCATAAAATTGTTTCATACATTATTTTCTTGCATTTTTTACATTTTAGGAGTTTTTTTAAATTTGTGCTACACCACCTCTTGCGTTTCCTCTTTCGGATCCGAACGTAGCTATAAAGCATCCGGTGTTGGTCAGTTAAATTTAATACAATGTATTTTTACATAAATATTCATATTTTAATAAAATATTCACAAAATATTTTTCAATAAAAAGATTTTCAAAAACCAAATATATGACTCGCCATAAGCAATTATGCCGTTTGGTAATTGTAAGTAGATCTTGGTTGATAAAAAGCACTTTTTTTCTCAGTGTGTAAATATAGCGTAAGTACCTTATAACACTCGGCCTCCAGAGCCCATGAATCCGGTGTCTGTTTAACGGCCTGCTGAATGCCATTTAAAGTTGAAAACCTTGTATATTTTTTCTCTCTTTTTACTGTTTTTGCTCTTTGCTCTTTTTTCTGTTGCAAATTGCCAGCATAAAGTTAAGTTTAATGTCAGGTGCGGGCGTTACCAGATCCATTTATATGCACATTATGCCAGAAGACGGACTTTTGGTCCAAACGGAGCCATTTTCATAATGGGCTTGGAGAGCAACCGAAACGAAGCAAAAAAAAAAAAAAATCTGGAAAAAAACATAGACAGCAAAAATGACAAGAAATAAAAAACGAGTGAAAAATCCTACACTCACACATAAACATGTGAATCAGGCGTTGTACGTTATTTGTTTTTGGTGTTGTTGATGCTGATGTTGTTATTATTGTTGTTGTTGTTGCTGCTGTTATTGTTGTTTCAGGCACAATCGTAAAATCCAGCTGTGCTTCATGTTGAACGCTATTAGTGTGAGCTTCGAAGCGTTACAGGCAGACAAAAACAACAACAACAACAATAACAGATTTGTGGGCTTAGTGGGAGCATCAATATAAGTGGCCAACACTGTGTGGGTGGGTTGCCATCGACGTTTCACACACTCATAAACTCAATGCAGCATCAATTAAAAGCCTCAAAGCTTCGTACGGTACCAGCTTTGCTCTGGTGCATGTTTTGCAGCCACCATCAGTCGCATCAGCCGAATGGACAGCAGCAGGCTAGGCACGCCCCACATAGCCGCAACATCGCAAAAAACAACAACAACAACAACAACAATAATAACCAGAACATGCCGCCCTTCCATTGACTTGCAGCTTGTCACCATTTTTTTTTTGTTCGTTCGTTGGTTGTTTTAAGGTTTGTTGTTGTTTTTTTTTTGCTTTTTTATGGCTTATGGTTGCTCGCAATCATTGATCCCTAAATGAAATTTCAATATTTTTTTCGCTTTGCTGTGTTTTTTTTTCACTTGTTTTTCTACACTGTGTAGTTTTCAGTGTTTTTCGCGTATTTCAGTTGAATGCGTTTTTAAAACGCTTTCAAAACTTTTTGTCGTTGCTGCTGCTTTTCCTTGTTGTTTTTTATATCGTTGTTTTTGTTGTTGTCCCAGCTGGCGTGTTAATTGGCGTAAATTACGCAGCGTTACTCTACATAAATTTTGTGTAAATGGGTTTCAGGCGCAAATGCATTCATTTATTGGCTATTTTTGTTTTATGTATTTTTATTTTTTTTTTTTTTTGGAATGGGGATTTTATTTCGATTTTTTTCCAATTGTATTTGCCTTGTAGGCAATTTTTCTCTGCTGAATTTATTGTTGCGTGAGTAAATAGGACATTTTAAGTTGTTGTTATTGGTGTTATAATGAATCTTGTAAATGTGCTATTTTTAATTAAGAAATGTTATCGACGAGTATAATATGTTATGAAATGATATACAATAGATATTTAAATATTATTTACATTTACAATTAAGTCAATATTTCACTTATGTGGCAATGCGAAGTGACAGTGTGAAGGAAAGGTGATTTGATCAGAGTTATTTAAATTTAATGGTGTTTGAAATATGACTATATTTTGCCAATGTAATATATTTTAATTAAAATTTCTTTTTTATGTTACATTTTTTCACTTGCAGCCAATTTCGGAAAAGCAAAATATTCGCTGCTCTAAAAATATGTTCCATTCTTTAAGCACTTTTTTTTGTTAAATAAATAACAAAATTGCTGCATAAAAAAAAATTTTAATATTAAATAACTATACATAACTTCAAATAAAAGCGAATTTTTCCTACAACCATGGGGATTGCATAAATGAATATCCTTTCAAATTTCAGCAATTTCTTAAAATTATTCAAAAAATGTCCATAATTTGTTTGATAATGACATAATATAATCACTCATGTAGTTTTTATCGTTATGTAGCTACGAAAATGCAATAGATTATATTTTAGTTAAAAATTTCAATTTTTATTTAATTTTTATTTGAAAGAAATTTTAGAAATTTTAAAAAAATTTCTAAACGAAAATTTTTTCAGCCGTTAAAAATCGTTATAAGACCAGAGTAAAATTCACAAACTGATTTTAAATTGAAAAATATTTCAATCTTATTATGTGGTATGCAGGGTATCCTGCAATACCTCAGTAAAATATTTATATATACAATTTTTTTGGGCTTGCCAAAATTTTTTTTAAAGGATGGAGTTTATTAGTCAAACAGATAATTCTTCTCTTCCTCGTATTCGTAGTACCGTTAATCGAGAATAGTGTGAAATCTCGCGTGTGCAATGAAATTGTTTTTTTTTTTTGTGTTTTTTTACTGCTATAACGTAAAAATTATGAAAAGTTGTTGATAAACTTAGTTAACCTTAAAATAACGCTAATATATTTTTGAAAAAAAAAAAATATGACCACGTTTTAGAGTTATTTTGTTTTTCAAGTAAACCACTTTATCTGAAGAAGATTATTGTAATACAAAAAGCTTAAATGAAGCCGATATAAAAGTAGGTGCTATAGCTGCTAGAACAAATTGTCACCAAAATACCACAACAAATTTTTTAAAAGACCCTGGCAACTATGCTATAATCAAGCGTAGTGAAAGAAAATCCGTGATTGACCAACGGCACAAAAGACATATTCGACGTCTTGCTGTGGAGATATTTAATACAATTCAAAAATATAAAGTATGATTTTGATTTAAATCATGTATTATTAACAAACTTAAAAGTTTTAATAAATTGCTTAAAGTATATAATTTTATTAAAGTATAAAACACAAAAAAAAAAGTTAAGTCAAAATCGATAATGTCAGACAGCAAAGCAGGGTTGCGTTTTCAAGACAAACAAGGTCAAGTTAGCAACAATTTTTATATACGGCGGAGTCGTGTGACAAACAAGGTCTCATACCCAATAAAACACCACTCCAATAGGTATATATATATATATAATATATATAATATATATCGTTCTGTCTTCCTGAAGCCGGTGAGATCCTGGCTTGACAGAGTGGTTACTCGACAAACTAGGTCAACTTCACCAAACCAATTTTCATAAAAAAAAGAAAATCAGTTGCGAACGCAGGCACCAAGACAAACTAGGTCTTATCGGCCACTCATATTAATATATTACAAATCGATCTAACGTAGTGTTTCAAGAGGTAAAAAGACACCAAGACACCACGGTACCGTCGACAAATGTAGTCACAATCATCATGAAGATATGAGGCAATTGAAGATCCCAGGTTTAGGTCCATTCAGATTATTTAGATGTTTATACACCAAAATTTTCCATTTTACGCTTAGGTCCATTTATCCATTTAGATTGTTATATTAATGATAATGTGTTTACTAATCACCAGATGCATCAGATATATGTTTGAAATGACTTTACATAATCAACGTCGGTACTGCAGGTAATCTATAATTTTATGTTTGATTGAGTCCATGGATTCACTTAAGGATATAACATCAGATACAAAATTAAAATCACCGCAAGCGCTTCTAAGAGGTTCATTTTGCAAATAATTTGTTCCACAAAAGTTCATGTGGAGTAACTCAAACGATCTTCTAGGACGAAGAGGAATATTAAAATTTATTTTACTCAATAAATATGGACTGTTTACATAACCATGTTAAAGTTTTATAATCCAACAAGCATTTATCATAATTCTCCGATTTTTTAAAGAAGGAAGATTTAAGAGTTGTAACCGATATTCATAAGATGGTAAGTGAAAATCAGTATTACAATAAAGATAGCTTAAGCAAAACAAAAGAAATTGTTTCTGCACTGATTCAATGTCGTCTATGTAACAACCGTATCGTGGGCACCAAACAACTGAAGCGTATTCTAAGATAGGCCGCACTAGGGAAGTAAATAAGGTTTTCGTTATGAATAGATCATTGAACTCTTTTGCCCTACGTTTAATAAATCCTAAAGTACTATTTGCTTTATTTATTATTTTATTTACATGAATATTAAAGCGTAGTTTAGGATCCAGTGTAACTCCAAGATCATTGAAAATATTTAAGGACTCCAATGGATAACCACAAATTTTGAAGGTACATTTAATTGGTGGTTTGCGCGAGAAAGACATATGCTTGCAATTCTTCATGTTGAGGTTCATACGGTTCGTTTTGCACCAGTTATGAAGATGATCAATGTCGGCTTGCAAAAATACAGCGTTATTATCGTTTTTAAAAGAAAGGAAGAGTTTGACGTCGTCAGCAAACATTAAGATGCTAGAATGCATTATGACAGATGGCAAATCGTTTATAAAAAGTAGAAACAGAAGGGGCCCAAGATGACTTCCTTGAGGTACTCCTGAAGTAACAGGAAACTCATGTGATTTCTTGAGCTTAAAAATAACAGATTGTGTTCTATTGCTTAAGTAAGATTCAATCCACTTTACCATCCAAGTATAGGAAATCCAACAAGATGTAATTTTAAGATCAAAAGTTTGTGATTTACAACGTCAAAAGCTTTGCTAAAATCCGTGTAAATAACATCAGTCTGCATGCCTTTTCCAAAGTTTTCTATAGTTTTTGATGTAAATTAGAGAAGGTTAGTAACAGTAGATTTTCCAGAAAAGAATCCATGTTGGAAAGGAGACATTAAAGATTCAACGCTATGCGATAGTCGTGATGTAACAATTGCCTCCAAAAGTTTAGGCAAAGCGATTAATTTTGCGATGCCACGGTAGTTGTCAATTAAAGACCTATTTCCGGATTTATGCAGCGGAATGATAAATGAATGCTTCCAGGCTGCAAGAAAATAGCAGGATTTTAATGATGAAGTAAATAGTAAAGAGATTGGAGTTACTAATTCTTCACAGCAGTATTTTAATTTACATGAAGGTATGTTATCAGGACCACTTTTATATGATGTTTTAATATTTTTTAAAAATGATAAGACTGTGTTTGTGGCAATTATTGGGAAATAAATATCCCCAGATTGAATATTAAAAGTATAACTTAAATAATCATAGGACAATGATGAATAAGTCGCCTTGAAAAAGTCAGCAAAAACATTACAAATACTATTATCATTATCAGACTCAACAGAATTATACTTCATAAAAGAAGGATAGGAATCAATCTTACGTTTAGCGTAAACAAAGTTCCAGAAGGATTTAGCATCAGATTTGATATTTAATTTTATTTTTGTTAAGTAGATATTATAGGATTGTTTGCATAACTGTTAGTAACTGTATTTAATCGAGGTATAGCATCCAAAATCGCATATGTTATGTGTTTTTTGATATTTTTTATAGCTTTTAGATTTCAAGTTTCTCATTTTTCTTAATTTATTTGAGTACAATACCGGACCCGATGTCAAAGAGGGTTTCCTTTGCGTAACAGCCGTAAGAAAACAATCATTTAGCGTTCTATTAAACGCATATACCGCATCATCAAGACTCTAAGAAGATAAACTTTTTGTATTAATATTTAGAATAGAATTCCAGTTTATATTAGACGAGTTATTCTTCAAAATCACGTAGTTTGTTTTTTTAAAGTTAAACTCAATAGGCGGTGGAGAATCATTGTACTGCACAGATGGTTTCGGAAAATTTAAAATAATTCTTAATGTTGGATGATGAGAATCTTCTGGTGTAACCAGAGGATCTGATTTAGACACAGAAGCGATATTGCTGTCATCAAAAAACACCAGATCAAGCAAACGATTATTTTTGTTAAAGATGCAGTTAAGTTGGAACAGGCCTTGGATTGAGAGCTCGTTTAAAAAATAATTATCAGATGAACATTCAGACGAAGGTAAAAATATTTCAGAAATTTCAGAACAGCAGTTCCAAGAAACGTTTGGCAGGTTAAAATCTCCAGTTATTAAAACATGATCATTAGATTGCAGTTTTGAGCAAACTTTACTAATAGAAGCCAAATGTTTGCTATAAACTTCTAAGGTAGAAAGGGGAGGAATATATGAGCATGTAATAAAAAGACTCAAGGAACCAAACTTAACATGAACACAACAGAATTCAATGTCCAAGGATTCTGGAATTAATAACTCTTCAGAAAAATGTGTCGCTTTGACTGCAATCAACACACCCCCGCCTTTAGAGCAAATACCAGAAATGGAGTTTCTATCTTTGCGGTATATGTTAAATTTGTTGCACAGAATTTCAGTATTTAGAGTGTTAGGTTTCAGCCAAGTCTCACTAAAAGCAATTATATTAAAGTGAAGGTTGTGACTCAAAATTAATATATTATTTAGTTTTGTGTTAATGCCACGAACGTTATGGTAAAGGATAAGGAACTGAAAGCAACAATCTAGTTTTTTTGATTCTTGTTAAAAACCGGAAAAGTAGCCAAGGAAGTTGTAGGCCGAGGTCTAGAAATAAATTTATGCACCATCGTATTGTCAGGCCAAAACTTTTGATCCAATACCTTGTGAAAAAGATCACCAGGCAAAGATATTTTAAAAGAGGACGTAGTACGCAGATACTTTGAAAAACGCCCCTGCATTTTATTTCGTGCAAATCTAATTTACAAATGTATATTAAGTTATTATATGATGTGTTTTTTGAGTTCACATGCTATAAATACCAGGATAACTGGACTTTTCAGCAGAACAACGCACCAACAAATTCATCCCGATTCACAAATGACTTTCAATAAATCTGAATTATACCCGTACTGAAGTCACCTACTGTAAGTCATGACTTGAATCCTATCGAAAACCTGTGGCCATTTTTTGGCCAAAGTTTATAAAAACGGGCGCCAGTTCGATTCGATGAAGCATCTGAAAACAGTTCTTTAAGATGAATGGAAGAAAATCAGTGGCTCTATCCTCAGATCGTTGATGTACTTCATGCCTTTCTCGCTTAGTCAAGTCATATATAAGAAAGAGTAACGTATTCTTTTATAAAATTTATATATATGTATTTCTATTTTATTCCATAAAATCAATATAAATAGGTTTTGCACTTATAAATATTTTCTGTTAACTTTTTAAATACATTATAATTTTTTTTAACAATACAAAGTTTTTCAAATAAGCTATATCTTGTTTTATATATAAGTCCTTAATACTTTTTCAATAAAAAAATAACATTAAAACAAATGAAGTTATGTTTGCTAAGAATTGCATTTGAAGTGCTGCACATATAATTATTTTACTGAGGTATAGTGAACCTATTTACGAAGGTGAAAGGTGATGTCGAGTTAAGCAAAAAAAAAAACGTAAAAGAGGTAGTGTTTTTTCACACCCTTAGGAGTTACAGGGTTAATTAATATTTCATGACTTTGATGCTCATTATTGCTTTACCAAAAAAACTGTCTCATGGAAAACTTATTTTAAGAGCTCATTGGAAGGGCAATGAATTAACCTTTCTAACAATGTGGCAACGAACCCACCTGATTTATTCATTAGCCACCTGTAATCGTGTGAAAATGAAATCAATCCATTGAAACTGCAAAATTTTAGTTTGTTTATTAACATTTTATTTACAAATTTATTTACATAATCAATTTTGTAACTTAATCACTTTCTTTTCAATGACATCAAAAACATAAACATATATTTAAAAATAAAAAAGTGGCTATCAGCAATAGACTGCAAAGGACCTGATCGAAGAGCAGAAGGTAATTTAACGATGTGGCGAAGCAGGCCATAAAATGAAGGACTGCAAAAAAACCCCAGTTGCATTTTATGTGCACAAGAAAAATACCAGTCCTCTAAACATGTCCCAGGCTCCAGTGTGTGAAATGTCTTTAGGACAGCATTAGCATGAAGATTCTTCAAGCCTCTACACTAAAATACTGCTTTCGATAAATACTTGTCGTCCCGCTCAAAACTGAGCTATTGAATCAATTTTGTATTTTTAGATTTTAAATAAATAACATTTCATTTACTCTTTTCACTACGACTGTTGAAATCAGTTAAGAAATTTGGAAAGATCTTATGCCTTCAAAAATCCCTATGGAAATGAAAAATAAAACAAATCTTTTTTGCTTCAGTAGACCCCCTTTATGAAATACCTATCTACGGCGTTGCCTTCAACCAATCATAGAGGAATACAAGTTCTAGATATGATTGCCAGGCAAGACCTAGTAATTGCAATTACTGGAACCGCCATAACTTTTCGAAGGCCGGGATGTAATGCTACAACTCCAGATATCACAGAAAGTCCTTGAAGACTTCACAGGCAGTGACCAGAAATATATGCAATATTGTGTGGAAAAATAAAGTCGCTCATCACGAAACACCTTCAGAAAGAGCACCCGCAAGGGGAATGCCTCCAAATTAAGCCAGACCCTTTTTTTGTCGAAATAGACGCACATCTCAAATAAGTTTTGCTACAAATAACGCAAGATCAACAGTAAACCAAACTATGAGAACGATCGAGAAAGCTTTTGAAAAGTCAATGCCGAATATTAGAACATATTAGCACAAAAACTCCGTCTACTGGTGGACGAGAGAAATAGCTCCACTGAGACAAGATGCCTGCGCAGTTAGAGAAGATATATCAGAGCAGGATGCTTAGGTTCAGCGTTATTCGAAAATGTTGAGTTCAAGAGAGCCAATATCAACCTCAAACAAGCTTTAATGTCGAGCAAAAAAAAAACGTGTGTGTACCTTCAAAAATATATTAAGAACGACCCCTGGCAGCCTTCAGAATTAATTTAGCCTTCAGGCTCCGTGTATGTCAAGCAAAAATCACTGCTATACATGAAGCGTTAACTTGACTTCAGGTAAATGAGATATCTTCAATGGATATTTGTAAGCTATCCGATAGTCAAGTCGCTTTGAAAGCCCTAGAAACTGTTGAAATAACATCTGAAATAGTTCTCAACTGGGCCAGATCTCTAAATGAGATGGCAAATAAGCTCAGAATCCTCTATGCTGAATTCCTGGACTTAAGGATTTTCTAGGTAGCTGCAAAGCAGACGAACTCGCTCGTACAGGTACTACCGAACAACTATCTATAGATAAGGCAAGCCTTGGTATTCCTCTCACCACATGTAAACTTCTCACACATGAGTTATAAGATATCAAAACCAACAAAAGATGGTCAGCTGGTAACACGTGTAATATAACGCGGCAAATCTGACTCAAATTCAACCTTAAGCATTCAGAAGAACTCATTTCTCTCAGTAGAGACCACACTAAAAACGCTTCCTCCGCTTAGGCAACTGGTTCTTCAATGACCTTGACAAACTCTCGGAATCTTTAGTTTACCGAATCCTAGACTTAGTACACAGCTCAAATTGGTTTGAATAGACATAGAAAAAAATTAACCCTTGGTTTAAGAGTGGGCCTTATTGGCCTAAGTGTGTCTTATTTGAGACAGTCACACTAACCTAACCTAACGACCCCTTGGGAATCGGATAAAAGATTGTTATGCAAAAGGTCGAATCAAAACCAACGATGCTTGAAGTTGAGGCTAATACAATGGACAACATCGTAAATGCCATTTTTTCCACGCATGACGTAAGAGCAGAAGTCTTGGAGATCCGTCTGGATGATTCTCCTCCACTTTTTACAAAAGTTCAAGCTCAAGCTAATAGCAAGAATGAACCATATTTTCATATAAAGTTTTTATACCAGAATTAGATCCAAAGTAAACGGCACAATTTTTGAAAATTTTCTTATTGTTTAAAACCTAATGTATAATATTATATTAAACACGTACTAAAGAATTTCCCTGTAAACAGTGTTGACGACTTTTTTTCATGGAAAACAAAAACGTGAAAGAGCACTTATCATGTGAAAAGCATTCAATGCTCAAATCGATTCCTACAACACTAATTGTTTGACTGCGCTTTATTAATTTTAATAGACAAGGACAGTTTTACTGGAAATTGAATTCGTTTGAATTGAAATGGTAGATCAGTTGGTATAAAAAGAATTCGCAGAATCAGTTCCACTTCTTTGGTAGCATATCCGATCAAAATACTGCATTCAATCAAAAAGGTTTTTAATGATTTTACTTGCAGACGTGTATCATTGCATAATTTAGGCGGATTAAGATTTCGTAATAAAATAATAGGATACCCTATTCTTAACACCAGTTTGTGGGAGAGAGCAGTCCAGTAGGTTGCAAGGTATTGAGAAATTCTGTTGGATAATGAACAGCTTCATCGAGGTTGACCATAGTGTCCACATAGTAATATGCTAGCGTCGCTGCGTTATTCTTCAAAAGTGGCAGCTCATTAGCCTACTTACTCGTTGCACCCAAAAAAAAGCGGAGGAAATAAAGTAGTTTTCGGGGTCAATTGAACTCTTTTCGTGCATGGTATTTTGCCAAAGCTGTAAAAACTATATTTAACTCCGTTTGTGTGTTCAAAAATTCAAAAATTAGATTTGTTTGAAAAGTCGTACTGACTCCGTTTTGAGTTGTTTTAAGATTGAGAAATTGAGACTTTTTAAATTTTGAGTTCAATCAAAAAAACTAGAATCAACTCATTTAAATGTAGCATGAAGCTTTAAAAATAAACAAACTCACCCACAAAAGAGTCAAATAAAGAACCAGTAATTTCTTTTGTGTTTAATTATTTTTATTTATTTCTTATTTCAATTGAATAAAAAGGAAATTAAAGGAATGGCTAACGCCGAAAACAGAATCTCTTCTCCATACTCACAGACCAGCTGATCCACGATTTGGCAATTTTGAATCTCTACGATTTCTTATAAAACAAAACTTCTTTTTTACTTTTGAGCTTAAATTGCGCTCAACTCTCAAAATTTGTTTCAAAGTTGTTTCATGTTTCTTTGATTTTAAGGGGAATTTTCAAAAAAGGGATTTTTGTATTTAACACATTTGAAAAAAGGGATAAATATTTGCATTGATTTTTCAATTGATTGCTGTAGTTTTGTTCATTGAATGAGGGAAAAGATCTTTTTTAAGCATTTATCAAAATGTCGTAAGGCTTAAGCAACAGGGTGAATGCTAGGTTTATGAACGTTTTTTAAGAGATGAGCTAGTTGTGTTTCTATACTAATGTAAAAATGGACATGGCATTTAATTTAATATGCTTAATTCCGATATATATTGATGCTAGAATAATTAAATTTGGTACAAAAATAGGTAGAATATTCTCAAGGCGATTTGTGTTAAGTGAGGCAACCCTGCCTAAGTGTCGTGATACATACAATAAAAATTTGTAAAAAAAATATTTGAATCTTGACTTTTATTAAAACAATAGTTGTATACCAAATGTAATAAAATTATTTAGTGTCCCAAAATTTTCTATAAAAAATACATCGCAGGTTAAAAAAAAATTACAGTATAGTGTGTATACATACAGTACAAAAGGGAAACTTCTTAAAATAAAGAATAAGATAGATTTTTGTAAAAAAAAACAGAGAGACGGAACGAGATGCCATTTCAAACGAAATACAATACAAAATGTTCATAAAAAATATTCTGTTTATTTAATATTTTCATGTCATTGGTTGGTGCTTCATTTACTAATACTGGTCTTAATGTTTCGCAATGTATGCGGAATATGTCCGTGATTTGATATTATCGAGATAACGCGAAAAAATTCATCTATGGGGATCTATTTTAGGAGTCCCCATACAAAAAACAAAAAATTAAAAAAAAATGGCTTTTATAATTCATATTAAATAATCTATAACCTCCAGGAGGATCAATATATGAGCTGGTCCTATTAATTTTTCCCCTTTACACTTCTTCTCAACTTACTTTTTCTCCATCTGCCACCCTTCTGGGGATCCCGATACAAAAAACACAAAAAGAAACAATGTTTATTATAATTAATATAAAAAAATCTATGACCGTTAGAGCTTCTAATGCATGATTTGGTCCAACTGATTTTTTCATTGAACATTTCCTCTAAGCACACCAGTACTCTATTTACCACCCTTCTGGGGGTCACGATACAAAAAACACAAAAAATAATAGAAATTGTCTATTATAGTTCATATCAAAAAATTGATAACCCCTAGGGAGGTCAAATGTATGAGCTGGTTCTATTGTTTTTTTTTTTTATTTAACATTTCTTCTGGAAGACACATACACTCTATCTGCCACCCTTCTAGGGGTCCCCATACAAAAAGATATCATTGCTTGTGTACACAATTTTTCGTGACGAGATTAAAAAAAAAACTTTCGTGACGAGACTCGAAAAATTTACCCTCTATATCAAATAACCGCATAAGAAGTTTCACTTCTATAAAGATATACGAAAACATATAACTCGTAATAATAAAAACGGCCCTTTTTTATCATTATGCAACATTTAATTCTTACAGCACACTTGATTTGCTTGTTAAAATATTTGAGTTCTTTCTCTTCATTCATAGTAAAATTAACAAACGGAAATATTTGCTCAAGCAGACCCTGTTTCATGCTAAACATAACTCCGTTTCAGCTTAAAAATACAAAGACGTTCTTCATAGCTGGTTGCAATAAGTTTTAATGGAGTTAATAGGACAAATGTTCGGAGAAGAGGCAGAGTTAATTTGAAACTGCTTTTAATTTACTCCAAGCTTTGAAAATGAGTTGTATCAAGCAAAAAAAGTTTTATAGTAACAAAAAAAATATTGATGCAATTAATTTTGCGTTTTATGGCGACGAGGTTTTTAACTTCTCAAAAACTTTTTTGACTCACGAAAAAGCTTGGGTTAACTCCGCACATTTTTTCGGTGTGGTAGGTGATAAAATTGCTCTTTCCTTGAACCAATGTAGAGACTTAGTACTTATATGATTAATTTCAGGATAAATGTTATCAATCAATTCTTTAATATCGTTAACCAAAATGCAAAGGTTGTAGTTTTCCAAAGTTAATACGTTCATTTTCTTGTGGTGGCTTTCCATTGCGTAATTTAAGCAACAAATTTGCAAAAAACGGCGTTTACATTTGTAGAGAGCGATAATCTCATATAGATTTTAAGTCGTAATATAATAGGTACGAGGTTAAAAATCTCCGACTAAATTTTTAACTTTTTTGGATAACATAAAAGATAACACCAAAAAGGATTACTTTTTAGTCCAAGGAAATGTTAAGAATTTTCTAATCCAAAAAGACTAGATTTCAATCCGCAAAAAGTTTTAAAAAAGGCATATAGATATAAACTCAGAATTAAAACTTTTCCGACTAGTTTATGATTTGAGCACACGTCCTCTGATTTGCTGGTCCAACAACTTATCCATCGTCTATCTCAGTTGTTAAGAAAATTACGCTTATTCTGCATCATTACGAATGCAAGCTTGCAGTAAGTAAGCAAGCAAGCAAACAGAAACGTGGGATCGAGACCCAGATAGTTTAAACTAAAATAAAAAATTTTCTGAGCAGTTTGTGGTTTAAACACACGTCCTCTGATGTGCTGCTCCAACACCTTATCCACTCGTCTAACTCTATTGTTAACAACGTTTCGCTTATTTTGCATCATTACGAAAGCAAGTAAGTTCCTCTCAGGAACATGGGTTTGAGACCCAGCTCAATTAAAATAAAGTAGGGATTAAAAATAGTACTTTTTGGTTAAAGAATTCCTGTAAACCAAAGTTTGGATTAAAAAGTAGTCAAAAAAGTGTACGTATCCCTCTAGCCACGATAGGTAAGATTTGATGAAAGTCTTCTGCAAACAATTTGAATTGCGCAAATCTGGATTGTTCTATCTAATGTCTCGACAGAAGTCTTGTTTAACATACAAGCCTCATCGCAAACTATTGATAAGCAATCGTACATCACACAAGCACCACAAGAGAGCAACATGGAGTTTATTCAAGCTCGCGTAGCACAAACGCGTAAATAGCTAACGATGAAGCAATGCGTGGTATTGTTGATGGTTTTTAAAAAACTTTATACCTATATTAAAAGTACTTATTACTAAAATTTCCCAATGTATTATACACTCAAACCTTTTGAAAGAAAAAACCTACAGAATGGTAAAAATCTTATCAAAATCCATTTCGTAGCTTAGAAGAAGTACGGTACTGTTTGATTTAATGTGAACATGCCATAATTGTAATAATTTAACTATTTTTTCAAGGCTGGCAACAGTTATATATCAAAGTAGCGGTCAATTGGTTTTATTGCTATAACAGTCAGTCAGAATAGAGATATACTAAGCTAAGAACGCGTTTCATTTTGTTTTTTTTTTCGAATTATTGTGCTTTTTCTGAGTAAAGTTTGCTTTTTATTTTTGAAAATGGATATTACTCCCAAGAAGCGCACTAAAATTTTAACTTTGAGTGAACACACATCGATGACTCAAAGAGATATTGAAAAGGAGTGTGACGTGAATTTAGGAGCTGTCAACAAGATTTTAAAGCAGAAAAAGGACATTGGGACGATTGAGGTAAACAGAAAAGGGAAATGTGGAAGGAAGAGAAAGACAACAGCAAGATATTGAGCTTTTCTTTAAAAGGGAAAGCAAATTAAAACCAAGGAAAACCAGCCAAGAACTTCAGTAAGACTTGGCGCATGCTGGAGTTATTGTTCATGACTCAACTGTACGAAAACGCTTTATAGAAGAAGAAAAAACAGCAGTCAGACCTAAACAAAAAAACAGTTATTGACTCCTGCCATGATGAAAAAAAGATATGATTGGTCAAAAAAATTTGTGAGCTGGACTGTTAAAGAATGGAGAAAAGTTTTATTCTCAGATGAGAGCCATTTTTTGGTACAAGAACAGCGATCTCGTTTCGTTAGAAAAAGTGACAACGAAAAACTAACGAAAGATCATATTGATCAAACAGTTAAACATCCTTTAAAAAAGATGTTCTGGGGCTGGTTTTCTTATAAAGGTATTGGATGCCTTGTGCCGATTAAAGGAATGATGAACTCGCAAAAATACAGAGACTTTCTAGAACAGAAATTAGAAGCTGAACTAAGAAAAGTGGATGCCAACGACCAAGCAGTCTTTTAACAAGATTCGGTTCCATGTCACGTATCCAATATCATGATGAAATATTTCAAGGACAAAAAAATATCATGCCTTCAATGGCCAGGAAACTCACCGGACCTACATCTTATCGAAAACCTGTGGGCTATTGTAAAAGCTAGGGATTTTATAAAAAAACCCTCTGAATCATAAAAAATCTTCCCAACTTTTTACGAAATTATTTGCAAATGTTGTGCTTTTCTTTATGCAAAAAATCTAAAACAACTTTGCCATTTCAGCCATTGAAGCCAATTAATAGCGCTTCTTATGAGCTATTCTGCTGTGTGTTTTATTAAATTTTGTACACAATGGATCAAAAACTGGACCTAGTTGTTTTATACCGACTGCGAATGGCTAAACTCCATGTTCTCAAGAAGCTTTTAATGGAATTTATAATTTTCTGGGGTGTGCCACTGTCTGCAGAGGGGGTTTAAACCAAGGTCCTTTGGCGCCGAAGCCATGCACTTACACTTTGTGCCTAGGCCGCCACGTTTTTAAATTTAACCATTTATACAAAAATTTTTGACCCTTCTTGTCATCGGCAAACATCCTAAGATTCATCAAACACCTTTAATATTTAAGGTAAAGAATCTGCTATGCAAGAATTTTCAAAGTTTGGTAATTGCATAAATTTGTGATAAGTAACATTCTTGGTTTAGATGTCTTTTATTAGAAAAATTTCGTTTTCTATAGGAAAATGCAAGTTGCTAAAAATTTTTAAGAAATTGACATTACAAACACTTTCGTACCTGAAACACACAAAAAGTTTTTAGTACTAATTTTATTTTTTGGTGAAATAGAAAAAAAAATCAATCCAAAATGAAAGTGCTGGCTTTGAAAGTGAATAACTCGGTCAAGGATTGCATTCATTTTTTTTTATATAAAATTTTGATTAATTGTCTGTCGAATTGTGTTTTAATTTTTTTTTTTATTTTTGGTTCCCTTAACATTTTTTTATTTTTAAAAAAAAACCTTAACAAATTTCTTTATTTCGCAAAAAACTTTGGTAAAAATATTTGCTGTTGAAAAAATATTCAAAACCAAAAATGGCTTTTTTTAATGTTCTTTCATATGATATGCATAAATGTAAGGTTTACTTAAATTTTCTATCGTTAGTTTTTAAAAACGTTTTATACGATCGAAAAATCAAGCCAATCATAAAAATTAATAATTTTTTTTTTGTTTATTTGTATTCATTTTGTATTTTTGTAATTTTTTTTTTGTTTTTTGAATAAAAAGAAATGGTGTAGTGAAAGAATCATGAAAATTGCTCAATTCGTTTCTGAGTTATACTCTCAAATATCCCAGGAAAAACAGCGCCACCTACCGGGTCAACCTAAACAATCAACAGACCCAGCCGCACACACACACACCAAATTTCACCAAAATTTGCCCAGCCGTTTAGGAGGAGTTTATATATGAGTGTATATAAAGCTATAATATAAATACATACATAAATAGAAAATTATTTTTATTTATAAATTTTGCATTCAAATCTTTTTTTAGTAATTATTTAACGTCCTTCTTTTTAAAATGTTTAAGAAAAAAAAATATGCGTCGACTGCTTTGCATTGTAAGATTTTCATTTTAAAATGTTTACAGATTGGACAATTTCAGGAAATTTTCAGAAAGCTTGAGTGGAAATGCTTATTCTAAAATCAGTAATGACAACACATCCAAATTTTCAAAGCAAAATGGATCTTATTACACATCAGATTTATTTATTTATTTATTGGCCAAACAAGGCAATGCAATTTACTTATTCTAACTTATTCTAACAGGTTTTGTTTACTTATTACTAAGTTTTTGTTTTTCTTCTCCCCTTTCCTTGTTTTTATTTTATTTTTTATTTTGTGCTCTTAGTGGGCATACTCCGCCCACCGGATTGACATGATTTAAAAAACCATGTCAGAACTAAGAGAAGAGAAAGAAAACAAGAGAGACTATATACACACTTAAGATACGATGTATATATATTATTCTTATAGACTATAAGGACAAAAGGACGTAAATGGGAGATTTGGAGAGGGATGTTAAAGAATTTTGATTTATTAAACTAAATGCTTAGACATATAAATCCATACATGTATATAGTTTATCTGAGGCCTGGGTTAATTCTGATTACTGAGTGTTTTATATGTGGTTTGCTTGAAAGAAGATTTGGACATAGAAGGTGAGTAGTATAAAGAGATATTATTAAATTCTCTGCAACAACGATTGATGGTTTCATTATTTGCATATGTAGTTTGGTGCTAATATTCAGTAAACAATCGAGTATGCCTAGTGCGCCTAATTGGATCGTTAAAAGAAATCATATTAGAAATATATTCGCTGTGAATAGCACCATTAATTACATCAAATGTGAAGCATGAGCCCAATAACGATCTTCTTGTTGATAGTGGCTTCAAATTTAAAAGGCTGAGTCTATGTTCATTTGATGGAAGGCTACAATAATCATGGGGGTTGTACATATCTCTAAGCGCGTATAGTAAGAACTGCTTTTGAATAGACTCAATTCTTTCTCTATGGGAATCGAAAGATGGATTCCAAATTATGCATGCATATTCAAGTATTGGGCGCACTTATGCACGGTACAAGGATGTAGTGACCCATATATTCTTGAATTCATTTGCACGTCTTTTTATAAAACCGAGCTGTTTGCTGGCCCTGGACACAATTTTATCATAGTGCAGATTAAAGCGCATCTTGCAATCTAAGACAACTCCAAGATCCACTATATGGTTGACCCTTTTTAGTTCGATACTATTGAGGTGGTAGGTATGTAATGTTACGTTGTTTTTACGAGAAAAGCTAATAACATTGCATTTATTGACATTAAGATGTAGTTTATTTTTAAAACACCATTGCTCAAGAGACAGCAATTTTGATTGCAAAAAATTTACATCTGCATCTGATTAAATTGCATAGTACATTTTTAAATCATCTGCATACATAAGATGTGGGATATCGTTAAGAACTTCTGACAGATCGGATATGAATATGTTGAAAAGAAGAGGACCAAGATGACTACCTTGCGGAACTCCCGAGGAGACTGCAATTTTTTCGATAGAACTCCCTGGAATTTAACAAACTGGGATCTGCCGTTTAAATATGATTTTAGCCAACTTTGTATGGACCCCGCAACACCAAATTTTTCTAACTTATATATAAGAATGTTGTGATCAACTCGATCAAAAGCTTTACTGAAATCAGTATAAACAGCATCTATTTGGTGCCCTTTTTCCATTTTTACTAAAACATCTGATACCATAATCATGAGATTAGTGGTGGTAGATCGCACTTTTCGGAGCCCGTGTTGCTGCTCATTTAGACGAGGGTTAAAGAAACTTGTTAGCTTTTCACAAATAAGTTTTTCAAAAAGTTTTGGAATGGCTGACAAGATTGCTATGCCTCTATAATTTTCAACTGATCTTTTATCACCATTCTTGTAAATTGGCGTAAGATGGGATGATTTCCAATATGAAGGAAATGTCCCACAAACCAGTGATTCGTTAAAGATTATGTGTAATGGCAATAGCAGTTGGTCTAAACATCGCACCAAAAAGCTTGTAGGTATTAAGTCTGGTCCTGGTCCCTTTAATATATCCAGTTCTTTTATTGCATTAGAAATCTCTTCCTTGGTTAAATATAAACTATCAACTATAATAGTTGAGCTAGGAGAAGTTTCAGATAAGGTGGTAGGAAGACAAAAGACCTCCTTAAAGTGATCGGCATACAAGTTGCTTATTTCAAGAGAATTGGACGAAGTGACATTACCTTTAAACATAGACGATGGATAGCCGCTAGATTTGCGCTTCATGTTAACAAAGTCAAAGAATTTTCTCGGCTCTTGGACAATTTTTTCTCCGATGATGTTCGTGTACAACTTGTACGCTTCTTCTGACTTGATAGAGAACTCTCTTGATAGCTCGTCATATCTAAGCTTCAGTTCATCGCTTATATTATCAGTGTTTTTGAGAAGTTTCTAGATTTTATTTCTTTGATTCCTCAAAAATCTGAGATTGTTGTCTAGACATGGTTCTGTGAGCTTATTCTTTTTCTTTATTATTGGCACATAACTTTCGATAGCGGTAAAAATGTGCTGATAAAATATAGAGACAGCACTGTCTAAATCTAAATTGAATAGAATATGATTCCAATTTAGAGAACTAAGATAACATTTTATTCTTTCATAATCGGCGTTGAGGTAATCGTACGCAATGGTGTTATTATAAGACTGGGTAAAGTTGATGTTATTAGCAGAGAAAACAACTTTTAAGGCTGTATGATGAACAGTGTTGGTTAATAAATTTTCTGCTCCCATGCATGGACTAACCTTCACTTCTTCATACGAGTTAGTAAAAATTAGGTCCAACCATCTGCCATTCTGATTTTGTACAGAAGAGACTTGCTGCAAGTCACTGCCATAAAAGGTGCTAAGTAAGTTGAAGTCTATGGCATTAGAAAGATTTACAGGAAGAAGAAAGTTGTCGTTTTCGTCGGTGACAAAAGATATATTTGGGCGATTGAAGTCACCAAGAATAACAACTTTATCTTCCTCTTTTAGGGAAGAGGTAAAGGTGGTCAGTGTTTCACATAGCTCGTTGTATGTTGTTTCACTTGAGCCGGGAGGAATGTAAACGACGCCTATGTACACATTGAGACTTTTACCTGAACAAACTCTAATAATTCGGTGATCGAATAGTTTATGGTTAGGTGTGTCTATTAGCTCACTTGAAAGGGAATTGTGAGATGCTACAAGGACACCACCTCCTCGAGAAAGACCTGTTGAGTAGTAGTCCCGATCCTTCCTGAAGACAGTCCAATTGCTATCAAGAATTTCCTCATTATTAAAGGTTTCGTTTAGCCATGTCTCAGTGAATACTAGGACATTGAAGTGGCATGATTTAGCGTCAACATAAAGTTTGTTTAATTTGCTTCTCATGCCGCCACAGTTATGGTAGAATATATTTAAGAAAGAAGAGTTAGGAACGATAATATTGCTGTTGCTCTTTACGAGATTTTTGAAGAAGAGAAACATGTTTAGCTCTGACATGAGCGCCATAGGTTTCCAGATCCACCTTGACTTGATCAACCATTACACCGAGGTGCTCGTGAAAGCGGACAAATAAATTACGCAAGTCTTCAACACCGGTAATTTAATCAGGTATTACAATTCCGGACCGCTGGGAAAAAATATCTCTAACATATAAAAAAGATGTATGCGAAAGCAACAAGGAATTTTTCCATATCTCTTATGTCATTTGGTTATTTCTAAAAAATAAAAAAAATTTTAACATTCTATTTTGAAAGGAAGAAAAACACCTTACTGCCTAGGCTGCTGTAAAAAATAATTTTTTCATACCAACTTAAAAATTATATAGAAATATTGTATCCTAAAATGCTTTCGGTAACAAGTGATCACTTGTCGTTAATTTTAAAGCAAGTGGTTTTATTTTTTTTCCTGTTCATCTTCTTGCATCTACTCATCGGAATATTTTTAACTTTTTGATATAGGTCAATTATTCGACCCAGGTCGATGTTTTGACCACCACTTAAAAAATTTTTCAGGAAAAGCTATTAAAGTTTTTTTTTTACTTTTTCCACAATTGTTTTTTTTTTTTATTTTCTCATTTTTAAAATAGTTTTCATATTTTTCTTGGACATTTTCTCACTAAATTTTGAAAATGTCTCCTCTAAATTGTTTAAATAATAAACCTATAAAAATCCATGGAAACTATATTTTCAGAAATAATCCAAACAGAAAGATTAAAGAAGATATTTCAATATAGACTGCAAATGGATTGCACAACAAAAAAAAAAAAACTAATTGCAGC
This sequence comes from Dichetophora obliterata, assembly GCA_963920525.1. Classification (NCBI taxonomy): domain Eukaryota; kingdom Metazoa; phylum Arthropoda; class Insecta; order Diptera; family Sciomyzidae; genus Dichetophora; species Dichetophora obliterata. The sequence continues at coordinate 238,250,815 of OY986436.1, read as the reverse complement.
TGTAATCCATGTATGTTTTTGGGACCAGCAGATCTCAGAAAATTGTAAAAAACTTGTTGGTTTTATGCCAAAACGTCTTGAAGATGTTATAAAAGCTAAGAAAGGACATATTTCATAATAAAAAAATTTAGAATATGTTTTTTAATCTGTTTTCTTCATTGTAAACTTATAAATTATGATTTTTTTAAATTATCACTTGTATAAACATTCATTCGAACACAAAAAGCCACTTTGTCTTATATTATTTATATGTAGATAACGAAATATTAATAACGCCTCATGTCAAGTATGCCATTTGTTAACTATAACTGCTCGATAGGAAAAAAACTACCTTTTTAGTGTAGTTTGCTCTGTCATTATTAAATCTAAAAATTTATTGCATGCTTAACAAATGTTTGATTAAAATTGCCTTGTTTAAATAACTTCAATTGGTTTAAAGAAGATAAGCCTGAAAGAAAATGACCAGCTTAAGGCTGAATGATAACATTAATGTTTAAATTAGAATATGTTTATTAACGCCTACGTTTTTGCTTTTAAAAATACGAAGCCATTAATGGTCTCAAGGCCATTAAAAATTTTGCACATTCCATTTCGAAAAATGTGTGAAGCTATAACGCCTTTTGAAATTTGAAAAACAATGCTCTACGAATTAATTTAACAACACCATGAGTGCAGATATTAAAAAGAAGTAGCTAAATTGTACAGTGGAATGAGCAAGTCTAAAAATAATAGCTTTAATTTTTATATATTTTCCATACAAACTGCAAAAATAAATTTTTTTTAAGAAGCTGAAAACTAAGAAACCTTGCTAAAATTTTTTTCTTTTTTTTTGGAAATATATATTTGTTATATTTAAACATTTTTAATCTGTTCCACAGTGAATTCCTTTAGTTCTTATCCTCCTGTGACAAACAAACGCTAAGGCTGCGCTCTTGTTTTTCACAACATTAGAGTACTCGGGAAGAAATGTTTCCCGATTTAAAGCAAACTTTTTCGATTTCACTTTAGCACATTGATGCTATGGCATTATTTTTTCTTTTTTTTTTAATCCTTAAACGAAGTTGTTATGTTCAGATGTTACCAAAGGAAAAACATGGAAATAAAGCATTCTTGCAAAATTTCAAGCTAACATTTTTTTGCCCATTTCAAGTTTTAAGTCGATTTGCTAAAAGTAGTATTTTTGTGTGGAAGTCCTTAAAGGAAATTTTGCTGTTTATAGCTGATTTAAGAGTTTTTTTTACGTTTTTATTTTTTTTATTTTTTATTGAATTTGCTACACCAGCAGCAAAGCTGCAAAACTTTGCAGAGTTTCAGTCATAAAATTGGAAAAATTACTACAACTTCTTGTACTTCTTGTTATTGTTGTTGCTATTATTATTGGCGTTATTTTTGTTGTTGCTACTGTTTTTATAACCCACAGTTGTTGCGTTTCTGCTGTTGTTTTCTATGTTGTTATGCGCATCAACTCGAATATCTTCACTTTTGCGACCCATAATTACTTTGAAATGAGTTTCGTTTGAAAACTTTCGTAAGTTACGCACCTCCTTCGTTGTTGTTGCTGTTGCTGTTGTTTTATCCTTTTAGCATTTCAAGTCACTTTGAGCTTCCGCTTCGATAGCCTTAAGTTTGTGTTGTTCATGCAAATGTATCACTAGCATTAATTTAAATTTATTTTTGGTCTTGTTTTGTTCGGTGGTGGTGGTGGTTTTGGTGGTAATGTGTATAATTGTGTATGTGTGTGTGGAACGCTGATATTAGTTTTAATTAGTTTAATATAAATTAAGCATACTTTTGGGAATCATTATGAAATTGTTTCAAGCAACTAGATAACATAAAAATTATTACAGCTTGGGCGTGAGAACTTTTTGCACGAACTCACTCAAGTAAATTCTGTTTGAAATTTCAGTTCATTGAACAATTAACTAAGAAGAAGTTTGAGTTGTTCGTTTTATTTTTAATGTGCTAAATCAAATAATTGAGACTTAAAAAAGAAAACGAACACATAAAAGTTTCGAGTGTGAATACATAAAAATGCTGACTTCTCAATATTATTGTCTAGCTGAGAAAAAGCTCTGGCATGCTTTCAGTGCATAAATTCCTTTGTTAAGCTTAGTATGCTGTAGAAACGAAAAGAAATCTTTCGTAAGTAATGCATTGCGTTTTTGACAGCAAAAAGGTAGCGAAATTTTTATTTTCGTTGGTCAGTACGCTGTTGAATGAAAAACTTGTTCAATGCAGCCAAGTTCACAATCACGATTGTAGAGTTAAAATGACAAAATTTTGCTGTTTTTTATATATCCGTACATTTAATTGGTGTGGAAATTTGACTTTCAACAACAATGTTCAACTAACACATTCAACAAACAATTAATAGCAAGTATGTGTTAGTGTTGAGTCTACACCAAAATTTCGCGTATAGAATTAAATGCCTACAAATTTTCGTTCCTACAGCATACTAAGCTTTAAATGAAAAATGTTTCAAAAATGTAATATTTTAGCTATTATTTCAGCACAAACAAAAGTTTGTCGCATACCAAAAAAAAAAAAAACTCACGCATGTCAGAAAATCATAAATGACAAATGGTTGACGACAAATGTAAATCGCTCAAAATTTTAGCACTTTAACACTGATAAAAAACTTGTAGCGTTCGCAAATTATTATATGTTTTAAAATTGTTCATTTTTGCAATTTGCTTGAATAGTAAATTTTAAAAACTTCAAAGTTTTACATGGAAAAACAATTAAAAAAAAAAATGCTGTCGCATGACTTAAAAAGTGCTTGAATGCTTTAAATACTTGAAATACTTTCTTAAATTGAAAAATCACTATATCTTTATAATTCAATACTGCACATATATTAGTGCATATTTCAATTAAATAAATATCTACCCTGTAGTCCATGGTATCGTGCATGCAAATGGTAAACTTACTGCAATTTGAAATCTGCCTTGCTTTCGTTAATCGAAATCAGAAAGTTTTGAAGAAGTACCTTAATTTGGAACTTTTATATGAGATTTTCGTCCATGAAATGTATAAACGGGTCAGCATATTTTGTTAAAAATGAAGAAAAATCCTGAATATTTAATATTGCTTTGAGACTTGGACTACTGATAAAGTGGAAGGGAAAGTCTTGAATTCCATCCCTTCTACTTTCATACACAGAAGGCATTCTTTTAACATAAGCATGTCATTGGGAGGAATGCTTTCCTTAGTCTTCTCTAGAAGCGCTTCCAGAATTTTTTCAATGGAAGATTTCTTTGAGCCCTTAAATGAAAGGATGCTAGTAGATGTTTTTGAGAAGATTTTTAAGAAGTCATTCCATGGAATGAAATGGTTTTTTAGCTAGGGGGGGGGGGGCTTAAAAAATTCCACGGAAAATACCCTTTTTCCCGATTTTCTCGCGATTTTAGTGTTGGAAATAAGATGTGCTTAGGTTTTGTTGGGGGTTTAAAAAAGTCTACGTATAAATATCCTTTTTTCCCAATTTTCACGGCATGTTGGTGTTTGAAGTAGGAAGTGGTTGCGTTTTGTTGGAGCTTTGAAAAATCCTACGGAAAATGAAAAAATACATCAAAAAATAATTGAAATTAAACGCTATTTGAATGTCTTTGAGTAGTGGTTTATTAGAATGCTTCTTGAAAGCTCCTCTTGATAAGGCTTAGAAGAAGCACAATTGGATCTATAGAATGTCTTCTGGAAGCAGTGTCACTAAGAATGAATGTCATATTTGTAACAAAAATTTTTTGAGAAATTGTTTATTGCTATTTAGCTGGCAAAAATACAACAGTCTTGAATTCAAGCTCCTGAAGGCTATTTGAAAAAGATTTATAACATGATCATTCAAAAAATTTTGCTTGATACTTTAATTTTCACTATCTAAATGTTGCAGATTTCAAAAAGATTTTTAATGTTTTAAAACTCTCACATAGTTAAAGCGCTCTCCGATGGAAATATTACGCATGTTATAAATGCTTGAAATATTACAGTTTGTCGAAAAATGTGTTAAATTATTCGCCATCATAAGTCTTAAGCTTATAAAGAGACTTTAGAGCAGCTTTTAATAATCTTGCATTCATCCAGTGAATTCTGTAAAAAACAGCAATTATTTTTTTTAAGTTAACTTGGCTTAGAGTTGACGTCAGTCAGACGGTAACGAAAGCGGAAAAAACAAAAGAATTTCACATGCAATGCAGCTGTCGCAGTATCAGCACCGCATTTGTTCGTAAACTTACAGCCATTTATATATAAATGCAGACCAACCCAGTTGGCAATTATTGTATGCTAAGGCTACGGAAAAGAAGCCATGCCCTTGGTGATATTTTTGTCATCAATATACCTTCCATGATCGCTGTATTGCTGAGTGCTTATGTAAGGCTTACTTTTAGAAGGTTCTGAATCTTTTGAAATCATTTCATATGAAAAAATGTTAAATAATTTTTGAAAAATTTTAAAATTAACACAAAATTTGTTCAAATAATCAAAATTTGTAGAATAATAACAAAACCTTTTTTTTCCTGTGATGGGTATTAAACTCGAATTCTAACTTTTAACACATCATGCTAAATGAGAACATTAATATGGAAAAATTATTAGTCTTTTCTTAACAAGAAAGTGTTCAGAACTTTATAAAAATAATTTTTAAAAAATTATAAATGAAAAAACATTTGTGAAAAGGAAATCTAAACTTAGAAAAAGAACAAAAATCATTTTTTTTTTGTCGGAGCTGGGTATCGAACCCACGTCACTGAATGCTTACTTTTAGTTGTAACGATGCAAAGCGGAACTTTGTTAACAACTGCAATAGCCGAGCGAATAAGATATCAGATCAGCACACGAGGGAACGTAGGTTCAAGATAGGAAAGACATGGTCAGAGTAAAATTTGATTTTAAGAATATGTTTATAGTGCTAGTAATTATAAATTCTAAGTTTTAAATACTTAAAATTAAACTAATTTCATAATTTATTAAAAAATTATAATTTATAATTACTAGCATTATAAACATAGTGTTAATATTTAATTTTTAGAAATAAAACGACAGGGTGAAATATTGCCCAAAGCAAATGTTTGTTTCTTAAACAAATTCACCATAAAATGTGACAAAACCTTTCAAATTTTTTTTGTGTCCTTTTAATAAGCATATTGTTATATTTCTTTTGTCAATTTTTTAAAGCATGCCTTTTCGTAAAAGCGCTTCTGGCAAGCCTCTTTTAAGTCGCTAGAGAGAAAGGAAACAAAATTTTGTCATTTCATATCAAAAAATAAATGGGCTTGGAGTGGTGGCAGCAGCCTGCTGGTAGAGTTCATGGCTCGTAAGGAAAGAAAACGAGGTTCAACCCCAGCTCAGACAAAATGTTTATTCAACTGAATTAATATTTCTGTTTAGCCGTTCTCTGCAGACAATGGCAGATAGTCAAAAACTGCCATATAAAGCTTCTTGGGAACATAAGCCATTCGGAGTCGGCATTAAACTCGTAGGTCTATTTCCCTATTATTTGTGTTCAAAAATTTAAGAGCACGCACAACGTGCAATGTCCTTCCAAACATTTTAATGGTCTTCAATATGAGTTAAATCCATATGAAGGCCTGCTTGTAGCGCTTCGAAGCCTTGCGTTTTGCCCACTGGGTACATCATACACTCGAATACACACACACACACACACACACAAACACACTCAAATTCACATAAGTACATTAATGTGAGCAAAAGTGCTGATCTTCAAGTGAATGCAACTGCAGAGTTTTCAAAGCTTCGCCTGGGATTTTATGCAAGAAAAAGCCTTACTTTGTTTGTAAGTGTGTGTGTTTGTGTGGGCATAAATATGTTATAGCATGTGTATGTACGTTTGCTGGCGAGACATTTTATCCTTCGTTAGTAGAAGTTTATGTTTTTCTATGAGGTTGTTGTAGTTTATTTATTTTTTTTTCACTGCAGCATTTCAAAGCAATTTCAAACGATTCAGCAAGTTTTCTAAAACAATCGCATTAAAACCATTTTTGTATTTTTGCCTTATTTATTTGGCTTAAGTTCTAAAATAGTTCGCAGCACAAAGATGTTGCATGAGAAATGGTTGGATAGAGAATTTAAAGTGAATGTTGTGCTTTTTGAAAAAGCCTTAAAAATATAATATTAAGGATAGCAAGATTTTAGTTAAAAATATTAAAAGTAGCTTTAGAGAGTTTCATTAGGCTACAATTTAATTCGGTGCGATTAATCCAAAACTGCATAGCTCGAGTGAAGTAGTTTTTTAAAGATCTCTAAATTCAAATTCAATAATGAATTTCCTATCATTCATCTTGGAAGGAAAATCGTTTTCTTTTTTGTTAATTAATACTTAATATTTTATTTTTAGAAATAAAACGGCAGTATGAAATATTGCCCAAAAAAAATGTTTGTTTCTTAAAGAAATTCACTGAAAAATGTGACAAAAACTTTCAAATTTTTTTTGTCCTTTTTTCATAAGTATAAACTTTTATTTGTTTTGTTAATTTCTACATTAAAAGAACTTACATAGCTCTTTTGTCAATTTTTGCATTGCCAATTTTTCCATTAAAGGAACTTAGTTCTATACATATTTGTACTAGTGTAAAAAACCCTAAATTTTGTGTTATTTTTTATATGAAAAAGTCAATATCATTTGATATTGAAATATGATTTTAATGTGACTCAAGTTTGTAGTTTTGCTGAAAAAACATATTTACAAAAATAAAATAAATGAAATTCGGTTTGAACAAAATGGTTTTAGTTCATAATTTTGGAATAACTAATATGTTATGAGTAAGGCTATGATTTCGATGTCATGTCATCTTTTTTCTGATGCTTCTAAGACATTTCCTGGTTATTTAGTTTAGAAAAGTTTTTAGGTCATTTTTTGTCATATTTTATCTTTTTTTATCAGTTTTAGTTTTCATGTAATTTTTACTAGTTTTGCAATATTTTTTGGTAGTTTTTAGCGATTTTTAAGTTATTTTATTGTAATTTTTTTGACATTTTTAAATTTTAGAGACTGTTTTGGTTTTTTTTTAATTTTTTAAAATTTTTTTTCTAAATTTTTGTAGTTTTTTTCGTACTAAAAAATTTAAAAATTACAATTTTAAACATATTCCTTTAACAATAGAGTTCCTTCAATCGAAAACATTACCTCTCGAATAAAGACCTCGATAAAAAAGCTCTGCGCGTAGTGAAATTGAGGAAAGGGTATTTAAAAATATGAAACAAATGTTAGATAAAGACTCAGGATATGCCAGTTTTTATTAACTCTATTTTTATGCTCTATTGCTGAAACATTAGGGGGTAAAAATTTGAATACCATGAATTTAGAAGCGGAAATAACATCCGATGATATCGTTTTTATATATGTTCCTCTCGTCAGTGCAGAAGTAGAAATAAGTTTTTCTGTTTACAAACACATTTTGCCAGACATTCGACGTTAATTCAATTTTAATAACTTAAAAATTGTACCTTGTAATATACTCTATGTATACAAATTATTTAAAATAAATTTTAAGTTTAGTAATGTTTTATTTTTAAAGCTTTATTTTGTTTATTTTGTATGGAACTGATTGTGTTTTTTAGATAATTTTTGTCAGTTCTTAGGTAATTTTCTACAGTATTAAGCTAATTGTTGTCATTTTTGTTTAGGTAATATTTTGCAGTTTTTTAGATCATGAAAATCCGAGCCCTGGTTATGAGTATTTCCATTGTAATCGCCACTCTTTATAAGATTATATTTTGTTTTTTAATAACAACTAACTTTAATAGTTTTAAACTACATTCCCTTTTTCGAAATGAAATATTTATACCTTAATCTTAAAAATTTTAAAGTATGTGGTAAATTTGTACATATTTTTTATTTAATTCAAATTGAGAACTTACCTTTTTAAAATAACTTCATCAGTATCTGAAAAAGAAACAGAAAATAGAACTTTACTATTTGAGTTATATTTGGAAAAACTTCTTAAAACAAAAAGATATACATAATAAAATGCGTAAAAGTGACTATATTTTATTGCTTATTGCTTATTATGCTATAGCTTCCAAGGCAGTTTCCAAGGCAGTTTCCAAGGCAGCTTAAGCTTCCACTGCAAAAAATAGTCAGTATACGCATTGTAGAAGCCAGAATTTCTTATCTAGCTAGGTTATTACTAACTTTGTTTATTAAAAAGAGTTCAAATTAAGAAAACAAAATCTTCTTTGACAGAAGAGGCGTAGCTACAACTTTTGCCCTCAAGCGCAGATCGTAACTTTGCCGCCCTCTTTTTAAATTTATCACAAAAAATTAAATTTATTTTAAGTTTTTTTTATTTTAGTTTTTTTTTATAAAAAATATATATTTCTACACGTTTTTTTTTTTTGTATTGACAAGAACGTCTTGAATTGAACGAATTGAAAACCCTAAAAATGGTTGAAAAAATATCTAAAAAAATTCAAAAGAAATCTTTGCTTAATTCTAAGCAATTTATGTTTTCTCAATTTTTGTGCTTGTAAAGTTGACTTTTCTTGAACTAAAACGATTAATGGTGGTTTTTTGCTTTTTATATACATACTAGCAGGCCACTGTTGTTTTTTATCAATCTCCTTAACGCTTTAAAGACGGGAATATATTTTTACGCACGTGCTAATTTTTACCTAATTTTGATTTTGTCTCATTTTTATGTGATACGGTTAGTTTTGCGACATCCGATTTAGTGAAACAATATGGCATCATTGTTTTTATTGGGTTAAGACAATACATATCAAAGAAATACAATTTTTTTCAGTTTTTATGATCTATTAAATAATTACATGAATTAAGATTGTGAGCTTTAGATAAAGTAAGTTTTCAAGAAGGCAACAAAAACAACAACAACTCTGTATAGAGTCAATCACTTAGCTGACTAGACAGTCTGTTTCGGAAATCGCTACATATTCCTCTTCAGTAGCCTTTGAGTGAGTCAGCTAAGTGATTGATTCTATACAGAGTTGTTGTTGTTGTTGTTGCCTTCTTGAAAACTTACTTGATCTAAAGCTCACAATCTTAATTCATGTAATTATTCAATAGATCATAAAAACTAATTAACTTAACTATGGCAGAGCACGGCCAAATAAGTTTAATTAATGTTAAATTAATTAAATAATCTTAATAATTGATCGATTTTTCGGTCAAAGTCATGTGTAATTGAACATTTGGTTGTGAAAATAGCCACCTTTCAGTTAGAACACCTAGCTTCTGGCGAAGCAAAAACTCGTTTCATTTCTATGGTGCATTTCGACAAACAATCGAACACCAATGAATATTGAAATAAATGAAGAAGCAAATAGAACAGATGGCAACCCTTGATAGAGTTGATGGCGGTGATCTATAAATAGCCTACTGCTTTGAAATGTCATATGATTAGCAGCCATACAATTCATAAGAATGAATTCCAGAATCTGCACATTCTTATGCTAGTTTAAACAGTGAGTTGATCACAGCTTAATCACTCAAAGACTACTGAAGAGGAATATGTAGCGATTTCCGAAACAGACTGTCTAGTCAGCTAAGTGATTGACTCTATACAGAGTTGTTGTTGTTGTTGTTGCCTTCTGGAAAACTTACTTGATCTAAAGCTCACAATCTTAATTCACAATTTTTTTCATTTGTTTTATTTTGGAGTGCAACACAGTGGGCCCACATGGACGTTTGCGTTTCATAAATGATTGTTTAAAAATAACTCTTGCAGCCTGTATCATAATGAGAATAATCTAAGAAAAGGTCAAATTTTGTACTACAATGAAAATTTTATACAAAAATACACACGATTCAGTTAAATGGCTTGCTAAAGTGTTCTCAAGACACAGTCCTATATAAGCAGTGAAATGAAGATTGTTTTTAATCCAATTTTTTTCAAATCTCTTTGCTTTGATCATACAAGTATAATATACCTTTAGAAATCTTAATGCTTAAGCTTTCTGAAAAAATAAAAAAGAAAACAAAAGATTGTTTTATTTAATAAATTAAATATTTTTATCAACCTATTTTTTACCTTTTTTTGATTAAGGTTTAAATAGTTGCGCTGTCTTGCATAGTGCATTTTCTTTCATATTGCATTTGGTTCCTTAGTGTATTGGTAATTAGACAACAAAAAAATAAGTTGCTCCAATTTTTGAAAAATTAAAATTTTCGTAACGTAGGTGCATGGCAAAAAATATCCCAAAAACTTTATATATTTTTTCTTCTATTAAACTCTGTGATGCAGTCGGAATTGATAGTTTCATTAAAATTTGCATTTTTTCATATACCACGAGCTGGTTTCTTCTTCTTCGAAAGGGGACTTTGATGCCCTTTCTAACTCATCACATACAATGAACTTTTGTTTTTGGGGTTTTTATGGTAACTTTGCACAATTCAACTATTTCTTTATTTTTTTATAGATCCCATGCCTTTGTCCTGCATCGTATTATTTATAACATATTTTTTGTGGTTAATATCAGAATTCTTCAACAAAAACGATTTTTGTATTTGGAGTATATATTATATTATAGTATATATTTGGAGTATGGAGTCTGCCCCATAACCTCACTCATAGGGTGCCCCACTTTAACCACATACAACAAAACACTTTACACAAACTTCGTTGCTTTAAATTTTAGATTTAAGACTTTATTTTTAAGATTTCAAACATTATAAAAATTTCTATCAGTCTGTAAGAATAATCTTAACAAGCTTGTTATAATAAAAATAATGGATTTTGAAAAAAGTAGTTTAAATGATTTATTGAATATAATAGAAAATATATTTTAAATTTGGCTTCATTATAGCAAGATACAAAAAATGTACATAATTTTTAAACGCAAAATTGTATTTTTTGAACTTGAAAAAACTTAGTACTAAAACCTAAAAAGGATTTTGGGAAAAAGTAGCTCAAGTAGAAAGTGATTTATTGAATATCAAAGAAAATACATTCCAAATTGGGCTTAAATATTTCAGGAAACAAAAAAGCTACAGATTTTTTAAAGCCAAAATAGTATTTTTTAAAATTTAAAACAAAATTTTTGTACTAGTTTTTGTACTAAAAACTAAAATGGATTTTTAGAAAAAGTAGTTTAAATGACATATTGAATATCACAGAAAAATTTTTTTAAATTTGGCTTAGTTATTGCAAAAGGCACGAAAGTTAGAGAATTATTCAAACGCACAAGTCAAGCCATAATCGTTTATTTCTTCATTTTAAATAAAATTTTAGTAATAAAAAACAACACGGATTTCGAAAAAAAATTGTTCAAACGATTTACTGAATATCTTAGATAATATATTCCAAGTTTGGCTTAATTATACTAAGAGACAAAAATGTTACATATTTTTCAGACAAAAAAGTTCATTTGGGGCCACTGTGCACCGCTCTGCATTTATATGTATCTCACTTTTTGCCCTGCTCGATGGGAAATAACTTTTTCAAAATTGTACCAAACCGAAATAAAAATTTTACTGTTGGCATCATATTGTACTGTTTTTTTTTCTTCATGCATAAATATCCATGAAATTTTTGGATATATTTAATTATATATTTGAAATAAAAAAAAATAACAAAAATTAACAAACAATTTAACATAGTAAAATATATATATTACTGCGTATTCAGTTCTTAAAATTTAATCAAGAAAATGTGCTTCTTCCTCTTCTTCAACGGAAATATTTTCAAAATGCAGAGCAGTTTTAAATTTTATGCTATAGAAATATTGCAAAGGGGCTTTTAACAAATCTTTTGTTTTATTTAAAGAAGAAAATGAGTCAACAAGCATACAATTTCTGAACCTTAGTTTGATTAAATTTTGAAACAAAAATATTCTTTCAACATTTGCTGAAGAATGTGAAATTGATAAAACTCCACAAAAAAGGCACTGAAAACTTAATGAAATTAAAAAAAAAGCAACGAAATATAAAGTCAATACATATGATAAAAATTCAGTGAATGAAATTGTACTAAAAATGTCTTCGTGGTACTTACATACTTTTTTTAATAAAATTGTACTGAAAAAGTACAAATGTACTGAAAAATACAACAGTGCTCGAGGCTCATCAGTTTTTTTTTTTGTTGCGCTGTGTTAGCTGAGCACGAAGAGAAAGATAAAATAGAGAAAAACATGGAACTTATTGAAACTCTCGCAACACAATCGCGGCAAAATCCAACGAATAAGGGTGTTGTATAACGGTGGTCGTCATATGATCCCTGGTGATGACACTTTTTACTCTCTTTTTTCGTTTCATGAGCTGTGTGATGAAAGTATGTTATGCTAGTGGTCATATGATGCCTAAGCACTAGTACACTTTTTGCTACTTTTAGTATTTTTTTTTTAATCGATGAGTATTGTTATTAAGAAGGTTTCATTACTGCTTTCATACATTTCGTACTAAAAGTGTACTATTTTCGTGCCTAAACACAAATGTTGTGAATAATTCCACAACGCAACACTGTTTTGATCCCATGATTTCATATTTTTGTCGAACCATTTGGTGACCGTGGCGGTGAAAATTTACTCTCTTGCTCTCGCTCTCAAATTTTTAATTTACATTGAAACAACAACAATGCATGACCATGATGAGCCCATGACCGCCACCGTAACAGGGCACTAAGCAATGCGTGGCAACTGGCATGGTTTCTCTTAAAATTTAATACCTTAAGTAAATATAATATTATAAAAATTTCGAAAGAAAAATACCCCTAAATAAATCTGTAGCACAAATATAATATTTTAAAATTCTTTTCATAAAAATCGGCACAGTACTTTTGGAGTAGAGTTATAAATTTAAATGTTCACTTAAATTTTATGTAATAGTGTAGAATCTACTCTGTAGATAGATAATTATAATATATGTACAGTGGTGTCAAAAATAATAAAAGTGCTCTATTTTATTTTGGGAATGTAGTTATATATAATTATTAATTGCATATTTACATATATGCGGAACTAAATACAAAGCTTTTATTATATTCATTCTATTACAATTTGATAAATAAGAGGCCTGTTTCCGTACTCGATTCAAGTAACTTGATGTTGCTTGAAAGCGTTATTTTACAAATTTTGTAAGCTCGAGAGAAAACAATAACATGCAAAATGTCACTATCTATTCTTTTACAATTACTTGAAATTAGTAGGCAAATAGTCACTCATTTTCGCTCCATTTTGCTAAAGTGTCGTTATTTTTTTGATATAGTCAAGTAAGCAGTTAACAGAATAATAAGAGTATTAAAGTTATATCAATTTGTTCGAAAATAATTTCAATTAAAAACAAGTTTAAAGGAAAAAATTGCAATGCTGGAAGTATTTTGTGTTTATTTGTACAGTGTCAGACAAAACTAAAGCACAAAACTTACCTTTTAAGCATTTCATGAAATAAAATTTTAAAATAAGCTTTGAGCTAATTGTTTTCTATTGAACTTAAACAAATATACATTTAAGGTAATAAACCAAACAAAAACTAACATAATGTTTCATTAAAAGCAAAAATATTAAAACAAATATAGGATTATTACTAAAACTTCTGCGACAAAACTAAAGCATATAACAAGGAAACACATGAAAAACTTAGTTTTTGCTAATATTTGGTGGCGTATCCATTGTTTTTTAACACAGCTTGACATCTACGAGGCATCGACTCTATTAAGGTATTTAAAACGTCTCTTGAAATACTTTTCCATGCCAATTCTGCTTGTGTGAAGAGAGAATCCTTTCCCTTGCAGTTTTCTCGTTCAATTTTCCTATCTACAATTTCCCATAGATTCTCTATGGGATTGAGATCAGGAGATTGAGCGGGCCAATCCAACACATCGATTTTGTTTGCAGCAAACCACTCCATAAGACACTTGGCAGTGTCTTTAGGATCGTTATCATGCTGAAAGATCCACTTCAACGGCATTTCTTCTTCTTCATGGGTTAACATAACATTTTGGAGAATATCCTTATATATGAAACGATCCATTATGCCGTTGATCTTATGAATTGGGCCGATCCCATGACCGGAAAAACATCCCCAGACCATGACGTTGCCTCCGCCATGTTTCACAGAACCTGTAGAGTAACGTGGATTTAGGCGGCCATTGATTTGGTTCGCCATTTCGCAACAGACCAGTTTACATGGGCTCTTGCAAACTCAATTCTTGCTCGACAATTTTTTTTGGAAATAAATGGCTTTTTCACGCTCCTGTATGTTCGCAAGCCTCCGTCCACAGCTCGTCGTTGGATCTCGCTGATATAAATGGATCCTTTTTTACTGTCCAAATAATTGCCTGGTCCTCACGTTTGGTTGTCTTTCGTGGTCTACCACCTTCATGTGATGTAACTATAGAACCAGTCGAACGAAAACGACTGATAGTTCGGGATATTACACTATGGTGAACACAAAATTTTTTGCAATACTTGTCACTGATTCGCCTTTTTTGAATTCGTTTAAAATTTTTTCTCTAAATGTAGCAGAATACTTATTTCTAGCCATTTAATTAATTTTTTATTTAATACACAGTCTAACCCAGATAAATGATCACCAACGATTGAATTACAATAATAGTAAAATTTTTTCAAGAGATATTATTTAGCTTCACAAATAACTGGTTTTAATTCAAACGGTACTTTAACTACTTATTATTGTTACTTATTGTTAGAAATGCACTCAAACAGTGAGTGACTGAGAACATGTGCTTTAGTTTTGTCGCCCCAAAATTCCGTGTATTGTAGCATTCTTGTAAAAAAAATTTTATTTGCAATAAATAATTGCTTTTCGTCGTTTTTTATGCACTAGTCGGATTATTTTAAATAAAGCAATAATATAAAAAAACATGGAAATACTAAAAGTTTTAACGCTAATGGAATAAAATGCTAACAACATGAGTTCGTGCTTTAGTTATGTCCGACACTGTAGGTAGTTTTTGGTAGGAGCAGTAGTGGGGTCGAGCAATGCACTGTTCTGAGGAAGAAAAAGAAGATTTATTCTTCAAAAACGTGGTTGGGGACTTTATTAATTTATCTATTTTTTAATGATTTTTGCGGGGAATTTAACATTTTATCTAATATTTGCGAAGGATTTGATTTTATATTAAATTTTCTCATACTATGTTCTTCTCACAACATTAATAAAATTTAATTAGCATTAGCAAAAAAATCCTTGTACCCAAATTAATTTTTTAATTATACATTTTTGTTTAATTTTTTAATGCATTTTACTTTATAACCTTGGAAGGTATTGCAAAATTGAAAGGAAATTTAACACTATGATTTGCATTTTAGTAACATTATAAATGTGCGAAGTTGACTTAAGAGAGGTTTTAGGCAAAAGCGGTTAAAATTGCGACATATTTAAGAAGAAGTTTTCTGAAAAAGTATATTATACACACAAAAAATTTCATTTGCATGTTAATTTAATATCATCAGTATAAGGACAATTTTTTAACCATATATTGTTTGAACATGAAGATTGCGCTAAAGTTCGTGTGCTTAAAAATAAGTGAAAATCAGGACACACCATAACTTCTTTAATTATTATCTGAAAAGAGACTTAAATTCATAAAAATTTTTGGTTTTTTAGGAAATGGTTTGTCACACTTTTATTTTTTGGCCAGCACATAATTGCCTTATTTATTTAATCGAATTTTTTATATTAAAAATAATGTTCCTTGTAGTATTTTGTTTTCAAGATATAAAGCATATTATTTATGTGTCGCGTAAAATAATATTTATTATTTAAATAAATAACAAAAAAAAAGAAATTGTTGGTTCATATAATGAAAAAGTATGACACGCTGTTATTATTTTGATCACAACTGTTTATAGCCATTTATAATAAAAAAAGTCGCACACATAACCCAGGAAATATACCTAAGTTAAAATTGTAAGACTTTTAAACCACTTTTTTTGTAGGTATAACTTATTTTACAAACCATTAAATATTTATATCTTTTTAAATTTTTTTTTTAAAGGTATGTTTGAATATTCAACAAAGTTGTTACTTTAATTTTCTAAATTCAAACTTATCTGGCATAGTATATGAGAGTGTAAATATTATTTAATTAATACCTATCCATAGTTTTTTCAACCTGTCAGTTTCAGCAAAAATTAAATAAATTAACATTAATTTTTTTCATATTAAAATTCATTTAGTTTATTTTGATCCTTATTTTTTTATTATTTTTATGAACTTTGACAGCAATTAAAAATTTTTCATTATTAAAAACTTATTTTTGGCTTTTTTTCAATTATTTTTGTTTCTGCTTCTGATGTTCCTTTTTTATCGTCTTTGACTCAAAACATTTACTCGACATGAATTTAATATCAGTGTCTCACCAACTCATTACACACCCACACACACAACCATACCTTTCTTCCAACACTCTTGCTTCCAAGCCACCAAGCATCACCTTGTACCAGCTGCAATTTAATGCTTCACTTGTGAATTTTTTATGTTACACAAGCAAGTTGCACAAATAATGCACGAACAGCCAATGAAGCATTCGGCCATGTGGTGCATGTTGTGGCAACAGCAAACAACTTGTGGGAGGATCACGGGACAACGGAAAAGTGGTGAAATTATTGAAAGTTGCTGGAGCTGCTGCTGCTGCTGCAAGTCGTTGTAGCTTGAATTATAGCAAAATATGGTTCAAACTTGGTTCGATTTTTTGTGTTTGTGTGCTGTGGCCATGCTGGAAGAATGAGGTGGTGGAAGTAAAGATTTGATGGTTTTGAAGCAGTTTAAAGGAAGCTCAGTATACATTTTTTTCCTCAAACCACAAATACACACAAAATAATCGTATTGAGAAAAAAAGCAAAGCCACATAAATAAGCTTTTTAAGCACCCAGGTACATAATAAAAAGAAAAATTTCTTGTTGCTGTTGTTGTTACTAGTTGTAGTTGTTGTTAAATTTTGGTGTTATTGCTGTAGATATTTAATATAAGCAAAAAATTAAAAGCATCCTGTAACAGTTCCACTCGGTCTGAGTCTGTGTGTGTGTTGGAAGCAAAAATGATTGAGAACTCTGTAAATAACAGCTGGAGTTGAATATTAAAATAGTTAATAGAGAAAAACAAAAAATCGCACGACATTGATATTTCTTTGCATCAGTGTGAGAGTATCGGAAAAATTATTGGGCAATTGCCTCAGGAGCTAGTGATTTTGGGGGGGTCACTAAATTTCAAAAACAAAATAAAAATATAAAACAAAATCAGGATATCAAATTTGTTCGTAGTAGAAAAATATTTTGAGGTGAACCAGAATATGTGTCCCCTTTTCGTTATTAAAATAAAAATTCAGATGGGATGTGTTTTTATTTTTACCCAACTACGGCAAAGGAAAAGTAGCGGTATATGTGTTTGATCCGAGTGTATGTGTATATGTTAATCTGTTTCACCCTCACTTCTAAACTACTTGTCACAATTTGACAAATGGTCGGAAGCATTTTGATCGTCCGATTGTTATAGGACATGTGAAGTCACATTAAATTGAATACGGTGTCCTATAGAGGACATAAAGTCATGAATTAAAAAATATTTTTATAGTGACATAAGCAAATGAGGTATTGTTAAAAGCGTTCTGATCGTCCGCAGATTAAAGGCTATGTGACTTTAGATTAAACTGAATATGATGCCCTCTAGAGGACAGAAAATCAAATAAACCCCTAACTTTTAAGCTACTTATCATAATTTGATTAATGAGTTTTTTTTTTAATGTCGGGACGGCGCGAACGCCATTCCCGGCTACCAAAAATTACACGCACGAGTTATTCGCATTAGGAACAATCGCAGAGGTCAACTCAATCGTAGTGCAATGATAAAGTCTCACTCCGAAGGAACCACCCTTGTGATCATGGTTAACCTCTACGCCAGGTAAGTTATCGTTGGAAGCGTTTTGATCATCCTCTGTTTAAAGTTGATGAAAAGAAAGTGTTGTTGTAAATTTCTCAAGTAAACGCGTTAAGTAAAAGATAATTAATTGATTTCACAGTCAAAATATTGTAAAAAGGCACAAGAAAGCGAGATATTAAAAGATTAATAAAAAAAGAAACATGGTCACAGAAAGTGCTTTCAACTTAGTTGATGATACAAAAATCCATACAATCAAGTTGTAAATAAAATAAAGAGATTACATGAAAAAGGTTTCAAATTAAAATAAAATATTTGGTTTTATGATAGGAGTAATAATCTGTGATATAACATCGAAAGTGTACGTCTTTGACATCACAGGTCACACCTGAATGCTCTGAATGCTTAACAGCTGCCAACAAAATTGTTAATGTCCTGACGCTTAGCTCAGCTTCCAGCGAAATTATTTCTGATAAAAATTTTTCTGAAAGGCTTTGTAAATTGCACCACCAAAAGATATTCTATGTAAGAAATGATAAGTGTTCAAATGATTACCCAAGTTCGTATGAAAAGTATGCATCTAATTGACTTGGAAGTAATGCAAAAAATCTTAACTTCTTGTATTTTATAACAAAATGATCTTCAAAGTAACTAAATATAGTATTCAAAACATAACGTGAGCAAACTCCACGACACAATGACTTTTACTATTGCCTTTTTTTGCTGCATTGTTCGTGTAGATTTTGGTCTTGCCCTGTAAATTAATAAAACCTTTTATCCCATTGTAAATAAAAGCACAAATGAGTAACGGAAATTTGGTAGAAGGTAATCACTTACTCAATAAAATAATTCTGTTCTGAGACGCTCTTGAACCATAACGTATTTATTAGAAACGTCGCAAGTTGTTATGAAGTGCCGATCGATCCCTGCCAAAAAAAAATTTTGGGCCAATTCTTAAGGAAGTAAGTCAAAGATATATTTGATTGAATTGATCCCTGCCAATGACAACGCTGTGTAAATATAATTGATAGTTTTCATATAAAAGTGTGCAAACTAGAACAAGTTCAAAGTTAATTAAATTATAATACAAATACAATATATATTAGAGCTTCGTTTAAGTCCACCATAATATTCCTTAAAGGAAGGTTCTCATGAAGCTCGACCAAAAAACTAAATTTTTTTTTCGAAAGCTTATGCTGTTAAGCATATGTTCCCAAAGCGGTTTGGCCGATAACAATTGCATAAAAAAGTTATCGCATACGAAAGGAACCCATATTTTCATTAAAGCACACAGAAAAAACAAATTTAATGAACAGCATACGTTAAAATTAATTCATTGATTTTAATGAAAAAATCATTGAGTTTTAATGAATTGCTCATTGTTTTTAACGTACTGTTCATTGAAATCAATGAAGTTGTTTTCATTAAAAATGTCTAAATATATATCAATGATTTGTTTTCATTATTTTAATGGACTTTTCATTGATATCAATTTAAAGTACATTGCTTCCAGTTGTAAATCAAATTTTAACGAACCATACATTGATTTTTAATGAACAGTTCATTGAATTCAATGTTTAGGTCATTAAATGCAATGTATAGTTCATTAAATTCAATGTATAGGTCATTAAATTCAATGTATAGGTCATTGAATTCAATGTATAGTTCATTAAATTCAATGCATAGTTCATTAAATTCAATGTATAATTCATTAAATTTAATGTATAAATCATTAAATTCAATGCATAGTTCATTAAATTCAATGAATAGTTGATTAAATTTAATATATTGAGTTCATTAAATTCAATGTATAATAATTTATTCCCTTCCCGATTTTGTTTGAAGTGAAACGCGAAGTTGTGAAGACGTGTGGCAATTGTGTGTGTAAATTTAAGATAAAAGGTTATAATAAATTAAATTAAAAGTGAAGAAAATGTTGTGCTTTGAATGTAAAAGAAAATTTAAATCTGTTGAATTACTATTAGTATTAGTAAATAATAGGATATATACCTGGCATTTTAAGTGACTACTGCCATAATTTTCAAAAAATGTTTACATTTTTAAAGGATGAAAACCACATAAGAGATAAAGCTGTGCGAGTAAAGTTGGCAGAAATTGAAGATTTCACTAAGTACAGTGGTAAGCTTAATTTTTCTCGAGGCTATATAAATAAATAGTTATTTTTTTCAATTAATATCTTTCCAGACAGTACTGCTATGAATCTTCTTTGGAGCCTTCATGGGTATTTGGTGCCCACTCAAAAAGTATGCAGTAAGGACAACTTTGGAAGAAAAACTTTCCTAAAGCATACAATTACCAGTTCCCAAGAGGCATTCGTTTTTGTTGGAAGCAGCATCCAGGAAGTCGAAAATATTCAACTAGGCGAAAATATTCAACCAAAAATAAAGGCGAAAATATTCAACCATTAATCCTTGCTGTTGGAGAGAAGAACTTCTCCTCATTCCTCATTCATGAATGGTGTAAAATTTCAATTTGCTAGTCTTATTAGAGCCGTAGATATGTGCTTTAAAATTTTTTAATTATTTCAATAAAAATATCCTGCGGCATGCACTCTCCATGCATGTGGGAGTTTATTGCCGTAAATTTTTATAAATTTAAAAACTATTCAAAATCTTCGAAAACTTGTATATTAATTGACTCTTTAAAATAAAAAAATATTGTTGAAATTGTAATTATTTCCTTATTTTAAAAATGTTTAATGAGGGATTAACAAATAATTCGTTGAATTTAATGTATAGATCATTCATTCCAATGAACTAAATACATACATGGAATTCAATGAACTGAATACATCAAATTTAATGAACTGTACATTGAATCCAATAAACAAAATACATTAAACTCAATGATCTTAATACATTAAATTCAATGAAACAAACATTGAATTCAATGAACTATACATTGAATTCAATGAACTTTAATACATTGAATTCAATGAACTATACATTAAATTCAATGAACTATACATTGAATTCAATGAACCTTACATTGAATTCAATGAACTTTGCATTGAAATCAATGAACTTTACATTGAATTCAATGAACTTTTCATTAAATTCAATGAAAAAAATCATTAATTTTGGCATTTTTTAATGAACGTGTTCATTGAATTCAATGAAGTGTTCATTGATATTCAAGGAACTATTCATTGAAAATCACTTAGTTTAATGAACAATTCCTTAAAGTATGAAGAAAATTCATTGAAATCAATGACCACAATTTATTGAACCAAAATCAATGAACAATTCATTGAAATTAATGCACCTTTTCATTAATATATTGTACCTTTTTGGTTCAGTGCACTCGAAACAATCCTTAACCAAATCTTAAAACACATTTTCTGAAAAATCATGTTTTAAGAACTGGTCTACACGATATCCCAAGAACTAATTTATGAATTCACTTGCATTTTTTTTATTTTAAAAAAATAAAATTTATTGGATCCCAAACCTAGATTTAGACAATATTGGTCATTTGTTTTTTTAGAGAACTTTAAAGAGCGAAAAATGTAAAAACTTAATATTCAGATTTCCGCCATTTTTGTTATTTTCAACTATTTATTGATGTTATAGGTTCACGCGTCAATAAATAAAATATAATTTATATAATATTTTGTTTTTTTATGCCAGATGACATGAACGTACTGTGAGATGGAGACCGTTTGGGAACCTTTTTTCCAAAGTAACATTTGACGGCGTATTGATACATCACTAGGGATTGGATTTTTATGCAAAATCATTTTTAAATCAAATCCTGTGTAAAGGTAGGATAGCAACGTAAATTGTTTATTAATAAAATATCACTTAAATACACATAACTGATCTAAATGTGTTAAAATTTTGCCTAAAATATGCAAAGCTTAGATTTTTGAAACTAATTTTTTATATGTTTTGCATAAAAATCCGATCCCTACACATCACATTACACTTTTATGCAACAAAAAAATATTTTCCTATACTTTAAGAATCAATAAATAACTGTCAAAAAACTCAAGGTTACTTCCTTCTAGGAAAAAAAAATAAAGAACATCTCTGTACCGGAGCTCTAGATGAGAACCTGCCCTCAATGATTGCTTTGTCTAACGATAAAGTAAGGTTTAATTATGACTTTATCTTTTTAATTAATGTCAAAAGCTGTTTTATTAAACTTAAGATTGTATCTTTGATTGCTTCAATTTCTCTTAACATATTCTAAATATATTTTCCTGTAATAGAAGCTTATCTTCCAATTTTATATATAGGTACGAGCATTAGAGCACCCAGAATATATATGAAAAATTCAAAAGTGGTTTTCTTTCGCCTCACCAGCATTTTCTAATAGAATGGGGCTATAAAATAAGATCTGCATCAAGAGATTGGTAACTGTTTTCATTTATTGCTTCAAAAATGGGCTACAAATTGCTTTAAAATATCTTTAACAATTTATGACTTATAATTTTTTTAAAAACAAGTACAGGTTTTTAATTTTTTTTTTCTGTTGACAAGCAATTTTTACAGGTAAGACGGTCCGTGTAAATAGGTGTGTATGTAGGTGTGTTATTTAATGAAATCAAACTCAATTTATATGTTAAATTTTTGTTCAAAAATTTTCCAAAAATCATAGAAAAATCTGTGAGATTTTAGCATTACACCATTATGATGGAAATTAAACCAGGTCTGCGAAATTTATTACTTTTCATTATTTTTTTTTTCACTCTTGAACTTAAGCCTTAAAAGCAAACAAATTATTTTTGACGTACCTTTATTATTGATAATGATCAATTACTATGTTGTGAAAGTGTTTGGGCTTTATTTTAATTTAATTTACGCCTCATTAATAATATATGAAACCTTTTTGTTTTTTTCAAGGTGCATTTAAATAAGGTGGTCTTGTTTGGCCTTAATTCGGAGTTTTCAGCTAATTGACTAAAAAACCAAAATATAAAATAAATGCGCAGAGTGAAAATATTAAAATAACGGATATTTTTGAATAATCTTACTAAAATATAAAAAATGAGTCTTTTTTGACCCCCAAAGCTGTCAACTTTGTCTCTAACGAGGTCACCTAAAAATGCACTTTTTTTAACATAAATTACGTGAAAAAAAATAAGAAAAAGTAACAGTTTTAGTTTTTAAAGGCGTTTGCTAAGCAAACCTTACTTACGTCCTTAGAATTGAGCTGGAATGGATGAAATATTTTTTGACATTTAAGAAGTCAAATCCTCAGGAATACAAATAAATTTTTATAAAGGAATTTCTGTAAACTTCAAAGAAAAATCAAAATAATTTTTAAATGAAAGACAATAAAACTACAAACATTAAAACAACTGAAAACAAAAAAAAAATTTGTTTCTGAAAAATTTAGTTTTCATTTAGAATTGTATGGAAAAAGTTATGTTAGTAGTCCCGAAGTCGTACAATTCTGTCATCATTACATGATCAGCTTCTAAGACTCTTTTGGTTTTGTCATTTTTCGTTTGGTTTCAACATAAACTTGATCGTCAAAAAATGCTAATGCAATATAAGATTTGTTCAAATGCCATAAATGATTGAGCATTTTTTTTGAACACTTTCTCCGATTTTGGCGCTAATTGATTTCAAAATTTTCAGTTCCTTTGCATCAGTATTTCATTAAATGGTTCTTTCTAAATTAAATAAGAATAAATAAATTAATAAAATATATTAAAAAAATTTAATTTAATTTTATTTTAAGTTTTATTTATGTGACTTTTTTCTAAAATGTGAACTAATTCTCTTTTTATATTTTAGCTTAATTATTAAAAAGTATCCATCGATTCAATATTTTCACTCAGTGGCAGCAAAAGCTCAGACTGAGGTTCACCTTATTTAAATCCACCTTGAAAAGAACCAAAACATTTAATATTATTTATAAACTGACGTATGAGTGACATCGAATTGAAGGAAAGCCCAAACGCTCTCACAAAATATGAATGGATCATTACCAATGATTAAGGTGAGTAGAACAAGTACGTTGTTAAAATTTTTAATATTTCCATTGAACGAAACAAAAATAAAAATCATTTGCTTGCTTTTAAAACGTAAAGTCCCAACCAAGTTATGCATAAGCAAACAAAAGTTTGAGAGCAAAAGCACGCACTTACACAGCAATATATGAAGTCGCCCAAGTTTTGTCTAGGCATTCCTTTCGTTCAGTTTTTCAACTTTCGTTTACTCTTTGAAACTTGAGAGAGAGCGCTTGACATCGTAGTTTGTTGCTAAGCAGAATAGGGTTGATAACAGTATTGAGAATGTGTAGTTAAAATTTTATTATTTGTATGCCAAATTTTGCAATGAAAAATATTGTCTTTTTTTTCTGTTTATATTTAAGCAAATCATGAAAAATATATAAATCATGGTATATTTTTGCTGAGAAATTTTGCGTTTGCGACAGCTTATAAGCCAAGCAGCACAATAAACATGTTTTTGTGTTAGTTGATGGCAACCCTTTTTAACATATCTATACAAATTTTTTATCTGTCAATTGAAAAAATTGCGTTAGTTTATCTATTCAAAATTCATGCAGATCCCAATTTTGTTGATAAACTCATAAAAATTGCTAAAAGACATAAAAACATATATGTAAAAGCTGACAGGCACTACTTCAACAAATTTTTTAAAGAACTTTTTAACTTTTTTATTATATTTTTGTCAAGATTTTGTAAACGTTTGACATTTTGTTAAGCATGAAATCTGCCAACTTGGGCAACTTTTCTACTTAATCATACTTTTCGTCAATTTTTCTCTGAGAATTTTATTTGCTTAAGCATAACTTGGTTGAGCCTTAAGTTCATAAGTGAAACAAAAAAAAAAAAATAATGAAAAGTAAAAAATTTCTTGGACCTACTACCTTTCAGATTTACCACGCAGATTTTTCTATGATTTTTAGGAATTTTTTTAAACAAAAATAGAATATAAAAATAAAGTTAAAAATTGAGTTTCCTCTTCAAAAATACCAATAAATAGTACACATACATTAAAAATTTACACGGACCGTGTAACCTGTGTGAGTTTTTGTCAAAAGAAAAAAAAATTTAAAAACCTCTAACTTTTTCTTAAAAAAAGTTATATGTCAGAAATTGTTTAAGCTATTTTCTGGCAGTTTTAAGCACGTTTTTAATGCTTTAAATTAAAACTGGGTGGCTTTTTTCCACTTACAATACCAATCTGTTAAGGCAGATATCCACCAGGCAAATGCTGGTGGAGCGGAAAATAAACACTTTTGCTTTTTGGGGTGATCAGTACAAGTATCAATGTACTACTATATATATGTGTTTATTGTATAAATATGTTTTGACTAAAAGTTGAGGACAATATATAAACAAAATTTAATTACATTTCACATAATCCTGCGTTGAAATTAATATCCTTTTGCGCAACTTTGACGTATGAGTGACAGCAAAGTCAATATGTGGAAAACATTGCATACTCAAATTCAATACGCTGTTAAATACGTACAAATACCTTAAAGGACTGCTGTTTAATATATGTATGTTTGTTTTTGCAGTGAAAATATAATTTTATAAGTTTAAAGATAAACATTAACATCTACATAAATTTAGATTCACAGCCTCGGGGCGTATGAGTAACATTTAATTAATTTAAAACAGGGCTGGGCATTTTAACACAGTCACATTTTATTTTGTGTTGTTAGTTTTGGTGCGCTCTCGAATAGCGTACATTGAGCGAAATAGTTGTCACAATTATCTAGATTTGCAAGTTTGTATGTTTATATCCCCACACATACTGTAATATGTGCTCAGATTTTATTTTTAGTTATCGGTATTGTTTACTATTTCTTCTATATCATTATTGCTATAGCATTTTCTTCTAAGTAAATAAATTACATTAGTTTGCTTGCAGTGGAAAATTACACATTCTGCTTCGCAAGAAAGGTTTTCTGCAGAATAGAAGTCACATTCCGATTCAGAGTCAAACATTTTTTTCAGGTGTTTTGTTTTAATATTATTAAATACTTATATATAAAAATTATAATCAAAACCTTATAAATTTAAGTAGCAAAATATTAATAAATTCAAATAATATGAAAAATAATGCAAAGAATCTCAATAGGCAATATGTATAAATTATATTAAGCCTTAATAAAATAAAAAATATATGAAAAAAAATTATGAATCTACAAACCAAAAAGTTGGTCTTTTAAGAGTGTACATAAAATTCCCGACATAGGTCTTCACAGCATCACCGTCAGCGAACGACTGAATAATATTCTCTTCTGTTGTAAGTTTTGTGTACATGCGAAAAGTTACGCTCAGAGAGCGCTCAGTGAGCTATGGGGCGCCCAGCGCTGATTTAAAAGCTTATGACACAGCTGCTATCTGAAGCAATTGTATACACAATAGGTATGATCCCGTACTCGTTCAAGTAACTTTAAGTTGCTTGAAAGTGTTTCTTTACACCTTTTTCAAGCTCGAGAGAGAAGAAGAACAAGCTAAAAGTCACTCTCTATTCTATCACAATTACCCGAGACTAGCTTGAACTTTACTGGAAAAATTTCTTCTAGCACGAATCTTCTTCTTCCAATTGCTTTAATTTCTTCTCAATTAGCTGTGAACAGCAACTGTTCTGCTCAAAACTGGCTTGAAGTCATTTCCGTACTTTTTTGCATATTCTCACATTTTGACAGATAATTGAGTTACTCTCACAGATTAAACTTTACTCGAACTTTACTTGAAGTTAGTACGGAAAAAGACCTATGATAAAATAACATTGTAAAGCAATCTATATTTGGTATAAAAATGAAATTAAGACTCACAAGAAAAGATTGTTAAATTTGAGTTGCTAAATAAAAGCAGAAATATTTATTTAAAAGCTATTGAAATAATTTTTTTTAACATTTTAAATGCTGATTGATGATGCAAATAATAAAAATTTGCTTTACTACTTTTACTTCTAAACAGTTCAGTGTCGTAAAACATTATAAATTTTATCAGCTGCACATCCTTTAATATCCAAAAATTAATAAATCATCATATTAAGCTCAACGGCTGCTTCTAGCCCACCATTTGTGTATTCAATTGCTCGGAAATATTTTTTTTTTTGCTACTGCTGTTGTTGCAAAATTTTTTTGCAAATGTTATTATATTAAAATTGTATAACAAACTTCATCGTTTATATATTCAGTAGCTTTTGTGATGCTTATAAAGTTTATACGTAATGAAGAACATCATCAAACAACAGCAGCTGTTGCTGTTGCTATCGCTGCTGCAGCAACTGTTGATATTATTTATGAATTTTATGCTCTCGGGTGATTTTTCACTTTTGGCATGTGTATGTTTATGTGCGTTGTATTTTTTTTTATTAGCATATTTGAGGTGCGCAGAATCTAGTTAGAATATCCAAAAACCCAGTGGCTGCATTTAAAAATTTTCAGAGAGTAAAAAAACATATAGCAAAAAGTGCAATTCCAATAACAGCTTTGGTATTATATCTATTTTATCAAATCAATAATTTTTTTAATATCATGACTTAATTTTTTTAAATCAACGATCATTTTGAAGTCATTTAATCCATTCATGGTATGAGTTTTTGACAAGGTAGTAGCGACAGTTTTTTGGCAATCAGGAGTTGCCAGTAGTTATACCATGAATTTTGGACATATGGAAAGGTGGCGTGTCAAGAACTCGATGTACAGCCAATTTACGCTACTACCTTGTCAGTAATTATACCATGAATTTCGGATATATGGAAAGGTGGCGTGTCAAAAACTTGATTTTCACCGAAAGTAAAATTTTTCTAAGTGTATTTGGCCACCCATTTCTTCCAATAAAATGGTCATGTCATCAATTGACCATAAGATAATAATTAAATAAAAAAAAAAAACAAGCACGGAATGATTACACAGTGCAACACATATTTTCGGGCGTGAACCAAACCAAACTCAAACGATAGTATTTGACATCAATAACAAAAGTCCAAATCCGTTTTTGCTCTACTACGTCACAATTTTTTTTACAGTGGTTTCAAATTTTAAATTTTCGGTCAAAAATGAAATTAAAAAATAGTAAAAATTATATGTAAAACTTAATTCAGGGTGCTTCTTGTCTTCAGAAGCCTAAACTAAAATTTCACGGGGAATATTTTTTTGGAACACTTTAACCCTCTAGCTCCTTCCAATATGGGCCATTTTGACCCTTTTTTTGGAAAAGGTCCTAAAATTCAACTTTGGAGGGAGGTCAAGGGTTAAAACCTTCCATAAAAATATTTTCAAGAAAATTTCATTAGGGGTCACCCAAGACTTGTAACTTCTACGAGTTATAGGTTTCACATAAAAAACGAAATGAAAAAACCAATTTTTTTTTATGTTTTGTTATTTTTAATGTTATTTTTATATAGTGTCCATATCGTTTTCACTGTCATGGCATGAAATATTTTGGAACACTTTAACCCTCTAGCTCCTACCAATATGCATAGTGCAGTATTGGGAAGGTTAATATCTTCGTATATTAATAAATTTGATTTATTATAACGGTACGGCGTAATGGTATTAAGCTATAATAATATATGTAATACTTTATAAGTTATTTTCCAAAATTTTGTTAGTTATATTAAGGTGGCTTAGCTTAGAAATTCAAATAAGTATGAATTGAGTACTTTGATTAAAACAGTGAAAGTGTAAGTGTCGTGGTCTTTTTTTCGAAAAATTTATATTTTCAATGGAGTTCTGCGGAAACTTAAAGAAATTTTGTTATATCTGCGGTCAGTTCACACCATCAGGACGCGGTCGAGGTCGTTCCAGTCAGGAACTGATAATAGCATATGAAAAATACTTTGATCAAACATTTATTCCTGATGTCCCATGGGTGCCACAAACAGTTTGCAAGAGATGCTACAATTACTTGTTGGAATGGTTACATCACAAACGTGGATCGATGCCATTCGGTGTTCCTATGGTTTGGATTGACCCAATTGAACATGATCCCTTGAACTGTTATGCGTGCGTGAATTCTGTGTGGGGATTACAGAAAAAAAATATGTCGAAGTTTGAATATCAAAGTGTTCCCAGCGCTCAAGTTCCATTGCCGCATTCTGAAGAGATTCCTCCAAGACGCCCTAGCCCAAATTAATTTTTAAATAATGAAGCCCTGTCCATTGTAAGTGAAATGGAAGTAGATTCTGTTTATAATCCTGTCCCATCAGAAGTTAGTGCACCTGTTTTGATTACACAGGCAAAATTGGA
The DNA here is from genome assembly GCA_963920525.1 of Dichetophora obliterata. Lineage (NCBI taxonomy): Eukaryota > Metazoa > Arthropoda > Insecta > Diptera > Sciomyzidae > Dichetophora > Dichetophora obliterata. The sequence continues at coordinate 238,221,792 of OY986436.1, read as the reverse complement.
TTTATTAGTAGCCAAACTCCAATTAACACAACGAAAATCGGAGGAACTTGCTTCATTTTTAAATGCGCATAATTTGTTGGCATCAAATACTAAAGTTAGCGCATATCTCAAGCGTCAAGCGGATCTACAAAAGATGTTTTCAGTTAATGGTGCAAAAACATACTCGTATTGTGATGATGTAAATGCCTTAATGGCTTTAATGAACATTGAACACAAGCCAGAAGAGTGGAGATTATTTATCGACAGTTCCTCAACAAGTCTAAAGGCCGTGCTTCTTCATATATCGAATTTACTGCCTTTCATTCCAATAGCCTATTCCACCGAAACTAAAAAAACATATGACATTTTAAAAACTATTTTGAAGTCAATTGATTACGCAAAGCATAAATGGAAAATTTGCTGCGATTTAAAAGTAGTCACTCTGCTTTGTGATATGCAAAGCGGATATACAAAAAATATGTGTTTCTTGTGCGACTGGGATACTAGGTTCAAAGGAAACCAGTATAATACTAAAAATTGGTGTATGAGAAGTGAAAGCAGTATTGGAAATCAAAATGTTGTTCGTGAGGCACTTGTCCCGAGGGAAAAAATTTTGCTACCACCATTGCACGTCAAGCTTGGCATCGTTAAAAGCTTTATCAAAACGATAGCTAAAAGCGAAGAAATTATGGCGTTTCTTAAGGAAACATTTCCTCGTCTGAGACCAGCTAAGCTTAATAATGGTAAATATGCGTTAATCCAAAGTTAAACATTCTTTTTCTAATTCTTTTTCACATCTTCAGGTGTACTTAACGGTCCAGATATAAGAAAGCTAATGAAGTCCGAGTCGTTTGATGCAGAGCTAGTCGATGACAAGCTGATTGGATGGAATGCGATAAAAGGGGTTATAAGTGATCTTCTTGGCAAAACACGCTCTCATACCTATAAAAAGGATGTAACTCAGATGCTAAATGCGTTCGAGAAACTTGGTGTCAATATGTCGTTAAAAATTCATTTTTTACACTTCCATCTGGACTATTTTGAAAGGCAACTCGGTACGGAATCGGATGAGCAAAGGGAACGATTTCATCAGGTATCCTTGCCATTTGAAATGCGGTAATTTAAAATTAAACTTTACTTACAATCAACTCTTTTATACCAGATAAGTATATTTTCATTTTTACAGATATAGAGGAAAGAAAACACCAGATGCAATACTGGCTGAAATTTGTTGGTGGTCCAAAACAACCTATAAAGAAAGTGACAAAAGCGGGATTGAAGATGAATTTCAAGAAATTGATATAGATCTCTCTGAAGTATCTAATATTTCATGCCATGACAGTGAAAACGATATGGACACTATATAAAAATAACATTAAAAATAACAAAACATAAAAAAAATTGGTTTTTTCATTTCGTTTTTTATGTGAAACCTATAACTCGTAGAGGTTACAAGTCTTGGGTGACCCCTAATGAAATTTTCTTGAAAATATTTTTATGGAAGGTTTTAACCCTTGACCTCCCTCCAAAGTTGAATTTTAGGACCTTTTCCAAAAAAAGGGTCAAAATGGCCCATATTGGTAGGAGCTAGAGGGTTAAAGTGTTCCAAAAAAATATTCCCCGTGAAATTTTAGTTTAGGCTTCTGAAGACAAGAAGCACCCTGAATTAAGTTTTACATATAATTTTTACTATTTTTTAATTTCATTTTTGACCGAAAATTTAAAATTTGAAACCACTGTAAAAAAAAATTGTGACGTAGTGGAGCAAAAAGGGATTTGGACTTTTGTTATTGATGTCAAATACTATCGTTTCAGTTTGGTTTGGTTCACGCCCGAGACAATGACCTTCATTTTGTGTCACTGTGTTATTCTTCATCAAAACAATGCAAGCTCAAACACATCGGCTCAAAAAAAGTCATTTTTGAGCACATAAACATCGAATTAATGGGTCATCTATCTGCAACACAGTATTGCCATATGCCATTTAAGTGCTCGAAACTATAAAATGCAAAATTGAAAATGTATTTTTTTTATTCTAACGAAAGTTTGAACTTTTGTGCACTCTGCAACTTTTTTTAAATATTAGATGGTCCTGTAAATAAACTGTTAAAGATTTTAAATTGAAGTTTTCTCTTAGAATACGGATATAGTAATTTCTAATTTAAATTGTTAATTGTTTGAAAACAGCAGCCGTGGACGTTTCACTCTTATTTTTCATGATTTTTTTAAGCGTAGGTAAGAATTGAAAAGTGAAAAGTGAGGCACACAAGGGAATTGTAGATGATATATTAAACACAATCCTTGTATTATCGTTATTACATCCATACATGAAATGTTTTTTGACTCCGCCGTACGTTGAACAAACTCTTAATTTGAAGAAAAAATTACTATAATTTCTGACATTTTTATGTTTTCTCCTAATTTATTTATGCACTCAACAAAATATTTTTATTTGGATTCTTATGCACTATTTTTTATGTTTGTTTGGGGTGTACATTAAAAAATTACAACTATTTGTTACTCTGAAAGAGCGTTTTTAAAAGAGCGGTACATAAAATAGAAAGAGCGGTATATTAAATAAAATGATTTTTGTCACCACTTTACGCATTTTACAAATATCTTCAATTTTCTATGTATCTTGCATGAGTTTATTTATAATTAAAAATTTTAAAATCATATTTTCTTTACGACACTCAGTGACCATAGTCAAAAAAACTTCTTTTCCCAATTGTTAAAAACCATTTCATTTTCACAAAACTTAAAAAATATTGTTGCAATTCACAGAGGTTTTATTCTTTGTATCAGTCAATTTATAATAAAGCACATTTTTTATTTTTGTCTAAAAAAGTATTAAGAAGAATCATCGGTCAATACAATGCAATTATTATTTTCTCTCTTAAAAAAATTTTAACGGAAATAACGTGAATTCGAAAAAGTATAATGGATGTTTAAAATAGAGTTTTCTTTTTTCAGTAAGTCAAAAAAAAAAAATTGTAACGAATTCTAATGTAAAATCGTTTGCTTAATCTGAATATGTTTTGTCAGATTTTTTCAAAAACTTGTCCTTAATCCAAAATTGGCCTACTTTATTAAATTTCCTAATTTTTTCTTTCGCTTTTGAATTAGAAGCTTTGCTCTCTCCAAAATTGCTGCAACTTTCTCATATTGAAATGCTGCAGGATTGTTTGCCATTGTATTAAATTTAGGAAATATTAAAAAAAATCCATATTAGATCAACTTTATGATAGAAAAACAAACCGAGTTTTTGGAAAACATTAAGTTTTTTATTTAATTATTTACTTTGTTTTCTGCCTGTTTATAATGACTCTAAAACATGATTTTGATAATCGTCAAAGTTTGTATCCGTTATAGAATTAAATGCTCATTGCTATCTGTTGCTACGAAGAATGATCTTCGACTAATAATATCATTCCATAGCATTTGTTAATTTCTCTTAGGAATAACTTCGTAATTTTCTTCATAACATTCGTAGTATTTACTCGAAAATTCATTCGTAGGTTGACCTTACGCATTATTCGTAGAAAGTACGAAGTTTTAGTTGAGCTTTAAAAATTTTTTTTCGCAAACGCGGCTGAAAAATAATGAATATTAAATGAATAAATGTATTAAATACATTCAAAATGCAGTATTTTTCAGCCGCTTATGCGAAAAAAAAACGTGAGAGCGGTGTCGACAAAAACGCACAAAAGGAACACGGCCTTACAGCAAAGGGTACAACATACTATTTAAAAATGAATGTTTTAAATCAGCTTCATTTTTAAATTATCTCAAAAAAAGTATTTTTGTATTCTCTTCAAAATATTTAAAATACATAATGAACATATCTTCATATGAAATCAAATAGCCGTAGGTAACAAAAAATTCAAAATCATCTTTTTGATTAAAATACAGGTTTCGCAAAATTTCTTCTACAACTTAAATCGACGTTTTTATTAACAAAGTTCTCAAAGCCCTTAGTTTGAGCGCAACATAAAATTTAGAAAGTTTTTGGTTTCTCTCTTAAAATTTTTTAATATAAACTTACCGCTTTTTTGATTTAATATGAAAATATATAAGAAATTTTCAAGGTCTAGGAGGAAGAGCACCCCCTTTCCCACCCCTGCAGACTCCCATGCCTAGGAAGCTAAAATTTATTTGATCTTTTTTTTATTCATTATGAAAGTTACAGAATTGCGATCACCCAGGGAGCATTTCGAGGCACAGTTCTGATTTGGCACCCAATGACTTATTTTTTTTCCCGCACATGAAGGACCAACTGCATGAACAACGATTTTCGACTCCAGAAAAATTCGTTTATTCATTCAAACACTAAGTTTAGAAGATGTCGCAAGTGAAATGGGATATATGTTATGACAAAGGGTTCGGCAAAAATCAGAGATGCAAAGGAATGCATTCAATTTAACCCTATATCGTGACGTGTTGTAGATCTGCAACATTAATAAAATGCCCTAGAAAAAAAATGCAAAGAGAACAAATTAATTTATAATTCTTAAAAATGACTCATGAAAATTCCATGTAACTCTTTAACATTTCAATAAGAGAGTAAATAAATTAACATTAAATTTCTATTTTTAGTTGCAGCAGCGTTATTTTGTATTCGGCAGGAGTTTCTGTTTTGCTATGTTTTAAATTTGCAATGAAAAGTGTTAGGAATTACACAAAAAAAGTTTAATTTTTGGTAAATTATTAAACAACATTAATCATGAATTATAATATATAAAGCAATATCATATTCCCTGAACTATTTTGTCTTCATTTACAAAATGTTTTTATAATTGTATATTATTACGCAAACAAAAAATTGCGGTACCATTTTAGCTGTGTTAACGTCAGCATATTCACTTAAATCTTACATCGTTGGAAAGGTATTTTCGAGTATATTTGCAGAATATAATTTTTATTCGAATAAGTTGTCATAAACATAGGTAAAACTAATCAAAGGTAAAAACCTTTTTTCCTAATGGGACAGAGCAAACCAATAGAAACACAGCTCAGTTGAACATCGTACACAAGAGAGAAGGGAGTGACTCAGAACACTTCAAGAGAACAGTGTGGCATTGTTGTTGTTGCTGTTTCTTAATTACTCTCTCGAACTGATAACCTTAACAGAATGCAGTAATTTCATTCAATGAACCCAGTGGTAAATAGACACATGACGTAGCCAATTATTTCTTTTATACCTATCATGTAGCTGCGAGACCTTTAACGCCTGTAGAGTTAATGATTGAGTTTTTGAAGTGAAAAGTTCTTCAGGCGCATTTATTAATTTTGTGTAGAGGAAAATCTTTACTTAAACGAAACCCTTGCACATGAAACGATTTCCACAAATTAAGAGAAGTGCCATATTTCAGACAGTTTTAGTCATATTAGCCAAAAATATATTAAATGTAATAATTTTGGTATGTTAGTGCTATTTAAAAAAATTTACATGACTACTTTCAACGGCTTTTAAGCAACAACACTGTTTGTTTGTTTGTCCTTTATCCCTTTCAGACCTGACGCTAGACCACTGAGAATTTTTTATGATTTTTGGAGTAAATGTACTTTATATGATCTGAAAATATATTCAAAGCCAAAACTTTGATATTTTCATGTCCTTCAAGGATTTTCAAGAACCAAAAGTTTGTACTGAAATAATTTTTATTTGTATTTTAATATGAAGTCACTAAATCAATTAAGATTTTAAAATTTATTATTTTATTTGTTAAAATGGGTCCACTTCATTTAGTATTTTAGTTAATGAAAAAAACCACTTACGTCCACTGCTCATTTTTTAAAAAAAAATAAGTGTGACGCGAGAATTCCGTGATAATTTATGAAACGGCAAAATGAACATTGAAACAATATGGAAGCAAACATAAATAATAACCAGCGCAATCAATACATGAAAATTTATTTTATATTCTGATTCTGAAATGTATAAGCCAAAAGTATTTATCAATGTAATGTGTTTTTACTTTGGTAAACGTTTTTCAATAAAAATTAGCAATTTACCACTGGGTTCAATGTATGAAATTACTTCATTCTGTTCATGGTGTAAGAAAACAAGGTAGATGATGTGCTATAGTTTTTTTTGTGCGAATTAAGTATAAACAAATATTAAATGCAATTAATTGTGCCGTGTTGTGTTGACAAAAAGTTTTTGCAGTTATATTCGCCGATTTGAAAAGTTTTTCGTTGATTGTTTTGGCCATTTTATCAGAAACGTGCGCTGGAAGGTGCCGCCGACATGAAGCTTTGGCCAGCATGCAAATTGTCTTGCATTCACATCGTTGTTTTTTTTTTCATAACGCACAGCGTCTCATATATTTTTTTTTAGTTTTCCATATCACTTTATTCTCACTTTAATCTCAGTAAAAATCTTATAAAATTGCAGAAAGACACGAATTTAACAAAATTTGTTTTCATTGCAATTCACCATCAGCTGTTTTTGACAAGAGCGGGGAAACATAGTTTTATCAATTTGAGAGAGAAGTGTCAAACTCACTAACACCTCTATTTCTTACACCATGATTCTGTTCACGTTATCAGTTCGAGAGAGTAATTAAGAAACAGCAACAGCAACAATGCCACAAAGCTCTGTTGAAGTGTTCTGAGTCACTCTCTGCTCTCTCGTGTATGCTACAGCAACGATGTTCAACAGAGCTGTGTTGCTATTGGTTCGCACTGTCCCATTAGGAAAAAAGGTTTTTACATTTGCTTAGTCTTACTTATCTTAATGACAACTTGTTCTAATAAAAATTACTTTATGCAAATGTACTCGAAAATATTTTTCCAACGATGTAAAATTTATGTGAATATGCTGACGATAACACAGGTAAAATGGTACCACAATTTTTTTGCTTTCATAATAATAAATAGATTAGAGTGGTTGTTTATACAAGATTTTTTTGATTTTATTTTAAAAATAACACTTCTGATAGATTGCAAATTTAAATAGACATAAAAAAACTGTAATAAAAAAATCTCAAGGGCGTTTCACTACTATTAATCCTATGGGATTAATATTAAAACTCATTATTGTTAAATTGAAGAACATTGTATTTCTGTTTGTGAAACGACCGAAATGGTCATAATAAACAAAACTATCCATCCATCATATTATTTTTGCCTGCAAATAAGGGGTAAAATACTCCCTTCTCTCATACAAACACAAAGCAAGTTGATTGAGCCTGCCAGCAGTTTCCTGCCAGTAAGTTGTTGCTCATTTAAATACATACACATACAAACACACTCACACACACATACGGACACAGTGCTGTCATTTTGACAGGCCTCCCAGGTTGTCACCATTTGGCAGGTAAATAAATAGATGCTTCACCGTTGTTGGGGTTGCTGGCACGATTGAATGCAGCTGCTGGTTGTTGATGTGTATGTCTCTGAAGTGAGCGATTCATGCTTTACCTCGAGAATTTGTATTTAGTGAATATGATTAATTTAATAACGTTATTTGGGATGAGTGATCAGAAGGAAAAGAAGAAATAGCAAAACGGTGTCAGTTACCAAAGCTTGAAGGCAGCTTTAATGCATAAAGTGCTGGTGTTTAAATATTTATAAGCTGCTTAAAAGCAGCACTTAATAAAAATATAAATAAAGTATTGACTTTTATTTCATTATGCCTTAAAATAAGATAAGAAAAATGTGACAGCTTTGCTTAGGAGCATGGCATTTTTGAAATAGGAGAAAATTACTTATCAGCTTGTTGAATGTAACAACAAAAAGGAGCACATGTCCGTTATATTGGCTTTTTAAATTTATAATATTGTTTAATTTGCTGCAATACTGAACAAGCAATAAATCATAAAATTTTGTATGAAATTTACATATCGTGTTCATAAAAAGATATCAAGCAAAGTGTTGCTTCTGTGCTGCGTAGACATTGTTATTTTCATATAAAAAAAAAACAGCAACATCAACATAGATTACTATATATGTACACATATATAAGATCAATCAACCACGCACACAGGTTATGCTTACGCAACCGTATCCACATCCGTTTCCGGCCTTTTCATACCTATTATAAATCACTCTAAGAACCTTGATTTCAGTGATTTTTTTTTTAATAGTGCGCCTTGTTTCCGCCCCTAAGCTAGTGGTTGGGAAAACTTTTGACTGATAGATCGAGCGTAAAATTTAGAAAAAACATGGCGTTGCCACAACAAGCCTTATAAAATCAAACACAAAAACAAACCTGATTTCTAGCGATAAGCAAAGGTTTGCTAGAAGATTTATTGGCAGAACATGAATAATTGCTAGCGTTCAAAACCAGCTAGATAAATTTAGATTGTTTTTTTAAATTGGCACAAATTTCGATGGAATATAAGAAATGTCTTCAAGATTATCAGCTGCGTAAATTTACGCTTACATAACAACATCATTTGTTAAAATCTGAAAAAAAACTTAAACATCTAAAAAATAATATCGAATAAGTTTTGGAATCGAAAGTTAGATCAAAGCTGATGCAGCGTTAAAAGACTTTTTTGACATTTTTCCCATTATTTCTTTCGCAGTTTTCCCGCTGCTCATGTTACCATCATAGTTGTGTGTGTGTGTGTATGTGTGTGTGTGTTTGCTTATAGTATCAGCTTACCATGGCTTGGTATTGAAATTTTTTGTGTAATCTAATAAAAGGTGAGCTCCGACAGCAGCCAATGATTAATCTTGCGCGCTGCCAAGCAGAGCGCTAAAGGTAACAAAATTGAAAAAAAAAAAATAAACTTCGACACAACACATACCAAGAAACGCTATACAAAAGCAACATATATCAAGCTCAAAGGTAAGATAAATATCGCAACAAGCAAACAGCTCGATAGGCAAGCTGACAGTCGGGACAGCATGAAACAAAGCTATTTACATGATGAAAGCAAGTCTTTGTTTTTTTTTTATTTATTTTGTTAAAGTAACACAAAATAAACACAATTTATTTGCCGATGTGACAGAGGAAAAATTAAGAAAAAAAAAAATATGTGAAACAGCACGTTTGTGCCAAAAGGTAATATTTTATTTAATTTATGTTTGCTGTGGCTTAAATTTGATGATATATAAATGTACAGCTGTGATATTTGCCTTCAGCAAGATGTTGAAATAATTGATGACACAAACAGATATGATTGCATTACAAGAATTTATGCGTATAGCTTTTGTTGAGACTCAAAAAACCAAGCGAAAACAGCTGCTTTTCAAGCAATCAGTAAAGATTTTATGAAGTCGTAAGATAAAATGCCTTATAAGTATAAAATGATGTAAGCATTGAAAAAGTGCTAAAAAAATAGATTAAAAAAACTTCAAATAGAACAGTGTAATCTTAAAAAATTGCTCATGTCATCTAAATTGTCACGAAATTAAAGCAAAATGACAGCAAATATAAAATATGAAAATTTGACTTGTGTAGTTATTCAAAATATGTTTTTAAAGAAAATATATTGACAGTATTATACACAAAAAATTTAATTGAAGATTTCGAGTAAAAGCTAGTTTATGTAAAACCGGATCAAATTATTCGGCGTTTCGGTTTTTTTTTAAACCGAACTAGTTTTTTTAAAAATTGCAAATTTCGATTGAGTTAAGAAATGTTTAAATTTGCAATATGAAATTATCTGTAAACCACTTTTTTTATTGTATTTGAGCGACCCTGTCTATGTTCTACTTGCGTTTTGACATTTCAACAAAGTTTTTGGTTTTATTTCTGGTTTTATTTCATTTTGTTAAAACAGCATTTACAAGCGGCTGGTGTATTTAATGTAAATTAAACATGAATTTTATTTAGTAATGTGTTATTATTCAAAAAATATACAATTCAAGCTCCAAAAAAATTTTTGAAAGGGACTAACCCAAATTTCTTAAGTGAAGACTTTAAGCTTTTCAAAAAATGTAAAAAAAGAACTGAAAAAACAATATGTCCCACATCTACTATAAGTGAAAGTGTTTTTTCAGTCTCATTTAATAAAAAATAAAGCCAAAAATCGTCTAAAAGCTAACCACTTCAATTTTATTTTATCAAATCATTAAGTACAAATTATCTCCATTATTTTAATTACATACACTCATGGACAGATAAATAAGAACACAGCTTGCTTGTGCGTGCATTCACTGGTGATGCTTTATTATTCAGTACTAAATAAAAATAAATGACTTCATTAGTTTAAAAGAACTTAAAATTAGTTAATACAATTTAAAAAAAATAACATAAGCAAGTAAATAACAAAATATTTTTGCAAAAAACATATTTGGAACAAAATAGCCTGTCCAAATAAATAAGAACATTCAATGTTTGCTTACAGATTAAAGTTTAGGAATATTACTAGTACAAAAAAAAAAGCTTAATATTCGGAGTGTCCTCCTTTGTTTTGAATAACTTTTTGTATCCTATTTGGCATTGATGAAATTAATTTCCTACAAGTTTCTATGGGAATTTTTTGCCATTCCTCTTTTACAAAACTCCATAATTGTGCTTTGTTTGAGAACTGTCTTTTTGATACCTCATTTTTTAAGACACCCCACAAGTTTTCAATGGGGTTTAGGTCCGGTGATTGACTTGGCCACTCAATCATTCGAATTTTATTATCTGTCAGCCACTTTTTTACTAACTTGGAGGTGTGCTTCGGGTCGTTATCTTGCTGTAACGACCATATCAAGGGCATATTCTCGCTGGCATACGGTAACATTACAGTTTCCAAGATATCCTTGCAGCTCAATGCAGTCATAGTGTCGGTAATGAGATGTATCGGACCAACGCCATACCAAGAAAATCCTCCATACACCATAATGTTGCCGCCCCCATGCTTTACAGTCTTTTTTGTAAATCGAACGTGGAATTGTTTACCCTTTGGCCTTCGTACATTGCGTGCGTAATCATTTGAAAACAAATTAATCTTACACTCGTCAGTCCATAGAATATTTGTCCATTTCTCTTCACCTTCAGTTCCATTCCATGACACATGACTTTTGGCGAATTCTAACCTACTCCTTAAATGATGAGGACGTAGCAAAGGGACTCTTCTGGATATTCTTCCAGGTAGATTTGCGGCCTGTAATCGCCTCCGGATGGTTCTTGAAGACACTTCATTATTTATTTCGCCAGCAATCTGCCTCGAAGATATGAAGACTTCGAAGATTGAAGACTGAAAGATGAAGACCTCGAAGACTTTTTACTAGCGTTACAATTCTATTGTCTGTAGAGTCTGAGGTTTTTTTGTTGGATTTTCCTTGACCATCATCACTTTTTTGTGGCTTAAGAGCGTTGTGCACAAAACACAAGGACCGATCCAAACAATTAGCGATGTAACGGAACGTATGGCCCTTCGATTTCAATTTCTCAACCAGCCGCTTTTCCTCCAATGAACAGTGCTTACTTCGTCCCATCTAATACATTATTTACATTAATTAAACTAAATATTTCTCCTGCTATACAGAGAATTACAAACCTTTGATAAAAAATCACTTCAACCTGTAGAATTTTGAAAAAAATGCTTACGTTCTTATTTATTTGTCCACCTGTTAAAGCAACTGGTTGTAGAAAAGTACGCATCAAACACAAATAACGGGATTTCCCCGTTGGTTTTTACTAGAATACGGCATTGCCAGAATCAAAATATAAATTTCATTGCGTTTGGTGTTTATGCATCGAATTTTTTTGACACATTTATGTATTTTTTGTTTTTAAAAAATATGTTCTTATTTATCTGTCCATGAGTGTAAGTAACTCTATCTATTTTTTAAAAATGAATTGTTATTTTTGTTAAATAAAAACTGCATAGATATATGAGCTGTTCAGAGCACAACTATTATAAGTCCATCCTTTAGGGAAATTGAGTTAAGTACGTAGAAGGGAAAAGGAAAATGTAACATACTTATGAGTACAGGCTAGAAACTCCCAGCTTACGTAATCTCTGAATAAAATACAATACTTTTTTATTGCTCTGACAAAGTACATTATTTTTTCAGAGCACAAGTGGCGTAAGTATGTTTTTGGTAGTTTTGAGAAAATCGAACATTTAGAAAAATTCCATAGAAAATTCCAAGTATAAAGAATTCAGTTTTGTTTATAAGCTAGGTGAAGAGCATAAATGGAGCTATTCTTATCGTAAAAAATAAAATAATAATACCAAAAAACGATGCAGAATATAGAATTTTAGTAAAAAAAATTGGACTTGCACTAAATATTAAGAATTTTTGAAGAGGAATAATAATATCTTCATTATTAAAGAAGACATAAAATGAATGGACTTACGCCACTTGTCCTCTCAAAATTATTTCAAAATTTCTCCTTTCTATAATCCTTTCGCTATAAAAATCTAATGAGAGATTTTTTTGAAATTTTTTTGATCAGGAATTGCAGTATTTCTTACCTAGATTTTGGACAAATTCACGCCTATGATATTATGTTCATTATACAGAGATTTGTGATATCTACCTTTTTGAAAATTTATCATTACTCTAAAAAAATCAGATAATCCCTTCTGTAATGAAGATAATTGCTAAGGGATGGGTTTGTCCAACTTCTAGGTGAAAATGCTGTGATTCCTCATCACAAAGTTCTAAATTATATCTCCCGTTAGATACTTACAGTGGAAAGGAGAAATTTTAAAAATTTTTAAAAGATTTTCAAAAATTTTAAAAAGATTTCAGAGGACAAGTAGCGTAAGTCCATTCATTTTATATCTCCCTTAATAATGAAGATAATCGCTAAGAGAAGAATTTTTTTCTAGGTAAAAATGCTGCCATTCTACATAAAAATATTCTTAAAAATATCTTCCATAAGATTTTTAAAGCTGAAATGACAATTTATAAAACATTTTCAGAGTACCAATGGCGCAAGTCCACATTTTTTACTAATATGCAATATTCTGCATCATTTTTGGTATCAGTTTATTTTTTATGATATGTATATCTTCATTTATGCTCTTGACCTAGCTTATAAGCAAAACTGAGCTCTTCATACATGGAATTTATCGTAAGAATTTTTCTAAATGTTCGATATAAAAAACTTGGTTTTCCTATTTTTTTCTGATCGATTAATTCGAAAACCGGTTTTGTACAAATTGAACTATTCGAGACCGGTTTTTTATAATGTCGAATAGTTGCATACCTTAGTATGGGCCCTTAACTAGCTCTCTAGTTCTTGTGGGCGGAAAGTAATCGTCGTTTAAGTTGAGCGCAGATTTTAAAACTTTAAGAATTGGTGTAACTTAAAAAATATATTTAATATAAAAACATTAAATTTTCGTTACATTTATGAAGACCCACATTTTCTATCTAGATAGAAACTTGACTATAATCTTAAAAGTCACTGAAAAGAAAACCACTCTCACTTCTAAACTACTCATCATAATGTGACAAATGAGGTACCATTGGAAGCATATTAACAGTTTTCTGGTTAATGGCTATATGACGTCACATTTAATTTAATATAGCGCCCTCTAGCGGACATTAAGTCATGAGCAAAAAAAGAATTTTTAGTGACATAAGCAAATGAGGTATCGTTGGAAGCGTTTTGATTGTCCAATGAAGAAAAGATATGTGACGTCACATAAAGTTTAATATAGCGCCCTCTAGAGGACAAAAATTCAACTTAACCCCTAACTTCTAAACTAATTATCAGAATTTAACAAATGAGGTATCGTTTATAGGACATAAAGTAAACTAAGCCACTAACTTCTACACTACTTATCATATTTTGACAAATGAAGTATCATTGGAAGCGTTTTTCTCAATATTACGCCTTCTAGAGGACGGAAAGTGAACTAAACCACTAACTTCTAAAATATATCATATTTTGACAAACGAGGTATCGTAGAAAGCGTTTTCCACGTTCGCTGCTTAAAGCCTATGTAATGTCACATTAGATAGAATAAAGCGTCTTCTAGAGGACAGAAAATTAAATAAACCCCTATTTTCTAAACTACTTATCATAATTTGATAAATCAGGTATCGTTGGAAGCGCTTCCTTTTAGTGCGCTTATTATAGACTTTGTGACGTCACATACTAATTATTAGTATTATTTATTACGTATAATTTAATAATTATTAATTACGTATAATTTAATGTGGTGCCTTCGGTAGGACATAAAGTCATGCACTAAAAAAAATGTTTAACTGCCATAATAAACATCTTTGTTTATAAATTGGTAATCAAATAATTAATTAGAAATTAATACTTTCGATGATATTAAAATTGTATCCCCAAAATAATTTAAATAAAAAATATGTTAAACGAACTAAAACCCAAAAAAAGTACTAAAAAGCACTCTCAAAAAGGATGAAACAAGAAAATATTCTCACCTGAAATTGTTATGCACAAACTATTAAATTGTTTTTGTCTATTAAATAAACAATTTACACATTATATATATTATTGAATATAACACTTATTTATAGTGATGTTTAAAAGATATCCGTGGTCGTATGCTACCTACCCTAACAAAACAATACATTCTAACAAAAGTAAGCGATCAAAAGCTTTAGAGCAAAGTTCATTATACATCTAGAGGGCGACATATGACAATATATGTGAGGTGGCATACTTCCACGTTTATCTTTTGAACATCATGATAAATTAGTATTATATGCTATAAAATATATTATGTGTAAGTTGTTTTTTTTTTATTAAAGATCAAAGAACCAAGGCATGCGCCTTATACAAACAAGGTTTGGTCTTTGACCTGAAAGGGAAGGGATTATTTAGAGGAATTGATAGGAACCATACGTGAATTATTGATTAGGCGAAACAACCGTCAAAGACAATTGGAATTGCTTCTAACCGAGGCTAGTGTTATGCCTTAACCTCGGCAAGCATTTCCAGCCCTTAATTGTTCCTGTCCTTTAATTCCACAGTTTCCACAATTTAGTTGAGAATTTTTAGTTTTCTATAATTCTTAAATGTAGGAAAGAATAAAGAAAGTGAAAAGAACCATGCCCGAACCCGGATTCGAACCAGGGACCTCTGGGTTGATAGTCTAGCGCACTCTCCACTAGGCTACAAAGGCCGGCAGTTTAATTGGCAAAAACAATTTAATAGTTTGTACATAACAATTTCAGGAAAGACTATTTTTTGTTTCATACTTTTTAGAGAGCGCTTCTTAGTTGTCGAGTTTTAGTTTCATGAACTTATTTTTTAATAAATAAATCTTTTTTCCTAAAAAATTAAATTACACTTTTTATTTGATTGTTCATTGTTTGCCTTGAAAAAGTTTTATAAAATAAAAAATAATAAAACACATAAAAACATACAGATTTTATTTCGAATTACATTTGGAGTTGAAGAAAAGGGGGTCCCCCGATCGTACTACTTTTTGTTTATACAGTTGTTGTTCTTCCAAGTCGTCGACTCTTTAAGACTTGCAACGAATGTCGTTCATTTATTAGATATTAAAATTGAATCTCTGAAAATTTGAGCAATTGAAATTCTCAAATTGATTTTTTTTTTCTTATTAAAAGCTTTCTTGTAAAAATTCAGCATCATCTGTCAATATATTGGTTAAATATAGAATATAAATTTTTGTGATCGTATCGTTAAAAATTTTATTAACACTGCATTACATAGAACGTTATTTTTTAGCTACACCCTTAAACTTAGATTATTTCACATTTCAACAAAAGCAGTTGCAAAAATTGTTTATCAATGCACATAAATAATAACAATAAAGAGCTCATAAACTGATTGAAATTGTAAGCAGTTCTTTGTCAAAGCTCAATTTTTATGCAATTGCTTGTGGGTGCATATTCTTGTTGTTGCTTTTGTTATTGTCATTGCTTCGATAACAGCTCTTGCTTTATATTATGGTAAGCGTGCTTGTTGCATGTCACGCGCAATTTTATTTTATTTTATTTTCTTCTTTACCACATCATTCATAAGTGTGGATGAGTACTTGCATGCTTGCATATGTGTGTGTATGTGAGTATGTGCAACCATTATATGGTGATAATAACTTTGCACATTCATACTTAAATTTGTACAACGCTCTTTGTTGAATTTTTATTGCAATGTATAAATGTATGAACATACATTGTGATATATTTTTTTTGTTGTATTTTACGAGTAGATTTTCCTTTTCTTTTTTCTCGAAGAATGCGATAATTTTTATTGGAAAATGTCCATAATAATTCATATGAGCGTAGAAACTGTTTTTCTTTTCATAAGAATTATTTTTAATACACAATATATTTATATTGTATATGAAAGATATAAATTTGGCGCTGAAATGAGGCAATTATCATATTTTATGCACACAATCTGTTTTTAATAAAGAAGAAAATATGGTTAACATTTTTAAAAATACTTATTAATTTTTTCTTTATCTATACTATTATATAAAAGGCTTCTCACGTGTCTGCGACGACGCCAAACTTAAAAACTACTGAACTGATTTTAGTAACTCTTTCACTAATATAACGCTACATGTTTAACTTAAAATCTTGCTTCCTTTATTTTTTGAAAACCACTCTTAGAAGTTATTAAAACTAAAATTTATTAAGTAGCCAAAAAAACCAAACATACAAATCATTGCTTCATTTAATTGTTGGACACACAAGCAGTATAAAGCCTTATCTCTCTTTTCCTCTGCTGAAGAGTTTATCATTGTTTCTATTGCGGTGTCCGGTAGCTTCGCACATTTAAACTCTCCCAAATTGAGTATGTATTAATGAGCGCATTAAAGAGTACCCAGTTGGCATTTTAGCTAGCGATACGCAAAAGAAAGCATGCTAGTAGTGCTCTTGTTGGCGTCAATATACCTTCCATGATCGCTGCATTGATGAGTGCTTCTCTAAGGCCAACTTTTTAAGGTTTGGAGTCTTTTCATGTTATTTAATATGAAAAAAATTTTTAAAAATTTTGCAAAAATTATATATTATAAGATCAATAAAAAAAATCAAATCTTAAAGAAAAAACAAAAAAAAAATCATTTTTTTGTCCGAGTTGGGTCGTGAACTCAGGTCTCCGAAATCTAACACATTACATATCACATTATATGAAAACTTTTATATCGAAAAATTCTAAGTCTTTTATATTATTTTTGTATGGCGAAATTTACAAAAAAATTCCAAAAAATATTTAAATGAACAGAAAAATTTGTAAAAAAATGTAGATTTAAAAAAAAAAAATTTTTTTTTTGGTCTGAGCTGGGTCTCGAACCCGCGCTCCCGAAAACTTACTTTCATTTGTTATGATGCAAAATAAGCTGAAGTCTGCGGTAGACGAGTCGATAAGATGCCGGACCGCCAGATGAGAGGACGTTGATTCAAATCTGGAAATTGTCAAAAGTTTTTTTTTTTCAAGTTGATATTTATATTGCTTTTCTTTCTAATGCACATTCTCAAGAAGGGCTTCTAGCAGGCTTCTTTAGAGTCGAGAGAGGAAGGCCTAGAAAATTTTCTCGTTTCATATAAAAAAATTAATAGGCTTGGAAACGAGCACGGAAGGACTAAGAAATCCATATGATGGCCTGCTAGTAGCGCTTCAAAGACCTGCTTTTGCGCACTTTGTACACTGAAAACTACCCAGTGGTAAATAGGCGAGGCCTCCAACACCTGAACACAATTCTGAATAACATTTGTTCAAGCATGGCTGCTAAACAACTGATGACATCTACCTTACACAGTAAACTACTTTTTACAGAATTCTTATTAGACTAGGTGATTTTGTTTTTGTGCTCTGATTTATATTGCAAAATTAAATAAATGTGTAGTGGACTGGCTATCAAAATCAAACATACCGACAGACGGATAATGTGGAATACAGGTAAATAGACGGACATGTAAAAATGCACACGAATAGTAAAAAAAACAAATATTTTTAAGCTGGAACAAGAACTGACATATGAATTTACAGTAAGGTGGAGCGAAAAGTACGTGTTTTTTGCAAATTTTATTTTGCCTTGTAGTGGTAAAGTTACAATCCAAATAATAATTCGATGAAAATGAAATTTGGATATGACATAATAGACAGTTTTTTTAACCATTTTAACCATTTTGCTTAAAAAATAATGGCTCTAAATTCTATTTACCAGCAAAACTGCTTTCTCCTCATACAAATCGTATTAGAAAATTAATTTGCGACCTCTAAACCTTTACCAATTGAGATGCGCTTAACAAAGAATGTTTTTAAGGTCAAGTGGAAGTATTAAAGTCGTAGACATCTGTCAAAATAAGAAAAAAAATATATTTTTGGGACAGCTTTATATCTATTTGATTATAAAAAAGGAGACTCACAAAATTTTAAGCCAGACAAGCTCGGTAACCACTGAACCGATTATTTTTTGATAATTCATTGATTACAATTTGATCATATTGATAATTCTTTGCTTATTCAATTCCTATGATAATTTCCAGTGTCATAGCTAGCTAAATTTTTCGAAAATTCTCTTCTTTAATTATAACAAAATTCACGTATTTTATTTGACGCTTACATTAAACAAGCAGCACAACACAACAGCAAACAAAGGTTTCCTCTCTTTGTCACGAGAAGCTCTCACAATATAAAGCGACAGTCATGTTGTGTAGTTGCTTTCAGGGAGATTCTTGCTGTGATTGAGATTTTATTAATCTGTCTATCTACCCAACAAGCAAAAAAAATATTTTTCTCCAAGCTTGGAAAAAAGTCTTCAATCTCCACTTGATCTCCAGCTCATTTCTCCAAGTCAACTCCAACATCGTTGAACAGGAAATTGGCTTGAGATGCATTAGTTTTCAAAAAGGCAATACTGTCGAAGTGTCAACAAAATAATTTACTTTTGAACCTGGCAACACTAGGTTGTTTTAATTATTGTGCTTCTTGTTGGAATTTGTAGAAAAGTGAATTTGTGAACTGCAGCAAAATAATGCAAGTTGATTGAATAAAGTATGTAGAAACTACAACAAATTAAGCATAAGTGCAGTTTATGGCCCATGCGTAAATAATTTTTTTTCTTATTTTTATTCCACGTATTTTGGACTCCTTATTCTAATAATTTAAGAATAAAATATCGACCTCGAGTGGCTTAGGAGATAAAATTAGCGAAAGTTTCAAAATTCAGTGAAAAATATTAAGTTTGTAGAATAAAGTTGAAAATAAACAATGGCTGCATTCAGCGGAAGGAAGGAGTGGAACTGGAATACATTTATTTATTTTATATTATTTTTAAAATAAGTGAAAAAATCACACAAAATATTTTCATTAATTTATAAAAATGAGTAAACAAGTCTTCTTTTAAAGAACATAATTAATGCATGCAACCAAAACGTTTCCATTTAGTACTTGAATAATAATATAATATATTTTAAATAATTTTTTGAAAATGAGTAATACTAGGTTTAAAACTATTTTCATTGATTGAAATAAAAAAAGAATTGGTAAAGATTTTTCTTAAAAAACTATTTATTTTTTTTCATTTTGGGTTGGAGATCGCTTAGAGAATGACCTTGAAGATCAAGTAGAGATCCAGGCTTATCTCAACTGGAGATCGAAGGTCCATTTCCCTGGAGAATGGCTTGGATCTCAAGTGGAGGTCAAGTTGATGTCCAGCACTGGGGATTGGAGAAACGAACTGGAGCTCCACTTGAGGTCAAGCCGATCTCCAAGGTAAATGTTTATTGGGCATACTATCTATCTATCTATCTATCTATACTATTAAAAGCGTTGTGACACTGCACGGGTTTTTGACAATCACTCGAGAACCACTGAACCGATTTAGACGATATGGGTACCAAACTATTTGTTTTTAAAACAAATCGTTATAGACTGTTAATATTTTCCCACTCATACTTTTCACGTCTACTTTGTGCTAAAAAAATCTATATTTCAGACGGTTTTGGTCGTACAAGACTAAAATTTGGTAATTTTTTTGTATGGTTACTTTCAACAGCTGTACTAAAATGGGTTTCCAAGCCCCCTTTAACTGCCCAAAAATCAATGATAATGTTATATTTCAAACGGTTTTGGTCATTTAATACTACGTTTAAATTGGTCCAAATGACTCATTTGAAGAGAGCGCTATTCAAAAGTGCTTAAGTGCTGGTTTTTTTTTTTGCGAAAGTAATTCACTTCGTTTGACAACTGGTTCTTTATTTTGTTTTGACTGATTGACATTGATAATGATACACGTGTATCAAATGATTTGTTGTTTGACGTTTTCCTTTGTTTTTAGTGTGTTCGGTGTTTTTTTACACATTCTCCATTGAATGCGTTCGATATAGTTTGTAATAAGTTTTAAGAACATATCCAATCTAATTCATTTGTTTTAAATGAGTTGAGTTGCACCTGAGAATTTGTATGGGAATAAAAATAACTTCGTTTCTCATTTAGCTGAATGGGCTGAAATGGATCTTTTGACCCAATTCTAACGTAGTATAAGACTAAAAGTTGGTATTGTAGTTTGTAATATTTGAAAATTTTTTTCACAGAAATTATTTTTTAAGCTGTAGTTCTTAATGGACATTGTAAAAAATAAATTAATATTTTGAAATAATAAAATTTAATTAATAAAATAATAGGGGTGGTAGCCCACGGTTTTTAATGATAGAAACTAAGAAAATACAAATTGGCTGTAGTTCTACCGACTTTATGTTCAGATGTTACAAGAATAAGACAAGATAGAGAGTACTTTTGTGTTGATTTTATGAAAATCTTTGACAATATTTAACTGAAATTTCTCATTGCTCATAAGATCCTAAATCGTAGTTATTTCATAAATTGTAGATACATATGTATATACTAGCAAATACCCGCTGCTTCGCTTGCGATAAAAATATTAAAGACCATGAAAAAATTTGAATCTTAAAATTAAAGTATTTTTTTTTTATCTTCAAATGCAAAATATAAAAATATTTGTATTGGTTTAATAATTAAAAAATGGTATAAATTTAAAAAAATTACCTTTTTTAATTTAAATTACCTTTATTGTTATAGTGACTTTATCTGTATTTTGATTTTTCATAATTCCTGCAAAACAGAATTGTAAAAAATTTGAGTAAAATATTTTTGAAATTGGTTATTAAAAATGTATTTTTTTTACTCAGATTCTGAACAAGAATAAATTTTTCTAAATTTTTGAAAATGTTCCTTTATTATGACATCAAACTTTTGGCTGTATCTCGAAAACTATAGATTTTCTTAGTACAAAGCATTTTTAATGCAAAATGGTTGATTTATAAAATTAACGATTAACAAAATATTTTGTACGTATTAATTGAAAACGAGTAATTGAACGAATTTTGTACGAGCAATTGAAAAAATTGTTTATTTTTTATTGAATTGTTTATTGAATTTTGTGTCAAAATTAAGCATTGTTTTCAGATAAATAATATGTACTATAAAAGAGTGCGGATAATGGAAATTAAAAAAAATGCAACTTTTTGCAAATTTCAAAATGACCTAGTTTTTGAGCAAAAATTGAATATTTTAAAGATTTTGTGAAAACAATATTAAACATTGAATTGGTGAAGTAATGGTTAATATTTTCTCATTTCTCCAAATTCACTTAATGTACCTTATAGACAAAGGAAATTTTATGAACATCGATTTGAAAATAACCGAGATGTTTGCTTGCAAATTAAGAAATTGCAATTTCAATCGGTTTTTTCTTATTCTAATTTTAAAGAAAATGTATTATATTGAGAAAATCTGTAGTTTTCAAGATATCGCAACAATTTTGCACAAAAATGCGAGTTTTTTCAATTGCTCGTACAAAATTCGTTCAATTACTCGTTTTCAATTAAACGTACAAAATATTTTCGAAAAATCTTTTGTTAATCGTTAATTTTATTAATCAACCATTTTGCATTAAAAATGCTTTGTACTAAGAAAATCTATAGTTTTCGAGATAAAGCCAAAAGTTTGATGTCATAATAAAGGAACATTTTCAAAACTTTAGAAAAATGTATTCTTGTTCAGAATCTGAGTAAAAAAAAATACATTTTTAATAACCAATTTCAAAAATTTGTTACTCAAATTTTTTACAATTCTGTTTTGCAGGACTTATGAAAAATCAAAATACAAAAAAAGTCACTATAACAATAAAGTTAATTTAAATTAAAAAAGGTAATTTTTTAATATTTTTACCATTTTTTAATTATTAAACCAATACAAATATTTTTATATTTTGCATTTGAAGATAAAAAAAAAATACTTTAATTTTAAGATTCAAATTTTTACATGGTCTTTAATATTTTTATCGCAGGCGAAGCAGCGGGTATTTGCTAGTATATACATATGTATCTACAATTTATGAAATAACTACGATTTAGGATCTTATGAGCAATGAGAAATTTTAGTTAAATATTGTCGAAGATTTTCTTAAAATCAACACAAAAGTACTCTCTATCTTGTCTTATTCTTGTAACACCTGAACATGAAGTCGGAAGAACTACAGCCAAATTGTATTTTCTTAGACCATTTTTACGTGTTAAACAAAATTGTTTGTTTGTAAATTAACTTTATTTTCATGTCAGTTATTATCAGTTACGTATCAGAGTTTAAAATAATTAAAAATAAAAATATCTAATGTGATATAAAAATATGTTTAAATTGTTATATTAATGTAGTAAAAAGCAATTTTTTAATATTAATAGTAACATGTTTTTGAATAAAGAAAAGCCATCGCCTGAAGAAGGAAGGAATCACTTGCAAAACGTTGGAATAAGAGGGAAAAATCTTTTAAAATTTATTCAATTCGTTCAAAAACTAGCTTGACCAGAATAGCTTAGATAGATGAAAATAAACTAACAACTATATTTTCATTATGTTATTTTTCTATGATTTAAATACAAATTCTAAACGTTTGATAGCTTAAATCATTCTTGATTTTAAATACAAATTCTAGTTGTTTGATAGCTTAAAATCGTTTATTGAGCTTTAGGTCAGGTTAGAACAATTAATTGCTCTAACGAATTTCTTCTAAAGAAACAACAACAACAACATTTTTCAATATGAAAAGGAAAACATCACAAGCTGATTTTACTGCAATTTCGGCCCTGCTACAGGCTTCATCAGAAATCTTTCTGATGCCACCACCTGGGATCGAACCCTTGCGTGGGTCGCCATGCCAGTGCATTTTACCGCACTGCATCACTGAGGTGATGAGATTTTCAGTGTCAATTTCTCAGTTTTTCTCCCTTTCATACTTATTTGTTGTTGTTCGTTTTTTGCTTACTTTAGTTTATGCTTATTAGGCCGTATCGAAAAATTTAGATCGTATTCTAAGAGGTCTCAAAAGTTGCACAAGGTGGTCAAGATCTCTAAAAAAAAAAAAAATTAGGGACAAAAATAAGGATGTCTTTCTCTCCCGCAAGGACAAAGTTGTTTTTTAAGAAAAACTGTAAAAAATCACGATCTCAAAATGCTTTGCTTTTTGTAAGAAAAACTTCATATATCTTTAAGTAAAATTATATAAAGGCTTCAACTAACAATATCCTGTAACACACGAAGCCACTCTCGATTTTTAACCACTAGGTCCTGTGTGGCACATAACTTTTGATTGCTATCTGATTGTCTAAATTTTGGCGATTTTTGTTAAAGTGTTGACGTTTTCCTTAAATTTGGCATTTTAATAATTTTCACATTTTTCGCATATGCATTTTTTTATTTTTGAGAAATGTACACTTGTATGCAATTTTTTAAATTTTTCAAAAAAATGAATATAAGATTTTATATCTCAGGCAACGAAGCGGTACCGAAGAAAATTTTCTCAATTTGGATTCTGCCAATCTTTTTTAACGAAACCCTGTCTCAAAATATCTCTTTTTAAATAGCAGGATTCTGCCCCGCGTAGAGATAGAATTGTCAAACTTTTTGAAATTTCTAAAAATTATATATGGGTTGGTTCTGCATTTTTACATTTTCAATATAAGGCCCTGTTCACACTGAACATAGTGAGGTCAAATGTACCTTGTCTTACCCTATAAGACAAAACTACATTTTTGAGTCCACACTAGTGTCAGCATTTTTTTTTTCAATTCTAACATAAGATTCGAAATCAGCGACTAGTGCATCTATAAAGAGTATAAGGTCAAAAAACTCCTTTAGGGTCCACCCTAGTGTAAAACTTTTTTAAATTCTAACATCAGATTATACTGTGTTACACACAATTTCTTCACTTTCCATTTCTTAGAACTTAATTTCAATTAAGATTCACACATATGATTTAAAAAAGAACACATAAATATAAATAAAAATTGCGTTTAACGAAATTTCTATGTTTCAGAAACATAATACACAGAGAGAGAGAGAGAGAGGCAGAAGAGCGCGTGTTTGACGCAAACCTGGAAAAGGGACGAGAACAAAAATGGTTGAGAACCATCGCTTTAGATAGATATAAGTCAATTTAATAAACATTTTGCTGCACTGTATAGGCTTACTCACCTTTACATAGCTTTACTTTTTTTATCAACTTTAAAATGTTTAGCTAGACTGATGAACAAAACATACCCAACACACCTCATGAAAAGAATTGCCTCGTTTAAGGATCTATATATATATATATATATATATATATATATATATATATATATATATATAGCATACCTACCATAAGCATTAATCATGTGGCAGTTGTTTATATGTATTGAAGTGTGAAAGTGTATTTGACGCACTTGTGCTTAACTGAGTTAACTGCCCTTTAGAGTAAGTTTTTTTTTTGTGCTGAAATACTCAACTTTGCCCACTTCAACCCATTTAACGAGCACCGCATTAAAATAATAACAAAAAATATATTTTGTACAAAGAGCCAACTTAAGTAAAAAATATAAAAAATAAAGACAAAAAAAAATAAAACCCGTTCTACGTGAGAAAAATAGACGCACACATACACACACTTTAAACACAAGACATATATAAAAACAGCCCCACATAAAAAATGTACACATAAAGGAGTAAAATAAGATAATAAAACAAAAATAAAAGTGTGTGGTATATGTGAGATAGTCTCTTTTGTATGTGTGTGTGTGTGTGTGTGTGTGTGTGTGTGTGTGTGTGTGTGTGGCATTGGTATGCTTCAAAATGTGTCCGGATGTTTTGACACAATGGACGACAGATCCGGCTAACATCGTCAGCTACAGCGATTCTTTATTTCGGCCTGCTGCTTGCAAGCATGAAGCATTATTAGAAGAGCCTGAAATATATGTAGAAGATAATGAGGACATTCGTTTGAGGAGGGTGTCAATGCGAGTGAGTGTGACTGTAAGTGGGTGTGAGTGTGTGAGTGATGGGTAAGGCCGTGTGTGTGTGTCATGGTAATGGCAAAAATATAACGCACTCTCACTCGCACACACACTTCTGCCCTTCTCCTTGGGCCATCACGTAGATATATCATTATTTTGCAGCAAGTTTTGACATGCAACACTTTGTTCGCTTTCAAAGTTTCTGACAGTCTTAATTGATTAAAAATAATATATATATATATATATATAAGATTTTCCACTTCATTGAATGCTTCTCTCGACTGTCTTTCAGTCTGTCTTTCTTACTTGCCATGCTTTGATCCTTCATACCGGTTGTCCTTTATGCTGGACAACATGAACACTTCGAGCTTTGGTTGTCTTGCTTGATTGGTTTGGTCTGAGCTGTTTAGTGGACAGACTTGGTTTGGGTTTCGTTCGGTTTTCGTTGTGGCTTGTATTGGTTTGGCAGACAGCGACCACATTATTAACACAGCTTAATTGTGTGCTTTTCTTGCTTCAGCTGTTATTGTATTACTTACTTTTACTCGCCCTGCTTTACTTGCTTCCTTCCTCACCTCTTTCTTTCGTGCACTCAGATCTTTAGTTGTTGCTTCTCGGCATGGCGACTGAGTAGAATTATAATTATTGATGTACGTGCTGCTAAGCTCATCATTCTTAGGATTTTCTTCTTAGAACTTTGTGTTTTTCTTCTCATCTTCTTTTTCCGTTTTGGCTTAGATTGCATCTTAACGCTTTCTTTCTTTGGTTTTGGTTTTTTTTTTTCTTTTTAATTTGTTCTTGTTGAATTTTTGTTGATTTTTTATTCTGATGCTTTCAATTTTGTATGTTGTTGTTATGTTTGAGTTTGGCCTCCGTGCTGTTTGGCTAGCTGGCTTAATTGCATAGCCAACTAATCTGAATTGTGGTTTTAACTTTACTGCCAAAGTTGATTTTTGCCAACATGTACTCGTGTTGTTCTTTTTTGCGGTTTTGTTGTTTTAGTAGTTTTTAATTGCTAAATTCTTCTGTCTGTTTTTTTTAAACTTCTAAGAAAGTTTTGTTCGTGCTCTATTGGTTTTTTGTTTTGGTTATTATTAAAAAATTTTAAAAGTTTTAAAAAAACAATTTTAAATTTTCGATTCAGAAGAAAGTTTTTCCTCAGCAAAAACAACGATATTGGATACGAAGTTCAATAGAAGAGTATTTGAAAGCTGGAACATTTCAAAAATAGCCATAACTGTTATATTTTATTTTTTTTTGCAGATTAGCTATATAGATTTTTTACATTTGTAATCAAAATCTGAAAAACCTTTAGGCCACTCGCAGTTTGTTTAAAAGTTTTTGGTCTCTAAAGTGGGAAAAAATTTACTAAAAATCTTGCTTGTTTTTTTTTGGATTTCCAAAAAAAAAAAACTATGCTCTATGGGTACCAAAAGAAAGGTAATGCGAGCGAGAATTACCTCGGTAATTCAACGAGTTATCAAAATTCATGCATAACTTTTTAAACTTAGAATATAATAGGTTGTAACGGCAAACTCACACTGCACAATCTGGCGAGCCAACGACAAAAACAAAGCTGAGTACTTTTTAGAATATCTTCTAATAAGTAACCTAGAATTTTTCAATGTGGGAGCAACACCCACTTTCATAACAACGATCAGGGAAGAAGTCTTAGAACTCATTCTAGGCTGCCCAGATATTGGAGATATGATTAGGAAATAGAAAGTATCACCGGAGCCATCAATGTCTGATCATAGAATAATAGAGTTTAAACTTGGGGCAAAGAGTCAAGAGAAAGACTCCAAAAAAAAACTCTAGAAATAACAATTTGGACACATACATCAACACTTTAAAAGAAAACTTCTGGGTAGCTTAAAAGCTAGGAGTAAAATTAGTAATTTCTTTGAACTCGAATTTTATGTAGAGCAGGCAAAGAACGCAGTATATAATGCCTGCGAAACTAGTTGTCCAACAGGGCAGAAGGCAAGAACAAAACATACTTCTTGGTGGAGCACTGACCTGACCAGACTCTTGAAAAATGTGCGATGTAGCTTTAATACCGCAAAGCTGAATAGAGAATGGCATAATTACACGGCGGCTCTAACGAAGTACAATAAAGAAATCAGAAAAGCTAAAAGATAAAGCTTTAGAACCTTCTGCAAAGACATTTTTTTCCAGCCAGGATTCACAAAGTAATGGTTAAGGGTAGAGTGGAGACTAATATGTAACATTTACAACCAGACGGAAGCTAAACGCTTAGAGAAGAGCAACGAGACAGTTATCCTCTAGAAACTCATATCCTGAGCAGTACACCAGTAATAGACTGTGAGACGGCAGACAGGCAGCTTGCGTCAAATCGAGAAAAATGTTAACTTGCCACAAGCAGTTGCACTAAGGCTCGTTTAAATTATGCATTAAGAACCTTTCAACCATTCAAATCAGCAGGTGAAGATAGCATTTTTCCTGCTTAACAAGAAACAATATTTCCCCACCTATTAAAACAAATAACTATAACAATAAAACAATTGAACTATTTGACTATTTAGTTCATAATAGAATTGACATTTGTTTATTATCCGAAACTTGGCTTAATAACAACGAACGTTTATCTCACTTAGCTTTTAAGTGTTTTCGCTTTGATAGGGCATCTAGAAGGGGTGGGGGAGTTGCCATTTTAATAAATAAAGCAATTAATGTTCTGGGGATACATACAATACCAACTGAACTTGTGGAAAATATTGGAGTTGAAATCTCGATTAACGATAATTCAACTATATGTATCTATAGTGTGTATTTTCCAGGAGGAACTGTATCATCAGAACTACGTGTTAAGTTTAAAAGCGACCTAAGAAAAATCTTCAGCAAGCACGAAAAATATATTTTATGCGGTGATCTGAATAGTAGGCATCGTAACTGGGGTTGCCTAAAAGCTAATGCTTGGGGGAATATACTCGCTGATTTAGCTTTGTTCTATCCAGTCTCAATTTCTTTTCCTGGCAGTCCTACATTTATACCAAGTTCTACTAGAGGAAATGCTTCAACACTTGATATTGTGCTTTCTAATGTCCCTGCTTATGTTTCGCAGCCAATAGCATTAAATTAGCTAACCTCTGATCATCTTCCCGTAAAATTTGAACTTTCTTGCAGAAATCCATTTTATGATAACTTAGTTTTTGATTATAAAAATACTAATTGGAAACATTTCAAGAGCAAAATACGAAATTCTTTTAGAGACATGGTATATGAACTAGATGATATCCAAATTTCCAGGCATGTTGATGAAAAAATCGAGTTTTTTAATGAAATATTTATGGATGCAGTTAGATCTTCTGTTCCGAAGGTTCAACCTAAAAATTATTTTCACAGAATCCCTAAATATATTCTCAATATAATTAAAATTAGAAACTCATATCGAAATAATTGGTTAAGGTATCGAAATCCATATGATTATAACTTTATGAATAGGTGTAATGTATTCATCCGGTGTGAACTTAATAAGGTTCGAAACAAGCACTGGAATAAAAAAATAGAGTCCCTTGAAAAACACTCTAAACCGTTTTGGAATATTGCTAAGATTTTAAGGAAAAAACATTCACAAATACCACCTCTTCATATTAATAACAAGGTAGTCATTTCAAATGAAGTTAAAGCCAACGCTTTTTCAGAACATTTTCTAAATAATCACCGTGTTTCTGTAAATTTAGGCCTCCAATCGCACACCGAGCTTGTAAATGATATTATTAGCCAGTTTAGTAATAGCTTTGTTGATAGCATTTATGTAGAGTTTGTTACTGTTGATTTCATCCAATCCTGTATTAAAGAACTTAGGCCTAGAAAAGCTTCTGGCTTAGACGAAATTAAAAATTTCATGCTGAAACAACTCCCAAATGTGGCTTTAAAGTATCTTTGTTTTATTTTAAATTCATGTCTCAAGCTATGCTACTTTCCGGATACCTGGAAAGTTGCTAGAATTATTCCTATTCCTAAACCAGGAAAGCCTCTAAACAAAATTGATAGCTATCGCCCCATCAGCCTTTTAAGCAATCTAGGAAAAATTTTTGAAAAAATTTTAAAAGCTAAGCTTTGGAAATTTTTGGAAAGGAACAGCGTCATTCCAGATGAACAGTTTGGTTTTCGGAATCATCACAGTACTGTTCATCAAGCCAAAAGAATTTTCAATCATGTGAAATCAAATTTCAGAATTAAAAAGTCAACTGGCCTAGTGTTCCTGGATGTTGAAAAGGCATTTGATTCTGTTTGGCACAATGGTCTTGTTTTTAAGTTAATTAATCTCCAGTTTCCATACTATTTAATTAAAATTGTACAAAGTTTTCTTTCAAACCGCTATTTTTGCGTTAACGTTGGGAGCACACACTCCAGTTTCATAGAAATCCCAGCGGGTGTCCCTCAAGGCTCTGTCTTAGGTCCACTTCTGTATATAATTTATTGCTCGGATATCCCAAAGCACCCATTATGTGAAATTGCCACTTATGCAGATGACACAGCTATATATTTTTCGAATGAATTTGGTCATACGGTTGTGACGACATTACAATGTGCTTTAAACGAGTTAGTTCTATATTTCGAAAAATGGAAAATCAAGCTTAATGCTAGTAAGTCGCAAGCAATCTTTTTTACTAGAAAAAGAAACCCTTGCTACCTCCCTAGCTCACAAATAGAAATCTATAATGAATCTGTTCCATGGGTAGATAATGTAAAATACCTTGGTGTCATTTTTGATAAAAAACTACTTTTTAGAGATCATGTAACTCACATGATAGCAAAATTCAATATTGCAAAATATCTTCTTTATCCTCTATTAAATAGAAAATCCCATCTATCCCATGATAATAAAATAATTTTAGTTAAAATGATTTTCCAGGGTATTTTACTATATGCATGTCCAGTATGGGGAATTTGTGCAAAAATGCATCTTAAAAAAAATTCAGATTTGCCAAAACAAACTTTTAAAAATGGCACTCGGTCTACCTTGGCACTACTCGACTAAAGAGCTATACCATCAAAACAATGTAAGCTTAATACAGCACCGAATTAAAAAAATCACTGATAGGTTCAAGATGCTTTGCTCTATGTCTGATAATAATTTAATTTGTAATTTATATTCAAGTAATCCCCCTTAACCCACATTGATTGGTGCTGCTGCGATTCGACAGCTTGCTACTATAGTCTGCGGATCTCTGCATTCTGTTGTGGCGTGTTTTTAAGTAGTGGTGTTTTTACAGTGCGTGATATATATGTTTTTTTTTATTATTTTCCAAGTTCATAGCAATCTCTGATCTAGTCATTATTTTTTTTTTTTTATATCTCAATAAGTTATTATGTGCATTTACAAAGGTTTTTTGTAGTAGTTTTCCTTTATAATGTTAATGTTTAAATCCAAAGCAAAACTTTATTAAAATAATGTATATGTTCTAGTAGTTATGTATTGAAATTACAAATCTTTGTATCTATTCATTTGTTGAGCGATCATGTATTGTGTTTACTACTTTAATCTATAAATAAATGAATGAATGAAATAAATGAAATTAAAACAAATAAAAGCAGCCTTGGGCTGGATCATATCCCGAGGAAATGGAGAAGGGCCATAATCACCTTTATACCAAAAGTAGGGAAAAAGACTACACGCTACCAAAGACATTTAAACCCATTAGCCTCACCTCATTTGTTCTTAAATCAATGGAAAAAGTAACAAATACTTATATAAGAACAGAAATTCCGGAGAATGCGCAATGCACTAATGCCAGCACGTTTATAGGGAGGGAAGGTCCATAGAATCTGCCCCTTACCAGCTGATCTTTAACATCCACTCAGCTCTTAAAAATAAAGAATCTGTACTCAGTGCCATTCTAGACATAGCGGGATCCTTTGAGTGCAATTCTCACGAGGCTGTGAGAAACTTACTAAGCAAAAAAGATAAGAGTTAAGCAAAAGGTTGTCCACAAGATGGAGTCCTTTCTCTTTCACAATGAAAAATATGCTAACAAAGTTGCAGAGACTGGCCTGCGTATACATCGCAGGAGCCATGAAGACCTACCCTACAGCAGCACTAGAAGGAATTCTTGACCTAACCCCCTTACAACTTTTCATAGAGGGAGTGAGAAAGCGAACTCTGCTATGTATTGCTAAAGAAGGCTCAGGATTAACCCTTAAATGCACAAGGTCACCGATTTTGACAGAAAAAATATTTATTATGTAAATTTGAATAAAAATAAAAGCTGCGTTTTTAGTTTTAAAAAAAAAATTTTTTTTTAAGTTATTTCAAAAAAAGTGGTTGTATCTTTAAAGATACAATGTGCATTCACATTGAATTGAGTACATTTTTATTAAGAGAACACTAAAAACTAAAATAATAAGCAAAAACACAAAAAAAAAATTAAAATAATAAATATACATTTTTTAAATTCATTTCTTTACATAGGTATATAATAGCAAATAAAACAATAAATTACACTTTTTACGAGCTGTAATAATTAAAAAAAACAATTTTTTTCTGCAGTCAAACATAAATTTACTTTACATTTGGTACAATACATACGTGTTTGTCCTGAGCAGTTAGGAAATTTGCATCTACCCTTCTTATCAATCGTTGTCCAATGATCAATCCTGTCCAATCTGGTGTCCTTTGGAGGCGGCATATGGTAATTAGGTTTGAGGCGTTTTTCTTGAATTTGTGCTTCAATACGAGGGCGTCCGCGAGCTTGAGGTTGTACCGATTTAAAGGAGAATAGGGTATCAGCTATCTCTAATTAAAAATCAATCAATCTCAGAGCCTTAAACCCTTCACGATTTTTATTTATTCGTTTGTATAAGAGCCAGGAATTTACAACTGTCATATCCAAAAGGTGATCGAACACTCTATTAGTTCACTTACGGCTTTTCATAGCTATCTTATGACGGCCCATGGAGCTGTCCATTAAATCGACACCACCCATGTGCCATTTATATTCTTTTATAACTTGAGGACATGGAATCATTTTGACGGTTTTGTCCTTTTTGTCAAATCTTTTAATGGTTTGTGGTTCCTTCGCTTCATTTCGACCGCTGGCTGATACCGGTTTTACTCCAACACAGGTAGATAACAAGTTGACAATCCTGTTGTCTTTCCAAGACAGAAAAGATACATCAATTCCATGAATATTACATACAAACTCTTGACTAGTACCACGCTCGTATTTTAGCATTACTTTTTCGTCGGGAAGCTTACAAATTTTTATTCTGTTACGTCGAATGGTACCAACTGAAAGAATGCCTAGTGTTCGCAAATACACTACTAATGCCACGGTAGTGTAATAGTTGTCGAAATATATTATGTGGTTTTGAAATCTCGGTACTTCTCTTACCAGTCGGACCACAATATTCGCCGAAGGTTGAAGATTCGGTTCACTAAGACCTAGTGTTTCCGGGGCTCCACTATATATTTCAAATTTATATCCATATCCTGTAGTATCACACAAGACGAAAAGCTTGAAGCCCCATTTTTTCGGTTTGTTATGTAAATACTGCTTCATGTAACTCTCAATTTTGGTAGAACACATTTGTTCATCAACACACAATCTATCTTATTTTGGCACGCTGCCAAATGTAGTATTTAGGGTTTCACTAACAGGTCTAATTAGATAAAGTCGGTCTCGATTAGGATCTTCACGGGATGGTTGATTTGTTTTATCACTGAAATGAAGAAATTTCCGAATTTTTTCAAAACGCGTAACGCTCATTTGCCTTTTCACTACATTTACAGAATGGTCAATTTTGTCCGACCAATAATCTCTTACATTGGGTAGGTTGTGATATGTCATGTAAAAAAGTATTCCAATATATTTTCATAATTCAAATATATCGAAATGAAATGCTTCCTCAATTCCAGCATATCTTATTGTCTCGTCAACTATATGTTGTTCCAAAGTCTCAGGAAACAAAAAGCTCCAAATTTGATATGATGTTTCCAAATCCATAATGTTTTGTGGTAAACTATTGTCACCTCTAAATCTTACTTGCTGGTCATTAAACTGTAAGTTACCTTTCTTCCATATAACTTTCTCGAATTCAGAAGACTTACAATTTATTTTTACATTTCGAAATTCTGAGGGAAATTCATTCCAAATATTTGTAAGTCTGGTTGATGGAATATTACCAGATGAAGTCGATGGCTCAGAATCAAGATGTTCGATATTATTCGATTCCAAGTCAATCAAATCTTCCTGATAATTATTATCATTGATCATGTCAAGAAAGAAGTCCTGAATGGATGCATTGAGGTCAATTTCATTCTGATCGATATTATCTTCATCAGTAATCATCTCTAAAAGCCCTGCCTTTTGAGAACTATTCCCCATCCCTTCGCACTTCTCCTCAGTTAAATCGTCGCTTTCGTCATGAATATCATCGACGCTGTCATCACCCCCAAATTCGCTATTACAAAGCAATTCACAGACATCATCTTCAGTCATCATAAATCCTCCAACTCGAATGAATGACGCCATGGCTAACAGCTTATCAAATGGTCGTTTGCGTTTAATGAATTTTATTTAAAATTTGTAATTTAAACAATGGACATTCATGTTAAACAGTAAATTTATTCTTAAGCTCTAAACAAGTGAACTTGCTCTCGCAAAGAACAAAATGTAAATGAAAATGCACTGAAGCGTAGCACAAAAAGTTATGTTTAACGGAAATCAAAAGCATGCAGGGAGTGCACACTGTATCTTTAAAGATACAACCAATTGAAGTGACTTAGTGAGGTGCCGAAAGATCGAATTTTTTTCAAACCACTTAAAATCATTAAAGGACATGTTTTGGAAGCAATCAGTATTTTTCTGTTCAAAATTTTTTTCCTGTTCCTAGAATTTACTCTGCTAAAAATCGTGTTTATTTAATTTAAAAAAAAAATATTTTTTTGACTTTGAATATAATTTTCTGTAAAAGTATGACAAATAGAAGCAAACAATATTTTCTTTAAAGTCCTATGATATTCTTAATAATATAGAACCGATATAAAATAAATTGAGCCAAAACTATAGCCGTAGGAATTTTTTTAATGGTTGTATCTTTAAAGATACGCGGTGCATTTAAGGGTTAAGTAAAACTATCAGCAGTAAAGAGAAGGTGGATATTGCAAAGCAGGTACTTTACATCGATCTATCAAGAGACGAAATATTAAAAAGGTACAACTTCGAAAAACACTTCGAATTTAAGCTTAGTACCAAGAAAGAATATCGAAATAATATCGCCATCCACAAAACCACACAGTATATCATGGTATACGGATGGCTCCAAAACATTGGGAGGTATAGGTGCAGGGGTGTACGGGCCAAGAACCAAGCACTTTGAACCAATGGGGACAGCACCCAGTATCTTCCAAGAGGAAATCCTAGCAATAAATCTGTGCACGCAATTCAACCTGGACCAGAAATACAAAGGTCAGAATAAAATTGTGATGTAAAACAGCCAAGCAAGCCAAGGGAATGCCTAACAAAACCGAATGAACTAGGCAAGATTAACAACGTTACTATACTCTGAGTCCCAGGACACAAAGGAATACAACGTAACGAAGAAGCTGACGATTTAGTGCGACAAGGTGCAACCACAAAATTTAAAGGACTAGAACCATTCTGCAGATTAGTCACACATTCTATAAAAAATAACTAAGAAGGGAGTAGAGATACAAACGATCAAACCTTTGGAAAAGACACCCAAAACTAAGATAATTCCAATCGCTCCTCAAAGATTTTAATACTCGAAGGGAAAAATTGTGCATAAGCCTAGGTAAACCCAATCTAAGACTTCTAACGTGATTTCTTACAGGACACTGCAAATTTCAATATCACCTGATGAAATTGGGCATCAAAACCGGTAGTAATTGCCGTCTCTGTAAAAAAGCAGAGAAGACTTCATTACACCTACTTACCAACTGCGACGTTGTGGCTCGCAGAAGTAACCTAGCATTGGGTAACTATGAACTGAGTCTAGAGCAAGTTTCATCTATTGAACCTAAACACATTCTCAAATTCAACAAAGAACTAGGTCTAGACGCAATTCTATAATCCGCCAATGAGCAGAGCCTTGAGAAGGAGGTGCAATAGATCTCTTTTGGGTCGCAGTACGCATTTCCACCATAAAACATTATTTAACATTACTTAGAATATAAGAATAGGACCGGCTTCCAACAAATGTCACTCTCAAATGGTTTCAGATAAAATGCGTGAAAGTTTAAAAAAGAACCATTTCAAGGGTATGAAATGACCTATGGCACAAAATTATGAAGTAATATCGTCATCTGCATGCCAAAACCATGCATGTGCTTTTGTTGTAGTTTAAATGATTCTGAAAATTAGGGAAGTTACATTTTTAAAAATTTTATTTTACCGAATGTTAAGTAAGCTACTCAACAACAGTTTCAAATTTGGCTTGCCTGCCCCTCTCCAAAGGGATTTTAAAAAACATTCATTGCTTTGGCATGCAGAAAAATTTCATTTATACAACTTTCATGCTTACAATGAATCGATTAATTAAAGGGTGTTTTTTTATAGAGTGATACAACTTTGTGTTGGCATCACTGCTTTATTTGACCACAAAAGCTGATAGTTGTTTTTTGTTTAGTTTGCTTTGACATTTTACTATTGACCGACTTACACCGGAACAACGCGTGCAAGTTGTGGAAATTTTTAATCAAAATAATGGTTCCGCTCGTCAAACTTATCGTTCACTTCGTCCATTTCATGGCGAGTTAAGAAATGCATTTCTTACATGCAAAACGTTCCCACCAAAAACTGCTGACGACAGTTCAGACAGCGAACACCTGCACAAAATTCTGAAGAAAAATTCAACAACAACAACAACAATAACAACATTAGAGCAACACAACAGAAAGAACAAGAAGAAGAAGAAGCGTATCTGGAATTGCAGCAACTAACTGTTTAGGGTAGATATTAAGAAAGAGAATGAAAATAAATCAGACGTATTTGAGTGTGCAAACAATCAAGTTAAACAGTGTTTTTTAATTGGCGCCCGAGCAGGGACCACAGTAACAAAAAGTTAAATATTGATCGGAAAAGGACCTTGGACAATCCTTAAGATCAAGAGTTTTTACATTGCAATAAAAAGTATCCTTGAAATAAAATAAGGAGAAATAAAGCAATAAGTTTTAACTTTAATTTTTTCTGTGCCCAATAAATTTCGACAATCAACTTACTTAAATTGAAGAGGACATCAAACATTAGTTCGAGACTCATCAATCAAGTTAGCCTAGATATCTGGACAATAAGGACCTCCAAAAGACAAAGGAGTTTTACCGGACGTCACAACAATCAAGTATCCTGCAAACAAAAGGAGAAAAGTAAAACATAATTTTAGTTTTAATTTTAAGAAGTGAATATACTAAAGTATATACTAAATAAAGCAATACTTAAGTGAAATTTTGTGAAGTGACAAAATGGCTACTAATGATAACAGTGAAATGTTGGCACAAATTATTTCAGTGCAAACACAAGATCTAAAAATAGAATTAGAGCAATTGAAAAGACAGCTAAGACAGTTAACAGACGCACATAGAGTAACAGAATTTGAAAAACAAACTATTACAGAAACAATTCAATGTAATGAGACCTTAGATATTGTAAAATCCTTACCGGAATTTAACGGAAAAGGATATGTAAGCTGGAGAGAAGCGGCTAGTAATACAATGTCGTTGTACGTTCAAGGAAGCAAAAAATATTTTGCCGCCTTGACTATCTTGCGAAATAAAATTACTCAAGAAGCCAATGATACCTTAACCAATCATGGCACTGTCCTTAATTTCGACGCGATCATCAGCCGTCTAGATTTTGCCTACGCAGATAAGGGTCCTCTGCATATATTAGAACAGGAGTTGAATCTAATTAGACAAGCAAATTTGAACTTAGTAGATTATTACAATAAAGTAAATTCACAACTGACACTTATGATTAATAAAACCATTATGACCTACGGGAACAATTCAGAAATAACTAAAGAGTACAATAGAAGACATCGCTCAGATGCACTAAGAGTTTTTATAACAGGATTAAATCATCCTTTAAACAATATCTTAATGTCACTTAACCCCATAGATCTACCAAACGCACTAGCAAAATCACAAGAAATGGAGTCTCACCAAATCAGAATTCAATTTGCCAATGGATTTAGTCAATCTGGAAGACAATTAAATAGTAATAGAAATTTTAATAATAATTATAGGAATTCCCCAAGACAAAATAATTATAATCAACATTCAAATAATTTACGTTTTAATCAACGTCTCGTTCAACAAAACAACAATTATAGAAATTATGGATGGCAAAACCAAACTAAACCAGTACCTATGGAAGTTGATAGTTCAGGCCAATTTAGACAACAACCTAATCCTCAGTTTAGACCGAATGACTCTAGACCACCCTTTCAGTCTAATAATAACACACAAGAACGAACCATAAAAAGAAGTTTCGAGTCAGGTAACAGTTATCGACCCGATATTAAGCAACAAAGGATTAACAACATACAGGAGAATGCTTTTTTAGACGAAGCCATCCCTTACCTTACATATTCA
This sequence comes from Dichetophora obliterata, assembly GCA_963920525.1. Classification (NCBI taxonomy): domain Eukaryota; kingdom Metazoa; phylum Arthropoda; class Insecta; order Diptera; family Sciomyzidae; genus Dichetophora; species Dichetophora obliterata. Next base: position 238,184,081 of record OY986436.1, on the reverse strand, counting down.
GACAATTACGAGGAACAAACATAAATTTAAAAATTTTGATAGACACAGGAGCAACAAATTGCTACTGTAGACCAAATATTTTACCTAATAGACAACAATTACAAATTGCAAAACGCGTTAAGACGATAAATGGGTATACAACGATTACCCATTATCACAATGCACATATTTTTAATCATTTAACACGATTTTATGAAATTGGTAATCTACAAAGCGATATGCTAATTGGAATGAATCTACTGAGCAAGGCAAAAATACAATTGAATTTTGAAGAGAATTCACTTTTAATTAATAATCATAAAGAAAAATTTTATGTACTTGATGACATTCAGTTGGGGCAAATAAATAACATAAAGGATAGCAATGAGGATAAAGTAGCAAAAATAAAAAATATAATTTTAAATGAACATGGAAAAATAGACACGTCTCTACCCTTTAGAACAGATGTAAGCGCAGAAATCAGAATGACTACAGACAGCCCTATTTGGAGTAAGCAATACCCCTACCCGCTGTCTGCTAACGAATTTGTGAATAGAGAAGTTAAGAAATTGTTAGAAGAAAATATAATAAGAGAAAGCAAAAGTCCTTATAATTCGCCCATATGGGTAGTTCCTAAAAAAGGTATCCATGAAGATGGAAGACAAAAAATGAGAATGGTTATTGACTACAAAAAGTTAAATGAAAAAACGGTAGCGGATAAATATCCAATCCCAGATTGCAATGTAATACTTTCAAACTTAGGAAAAGCAAGAGTGTTTTCTACAATTGACCTGGAATCAGGTTTTCACCAAATAGAAATGAGGCCAGAAGATGTTGAAAAAACAGCATTTTCTATAAATAACGGCAAATATGAGTTTGTCCGAATGCCTTTTGGTTTGAGGAATGGTCCTTCAATATTTCAAAGAGCAATGGATAACATCCTACGCCAATTCATAGGAAAGTTTTGTCACGTCTATATTGACGATATCATAGTTTACTCTAGCAACGCTGACGAGCACTATGAACATTTAATTAAAATAATAAATACATTGCAAAAAGCGCATATGAAAATATCACTTGCGAAATCAGAATTTTTCAAGTCAAGTGTAGAATTTTTAGGCTACCAAATAGCGCATAATGTTGTTAAAACAGATGAAAAGAAAATTGAAACCATAAAAAACTACCCTGTTCCGAAAACACTGAGACAACTGAGAAGTTTCTTAGGTATGACTGGGTATTATAGGAAGTTTGTGCACAAGTATGCACACATAACCAAACCATTAACAAAATATTTAGCTGGAGAGAACGGAAGAATCTCTCAAAATCAATCAAAAAAGGTTATAATTGAATTGGATGAAGAAGCATTAAACGCAGTAGATAAACTTAAAAATGAGTTAATTCAACAAGTAGAATTAACACAACCAAATTTCGAAAAAAAATTCATTCTGACAACAGATGCGTCAAATGAAGCCATTGGAGCTGTGCTCTCACAGGAAAATAAGCCTATTACTTTTATTTCAAAAACACTAAATAAAACAGAACAAAATTACGCGACCAATGAAAAGGAACTCTACGCGATTGTATGGGCCTTAAAAAATTTAAGGAATTATCTATACGGAGTAGCGGATTTAGAAATTCATACGGATCACCAGCCGCTAACTTTTGCAGTGTCGACCAGAAATCCGAATGCCAAGATGAAAAGGTGGCACGCGTTGATAGAAGAGTATGCTCCAAAACTTATATACAAACCGGGAAACACAAATCATATAGCAGATGCTCTTTCTAGACAGTTTCTAAACAATAATAGTTTAGAAGAAGAAAGCGAAGATTTAGCAGAAACAGTACATTCGGTAGAAAGCTTAGACATCTTTCACATTAAAACAATCAATAAACCTCTAAATTCCTTCCCGCAACAAATAGTATTAAACAAGGATAATACTAATGAACATTTTAGAACAACAAATTTTAATTCATTTAGACATTTCATAAAATATAAAGACTTAGATTTTTTAAAAGAAATAATAACAAAACGATTAAATAAAAATCTACTAACAGGAATAAACTGTAATCTAGAGGATTTGTATGAGGTAAAACGAATCCTAAGGAATAGAATAGCAAAGAAAATCTTCCACACAGACATAATAGCAATCGATGTTCTCAACGAAGAAGATCAAGAAAAAATATTGGGGGTTGGAATTAATTTTAAAGGTTTTTTTTCGGTTTTTGAGCATTTATTTAGAAACAACGGTACAATGTATATTATTCAAAGTATTGTCCATCGTTAGCTTCAACATTTTCCCATCTTTCTGGCAGCATATGGATTCCGCGCCGGAAGAACGATTCGTCTTTTGAGGCAATCCACGAATCGACCCATTTTTTGGTATCCTCGTAAGAAGTGAAGCGCTGCTCAGCCAAGCCATGCGTCATCGATCTGAATAGGTGGTAGTCGGAAGGGGCTATGTCTGGGCTATAAGGCGGGTGGGGTAGCACATCCCAATTCAGCGCCTCCAACGTTTCCTTGACGGTTCTTGCAACATGTGGCCGTGCGCTGTCATGTTAAAAAACCACTTTGTCGTGGCTTTTGGCATATTCCGGCCGTTTAACCTTTAATGCTCGGCTCAATTGCATCAATTGTTGTTGGTAGCGTTCCCCAGTGATGGTTTCGTTAGGTTTTAGCAGCTCATAGTACACGACACCCTTCTGATCCCACCAAATACACAGCATAAGCTTGGCGCCATGAATATTCGGCTTGGCCCTCGATGTTGATGCATGGCCGGGTGGTCCCCACGATTTTTTTCGCTTAGGATTATCGTAATGGATCCACTTTTCATCGCCAGTGACAATACGATGCAAAAAACTCTTCCTTTTATGCCGTTGAAGCAGTTGTTCGCACATGCAAAATCGCCGTTCAACGTCTCTCGGCTTCAACTGGTACGGCACCCAATTTCCTTGCTTTTGAATCATTCCCATGGCCTTCAAGCGTTTGCCGACCGTTGATAAGTCGACTCCCAATGATTCTGACAATTCTTGAAGGGTTTGACACGGGTGTTCATCGAGCAAAGCCTCCAATTCCTCATCTTCAAACTTTTTCGGCTGGCCCGGACGCTCTTTGTCTTCCGTATCAAAATCACCACTTTTAAACCGACGGAACCAGTACTTACAAGTAGAAATCGATGGAGCATAGTCCCCGTAAGCCTCAGTAAGCGTGCGTTGTGCTTCAACCGCTTTTTTCTTCAAATGGAAGCACAAAAGTAAACCTTCCCGCAAATTGCGTTTTGTTGGAACGAAAGTCGACATGTTCACAGAGAAAAAAATATATGTTGTTTACACTTCAGTGGAATGACACATACTGAAAAATGAAGCTTAGGCAATGTGCTTTGAAATGAATATAGTCACAGGTGTGCCCGATGCGATCTATTGATAGTTACGCCATCTCTTAGAAAACCTTTAAAACTAATTCCAACCCCCAATAATTAGACAAACCCACACTAGGGCACACCGAAATTACAAGGAAAATATCAAACAAATTTTTAAAGATTATTACTGGCCTGAAATGAAAAAACAATTTAAGCAATTTATTAGAAACTGCGATATATGCAATAAAAATAAATACGATAGACACCCTAAGAAAATACCAATTGGTGAGGCACCAATACCTGATAAGGAGGGGGAACATATCCATATTGACATTTTCTTTGCACTAAATCTAAAATTCTTAACCCTTATAGATGCGTATTCGAAATTTCTAGTGATTAAACACATTGATGATAAAACTAAACTACATGATAAAGTATTAGAGGCATTACAAAACTTCCCAGAGGTAAAAAGAATTACCTGCGATAACGAACCAGGATTTAGTTCAGCACAATTTAAATCTTTTGCAGAAAGAATGAAAATAGATATTAAATATTGCGATCCTAAACATTCAACAACAAATGGACAAATAGAAAGAGTGCACTCAACGATAATAGAAATTGCTAAATGCATTATAGAGGAATTTGAAATAATAAACAGTTTAGAGATAGTTATTAGAGCAGCCCAATCCTATAACCAAACAATACATTCAGTTACAGACAAAAAACCATTCGAAGTTCTTTATAACAAAACAAAACATACCGATTTACCTAGAAAACTTAAAGATGCACAAGCGACGACACTAAATAGCAGAAATAAAAATAGACAAACGCGGACATTTAATGAAAATGAAATAGTTTTTGAAAAAGATAACCAATACCAAAATAAACTGAAACCTAGATATAAAAAACAAGTAGTCAAAGCAGATTTAGGAAATAAAATAATGATCCAAAATAGAAACAGAATAAAACACAAAGATAATATCAAATCTTAAAATTTTTTAGGTTCACAATGCTACACCTGATAGTAATTTGTATGGCGATCCCATTGATCACAGCCCAGATAGAAATCATAGACCTCAATCACGGAAATGGATATTCACTCCTGAAATTAAGCGACGTAAGATTAATTGAAAGATACGATAGAATTACTTACTTAATAAACACAACAATGTATAAAGAACAAATTAACAATTTGGAAGCACTAGTACTTAAGGAAACAGAACCTAACTTACTTTTGATAGCTAAAATAAAGCATATTAGAATTCAGATAGACACTCTTACTCCACATCATAGAATTCAGAAAAGAGGATTATTTAACTTTTTAGGAACAGCATTAAAATATATTTACGGCACAATGGATGATGAAGATCGTGAAGAAATAGAAGGAAAATTACAAGTAAATACAGTAAATGCACATAATGCAATTGAACAAATTAATTTGCAGAAAAATATAAATGAGAAATTTAATCATGAAGTTGAAACTATTACTTCTAATTTAAATCATAATTACAAAGAATTGATACAAAATATGAACAAAGTTGACGCGGACTTAAGAAAATTATCAGAGGAAAAATGGACTAATAACCTTTTAGAAAATTTAATGTACATTGAAACCAACATTATAAGAATTAAAGAAATCTTAATGACAAGTCGAAATAACCTTCTAAGCAGAGATATAATTACAGATGAGGATATTATAAACTTTAATATAACTTTTGAAAAATTAAGTGAGATAAAAATTGTAATTGTCACTCATAATGGAAATATTGTAATATTAGTTAAAATCCCTTGTTTTACTAAAGAAGTATATCAATCAATCTATATTCAACCTATCCCTAATGCTTACCAAGCAGAAATTTATATTCACGAAAATAAAATTCTATCGCTAAATGATGTTACGTATAAAATGACTACATTTAAGAAACAACTTAAAGAATATAAAGATGAATGTATCGAAAATTTATTCAAAGAAAAAATGCACTGCAAATATATAAATAATAATCAATCAAAAGTAATAGAATTAGATACTAATCATGTTTATGTAATCAATGCGAAAAATCAATCTATTTATCACAACTGTAATTCTAATAATTTCACTATTAACGGAAATTATTTGATACGCTTCGAAAATTGTAATGTTGAAATCGATGACATAATCTATAAGCATCGTAAACCTCTTGAAATCCAACTATTACCAAACCCAGTTAGACTAATTAATGTTACTATTATGAATAATTTTACTATGAAAGAATTGCAGTTTAAAAGTATTGAAAATATTAATCAAATAAAAGAACTTAAGTATGAAGCCAAGAAAGGCAGTATAATTAATTACAGTCTTATTATAATTATAAGTTTAGTAGTAGTAATATTAATAATTTGGAAATTTAAAAAAAATAAGAGAACCAAAGTAGAAGTTAACATTGGAAAAACACCGATGCAAGAACCAGCAATGTCCTTCGATCATATGATGGAAAGGATCAACTACTACTCATCTTTGAATCTGAACGATTCATCTAACAAAGGGGGGAGTTAAGAAATGCATTTCTTACATGCAAAACGTTCCCACCAAAAACTGCTGACGACAGTTCAGACAGCGAACACCTGCACAAAATTCTGAAGAAAAATTCAACAACAACAACAACAATAACAACATTAGAGCAACACAACAGAAAGAACAAGAAGAAGAAGAAGCGTATCTGGAATTGCAGCAACTAACTGTTTAGGGTAGATATTAAGAAAGAGAATGAAAATAAATCAGACGTATTTGAGTGTGCAAACAATCAAGTTAAACAGTGTTTTTTAATTTGGCGTACATAATCGTCCTTCATAGCTGCTAATTCGAAGAACAATAGATCGTTTTCGGACCACATTTACTGTTACTGATAATGTGCATCCCGTGAGATGCCGAACAGTGCGCACTGAAGAATCTGTAGCCGCTTTACAGGAAAGCATTGAAAATGATCCTTATCAATCCATTCGTCGCCTTTCTCAGCAACTAGGGTTGTGTCCTTCCACTTTATGGAAGATTTTACGAAAAGATCTTGGCATAAAACCTTTCAAGATTCAACTTGTGCAGGAATTAAAGCCAAACAACCATCGTATGCGCCGCCAATTCGGCGAATGGGCTGAAGCACAAATTGATATTGATTTTGAATTTCCATGGAAATTTTTATTTTCCGATGAAGCCCATTTTTGGTTGAATGGGTACGTAAATAAACAGAATTGTCGTATTTGGAGTGAGGAGAATCCACAAACTTTTGTCGAAACACCATTACATCCATAAAAAATTACTGTTTGGTGCGCTTTATGGCCTGGTGGAGTAATTGGCTTATATGTCTTCAAAAACGATGATGGTCAGAATGTTACTGTCAATGGTGAACTGTATAGGAACATGATTTGAAGTTTTTTCGTACCTCAATTAGCTGGCATTAATCTTGCCATTCGTGATTCCAACAGGACGAAGCCACATGCCTCACAGCGGGCGCTACAATAGATTTACTCAAGGCCCAATTTATTGGCCCCCAAGATCGTGTGATTTCACCCCATTAGATTATTTTCTTTGGGGTTATGTAAAGTCACTTGTCTACGTCGATAAACCGCAAACAATTGAATAATTGGAAATCAACATTCGAAGAGTTATCGGCGAGATACGGCCGCAAATGCTGCGAAAAGTTTGTGCAAATTGGTGTTCCAGATTGGGCCTTGTAAGCGCCAGCCATGGCGGTCACATGGCCGAAATTATATTTAAACATTAATGTTATAAAATTTTCTATCCCATAAAGTCCGTTTCATTGATATTTAAAATATGTTACTATGTTCTATTATGATTTAAACTTGTATCACTCTATAAAAAACTTCCTTTCTGATTTACATTCCTATTCCATATGTTGATATAATGTTCCTTATTCAAAATTGCATCAGAAACACCAATAAGCACAAAACCGAATTTTTCACATTAATGTTTTTGGCATGCAGGTATGTGATATGTGATGGCAGTCAAAATTTTAATTATTTTCCGTTTAAAGGATACTAAATTTTTCGGAACAAAAATGTTTTCATTTTACCATATTCAAAACTTTTACATTAATTTTGAGATTCACAAACAGGAAAATAAAAAAGTTTTAAAAAAGTTTTGTTTTTTGAATACAATTACAGCTAGTTATTGCACAGAGCTGTAAGAACATATTGCTGAAGGAAATTATACTATGGCGTCTAAAAAAGCTCAAAGAAAACACACATTTTTTTCTTTCTCCGCATATATAAATTAACAAACTTGTTTTGCAATTAATAATTTGCTCTGATTTATATTTATCGAGAAAAAATTCATTAAATCTTATAATTTCGTTTGCTGCAATAGATTTTTTTTAATGCTTCAAGCACTTTACATAACCTTGACAACAAAAGGCATCACACACACACACACACACACACACACACACACACTATACCCTGCAAATTCCTTACTTGACCTCATATAAACCTACTCGCCACATCATCAACTCATAGCTATAAAGATACTCTTTATAGTACTCTATATAGAAACTCTAAGCTCCGCAATCTGTGTCTATAAATATCTACATTTAAATGTATGTCTATCAATGATCAAGCTTATCATAGTTATTTTTTTTTTTTATTATTTCCATTATTATTTTTACTATTATAACTAGTATAATGTCGAAGGATCTGCTTTTCATCCACTTCAATATTGGTTTCTGACAAAAGACAAATAATCCCGCTAAACTAACTGCTCAACATTATTTATTGGCTGCAAAGAAACGGATATGAAAGTTTGTATTTGCCACTTGCTCACTTGTGTTGGTGTTTGTCTTCCGTGACATAACAAAACCAAGCAACTTGTTTTTTGAAAATTGCGGAAAATTAAGGTTTTGTGTACTTACCAAAATATAAACTTATTAAAGTGATTTTCTCTTTTTTAGAGAAATTAACTTTTTATATTTGTTTGTTTAATCGCTTTTAGTCAACAGTTTATTAACTTTATCTTTTGAAGCATAAATTCTTAAACTAAAGAAACTGAGCAAATTTCTGTTACGAATTTTTAAATGGAATTTACAAACATGCACAAGAGTTTTGTACTTTATAAAACAAAGCAACTTTCAAGTAACTTGAGTATAAATAAAAGCATTTTTTGTCTTTCAGAATGATTTTTTTTAACTTTTCGTATAATTTTTTTTTTAATTATACACAAGAATATAAGTTTTTTTATGTATTTAACTTTTAAGTAAAGCAAAGTATGTGTGTGTGTGTCAGGTCTGACTAGATATTTTTAAAGATAAATTGATTATCTTCACTATTAATATACCCTTAAAAAAATATCAATATTGATAGAAATAAATTAAAATAAAACTTTTTATTCTAATAGATATAAATGAAAATAAAACTGCACAAATAATTTTTTGATATTGGTTTATATTTATTTATACTAACGAGAGAATGGAGGTGTTCACACGTCTTCAAATGATTAAAGTGTATGCAATTTTTTACTCTCTTTTAATATCTTTTGAAATTTTTGATTTATTCCTGCTCACACATAATTTTTTGATTGAAGGACCGATTCAGGCATTTTATACTTTTCTGCCTTTCTAATATTTTGTAAATTCCTATCGTTTTGTGTGTTTTCATAATATTTGAGATTTTGTGCCGTTTTTTATAAAAAATTTGCGACTAAGCAAGAGATAAGTAAAAAATGCAACCCTTTGACTGATTGATGCAGGTCTCATTGAGCTCAATCAAAATTTTGACTGATTCGATGAAGTGTTAGAAGTTAATTTTCAGTCTTGGAGCTCATTTTTTGTACATAGCAATCAACAACAAATTTTGATTGATTCAATCATCTGACAGACGTGTGAACACCTACAATGGCGCTCAATTCTAACGTGAGTCTTGTGCTCGCACTTTGCTATTTTTTCAACCTTTTTATATTGTTCGCTCTTTCAGCTCACTGACAACAATTTGAAAATTTCCGTGTGTGTTGTAATTCAAATAATTGACTTCGTTGGCGCATCGACAGCAAGAAAAAATATGCATAACATTTTTGTTGTTATTGCTGCTGTGTTTATTAAGGTATTTTCTCGTTGGTTTCAACCAAAGCTTGGTATTTTGCGATTACAATTGCTTTCCAATTGCAATTATAGTAATCATTACATATAAAATTTAACGATTACGATTACTGTAATTGTAATTAAGGTAAAATATTATTACGATTACTGTAATCGGTATACACGCAGATAACAATTAGGATTACTGTAAAATCTGATACTGAAAAAAATCGATTGATTAATATTACAGTAATCGTAATCATGTTTTTTGTAATTTAATTACTTACTATTAAATATCACAAATAATGGCGTTTCAAAAAAAAAAATGTTTTTGTAAAAGTCATCTAATTTAAATGTTGTCTCATTTTTCTTCTTACTAAAAAGCAAATACTTTCTCATTTTATTCCGAAACTATTTTATTTTGAACAATACGTTTTTTCAATATATAAATCAAAACGAACTCAATAATAAAGAATGTATAAATTGATACTAGAGAAAAACCAATTAATTCTGAAATATTAAAAATCAACATTTGCCTTAAATAAGATTAATTTTTCGAATGAAAAATCAGAAAGAACGGCATCAAAAATAAAGACTTACAAAAATAATTATTCCAGCAGGGCCCCACCTCAATAAAAATTCTTAAAGAGATCTTCTTTGTGAATTGCATCATGAAAAAGAAAGGCAGTAATTCAATTTCAAAAAGAATGATTACGATTACAGTAATAGTAATTGTAATTCTGCTGTTTTACAATTACTGTAATCGTAATAAAGAAATTTTTTGATTACGGCTACAAAAATTGTAATTGTAATTTTTTAATAATTACGATTACTGTAATTGTAATTAAAAATATTTCGATTATGATTACAGTAATAGAAATCTTTACTTTTTTAAGATTACGGTTATAAAATGAAATTAAAATTGTAATTTACAAGTAATCAATTACGAAAGCAATCAACTACGAAAGTAATCAATTACGAAAGTAATTGATTATATCCCAACTCTGATTACAACAACGCCTTTCAGCTGTGGGTTGATTCTGAACCATCTAGAATAGTTAATGATTAATTAGCATTCAAGTAGAAAGAAAGCATACGATTCTCGAATTCATGACAGATGTTTTGTACGTAAGTGTTCAAGTGTCCAGTCTCAATTTATTTATTTTTAACAAAAAAAAAACATTAGGTTCAATTTAGAAAAAAACCAATTCGTTACAAATCTCTATTTTTTGCAATAAAACAAGAATATGAATAAATTTTTAATATTCATCATTCGAAAGCTAACAAAAAGGCGCACAAGACTTCCTTGGGACAAATTTTTCTATCTTCATCAGTTATTGCAGTATAAGCGATTGAAAAAAGGCCCTTTTTCAAAATCGTAAAATAAAATTTTTTTTTTTTAAAACACCTTGTTTTATATTGAAATAAAAAAGTACGTATCAAATATTTTTGACTACTGAACTATAAAAAAAATTTCATGGAATAAAATGTTAGTGGCAAATTTTGTATGGAACGCCCTTTTAATATAAAACTATACAGTTGTTTTTTTTAAATCTATATAAAAATTTTGACCTCGCTAGGCGCGATATTAGGATTGATTTTAGACCTATAGTTTCTTGAGGGAATTTTCTTAGAATTCAAGATACAAGGCTGTCCATATTCGAAGCGCCCATTTTATTTTTAAATAAATCAAAGAAACCACAATTTTTTGTCTGTTCGTCATGAATATCATTTAATTGGGTTCAAGTAAATTTGCTTACATTATTTCTTGAATATGATATCTCGTAAATGGTCGCCATTGGCCTCTACGACATATTAAGCCCGTTTTGCAGCATTTTCCATGGTTTTCTTCAACATTTCGATGGGAATGGCATTTCTTCACAAAAAGAAGTCTGGAGGCGTTAAATCTGGTGATCTCGGCGGCCAATCGAAATCACCATTTTTTGACATCAAACGGCCAGGGAACAATTGCTTCAAAAAATCGATTGTAGTGCGGCTTGTGTGTGGTGGCGCGCCGTCTTGTTGAAACCAGTAGTGCCTGATACGCTTTCGACGAACGATTGGTGAATTTTCAGTGGCATAAATACGGCAATTTTGTTTGTTTACCGTTCCGTTCAACTGAAAATGAGCTTCATCGCTCATTTTTTGAAAGCACGTTGAGTTTTCACTATTGACTTGTTTTGTTGAATGTAAATTTCAACAATTTTAGAGCGTTCGCGTGGCGTGTACTGTTCCATTGTAAACATTTGCTTGGAATGACGCTTCAAACGCGGTATGTCATTAGTCGATTTGGCATCACTGCGGAAAGTTACAGTGTTGCCAGATGGGCGCTTCGAATATGGACAACCCTGTAGATTAGTGCTATACGCTTGGTCGAGAAAAAAATTTGAGCCGTCCTATTGAATATAGTTACATGTGGTCAAACAAATACTACCAATACTAAACTTGGAAGATAAGTTCATATTACAGGAAAATATATATAGAATATGTTAAGAGAAATTGAGGCAAATTGAAGATACAGTCTTAAGCTTAATAAAAATGCTTTTGACGTTATTTAATAAGATAAAGTAATAATCAAACCTTACTTTATCGTTAGACAAGGAATCATTAAGTGTAGGTTCTCATCTAGAGCTCCGGTACAGAGATGTTCTTTATTTTTTTTTTTCATAGATTTTTTGACACTTATTTATTGATTCTTAAAGTGTAGGAAAATATTTTTTTTTGTGGCATTTAAGTGTAATGTGAAGTGTCAATACGCCGTCAAACGTCACGTGAAAAAAAGGTTTCCAAACGGTCTCCATCCCACAGCACGTTCATGCCATCTGATAAAAAATACCACAAAAAATGTTATATATTATATAATATTTATGGAAGCTGGAACCTATTATATCAATAAATAGTTGAAAATAACAAAATTTGTGGACATTTGAATTTTAAGTAGCGTTTTTTCAAAATGTTCGCTCTTTGAAGTTCTCAAAAAAAAAACCGGCCAATAGCTATTTTCTAAATTTAAGTTTGGGATCCAATAAATTTTATCTACATTGAAATAAAAAATATTCCAATTAAGTCTATAGAGTAGTTCTAGAGATATCGAGGAGACCAGTTTGAAAAACATGGTTTTTCGGAAAACGCGTTATAAGATTTGGTTAACGATTGTTTCGAGTGCGTTAATAAAAATATGGGTTTCTTTTATATGCGATAACTTTTTTATGCAATCGTTATCAGCCAAACCGCTTTGGGAACGTATTCTGCACATCATAAGCTATCGAAAAATAAAAAAAAAAATAATATCGAGCTTTTTGGTCAGGTTTTGGAGAACCTGTCCTTAAATTAATTTAAAAAATAAAATGGAACTGCTGTAATATTTTCAAAATAACTATACGAATACTTTTTCTGCTGCAGTATTCGTTGCAGAAAGAAAAAATGTTTTACAGATGGTACATTTCAAAAGTGAATTACAAGAATAATGAAAAAAATTGGGTTTTTGTAAACTTTTTAAATGTTTTAAAGGCAAGTAAAAAAGTTATTTATTTTTTGTTTGAAATTCAAGCACTTAAAAAAGAACAAAAAAACACTGTAACTTACAGTTATTTCAACATCATACCAGCAGTTACTTGGTTTTGGTATATCACGGGAGATGTAGCGTTTGCTCATCGTATGATGATTTCGTTCGTTTGTACAAGTGTTTGCCACAGTGTTTATCTTGATTTTAGATGTACTGCAAAGCAATATATTACAACTCACACATGCAATATATTACATATTTATATAGTATGTGTGTGTGTTTAAGGTAAACAGTGATCAACGTTCCGGAAACATAAGCATCGACTTATTCAAGTTAGAAGAAAAAAAAAAACGATAAAAAAAGAAATGAGCATACGTCAAAATGCAAAATGATGCTGCTGCTGCTGCGTCACTACTGAGATAAAAATGTAGAAATGTACTCGTCAAGTAAAGTGTTTTTTAAAAACGATTTTTCGTTAGCACATGTAAAAAATTCCTTACAAAGTGGGTTCACTAGCCAACATTATAGTTTTAATAATAGATGAACTCAATACATGGAAATCTTATTTATTTTAGAATTTATATACTAAAACTTATTTTGATTAATTATAAAAGTATCTAAAATTAATCAAATCAAAAAAGAAAATTGACTTAAATTAACTTATTTACTTCACACAGAGAAAAGGCAGCAATTCTAATCTAGAAGGATCTATTGGCATTTGTAATATAATTTAATAAAAATTATTTTTAGTTAATAAAAACTTATTAGGAACTTATGATATAATATAAGAGAAATATTTTATTTTATTAATTTAAGCAATTTACGCATACATTCATATACCATGATTATCACATCGCATGGACTGTTTCAAAAATTTAGTTTTTCTTTTTCGTAAATATATAGCAAATGTTTCGTTAACTTCTTGTTTAGTTAAAATGGAAGACATTGTCTAAATATAAGCAAAAACTGGTTGTGGCAAGGAAAAGACAATTCACTAAATTTGTTTTTTAATTACTAATTTTAATTTTTACTTAAATACTTTAACTGTGACTTAAAAAATACGATATATGAGATAAACTTGAGCACCTTAGGATCCCAAACCACTCGAGGCCTTTGGAATTTTTTACTCAGACGTCTGGGCAGCCCATTTCCCGTGACCACCACTTCACCCTTCTGCGATTTGCCAATTGACATCTCGCAAGCAGAGTGTAGCTTACAGCCTCAGCCAATTCACACAATAGAGCAATTTGCTCATCCAAACTCAGACACCAAAAGTGTTCAATTGGAACACTCATGACCATTTCATAAAGAAATACACTATAAACGTCCCAATTGACACCAAGTGTGCGCCTTCGTTTCACATTCACCCAATAACGCAACACTCGCTCGTAAGTGAGCAAAATTTCTATTAATCTATGATCACTTACACCACATTCACCTCGCACTCTCCATTCAAACTCAAACATACCAAAGGCTAAGCTGTTACCGATGGTTACATCGATATCACTCACCCCTCTTGGCCCATCGAACGAATACCACTGACTTGGCTCATTCAAAACACTCAAACACTCAAACACTCAAACACCTACTGAAACACCATTCACTCAGCATTGCACCCATAGTGTGGTTCTGGTTATCAGACGCATGTATTGGGTACCTTACTGAACCACATAGCATTCGCATCCAAGCCCAGGACCAGTGGCATGCTACTCACAAGAAGTAGCATTGAGTATGCAAGATAAAGCTCATATATGCAAGATAAAGCTCAAGAGGATCAACGAACTTGCAGTACAAGCTCACCAGATACACACATCCAAACACAGCTTCCACACACACCCCACTCACTAAGACTCACAACTAGCTATACATTGTACATCAACGTCATTAGCAATCACAGCAGAATTGCACCTCAAATCAGGAACCACTCTAAAAGAAGATGTTATTCAGAACAAGAGGATCTTATTTCACTCCACCTGGTGTTAGTGTTGCTGCGACGATTCTAAAAAAATTATCCATGAAAAGGTCAAAGAAGTATCCAAAAGTATCCACATTTGAAAAAATAGTATCCCCGTATCAAAATCCAAAAACTAATAATATATTAATTTTTTAACACAAATATTAAACTTTAATATTTTTAAGCTTCCATAACAATTTTATTTAATATTTTATATAAAGACTAACAAATATTTTTATTAAAATATAATAATAGAAAATAAAACATTTATAATAAAATTAAAAAGCCACATAAATTTCAGTACTTCTGTTTCTTATATGTGTTGCTATTCACCTTTAATTAAATTTATTTTATAAGTATAGTATTTAGACAAAAGCAATATATAATTGCATAAAAGAAATTAATTAAGTTGTTTAGTTTAGTGTAAAATATATAATTTGTGTTGCTATTGACTTTTAATTTTATTAAGCTAACATTGCACGTTGAAAAAAAAAGATTTAATTTAAAACACTTATCTTTAAAACCTGAATTTTATTTACGTAAATAATACAAAAACCATATTCCAAATACAATTTTTATGTATCTTATCCTCGCTAGGTGGCGTAAAAACAAATAGTCGTTTTCAGACAGGGTCAAGATATTTTAGATTTTTTTAAAAAGTCACTTAGCTGTGTCAGACTTAAATTATTTTTCACAACATTTGTAAGTTCTTCGTAAATAGATTTATTTGATGCATTTTTTGATAAGAAAATATTGCCCAAAAATGTCTCAATGTCATCTAGTATCTTAACGTTTTTGTCGAGAGTCCCTTAATTCATTTTTATAATTTGCAAATAAAAACATAAATATTCATATTAAAACAGATTTGTAAGAAAAAGTATCCAAACTTACAATGAGGCTTAAATAAAAGTATCCATCAATTTTTGAAGGAAAAAAGTATCCATATGGATCCAATTGGATCCAAACGGCAACACTGCTGGTGTTACAAAAAAAGGCTATCGAAGAAGTGGTTGGTAAAGTTCTGAAGCTTTAAAATCACGCCAACTGGTGACTATCGCCAAACAAGCGATTAACCAAGAAGGAGATCGTGATAAGAAGAAGGTGGAGCCACTTTGGCACATACACAGCAACTCTAATAATGGTAAAGGCTGGACCAAAAATAAAATCCACTTGTTCTGAATAACAATGAAGCATCATAGGAGTTCAGATGTTTACTCTAACATGTGTCGAATCTATGATTCACGTAAAATAGTGTGTTGGTCATAGCTGAAGCATTCAAGACTCAAGAGGAAATGTAGCTATTTACGAAACAGGCTGTCTACCCTGCTGTGTGAATAAATTTTACAGAGTTGTTGTTGGTGTTGCTATCTTTCATAAGTTGCTTGACCTAAAGCTTAATATAACCTTGTAATATCATAAAAAGGTCACAATTTAATTACTAATTTTATGTTTCACAAATCACACACAAAATTGTTTTTAAAACGTTTATAAAGGGTCCGCCAAATAACTTTTTTTTTGAAAATTCTGTAAAAAAGCTCTACTGGATATTTTCTCAAATTTTTTTTTATTTAAAAATACAATCCTTCCGGTTAATAATGAAAAATTATTTCATTTAAATGGCTGCCTCGGCTGGCCATGCAGTAGCCTACACGATCGGTCCAATTTTTAAGCACATTATCGATTGTGTGCAGCTGTATTTCACCAATGGCTTCACGAATATTGTCCTTTAAAGCGTCAATTGTCTCTGGCTTGTCGGCGTAACACTTATCTTTGAAGGCACCCCACAAATAATAGTCCAACGGTGTCAAATCGCAGCTCCGAGGTGGCCAAACGACATCAGCTCTGCGGCTGATAATGCGATCTTCAAAAACTGGGCGCAAAACATCGAGTGTAGCTTCGGCTGTATGGCACGTAGCGTCATCCTGTTGAAACCAAATGTTGCCAATATCTTCCTCTTCAATTTTTGTGAACAACATGGCCCGATAACGATAGTCATTGACTGTATCGGCCACTCCTTTCTCATTTTCGAAGAAAAATAGCCAAATTATGCCTCTGGACCAAAATCCGCACCAAACTCGTTTTGGGTGCAGCGGCTTTTCAATGTATGCGTGCGGGTTTTCTGTGCCCCAAATGTAACAATTTTGCTTGTTTACATACCCTCCAAGATCAAAATGAGCTTCATCTGAAAAGATGATTTTTTGGCAAAATCGGCATCTTCTGTAAGTCGATCGCAGGCCCACTTCCGAGCGTTGTTCAAGTATATACACAACATATTCGTTCAGCGGAAGGATAAAACTAACGATCTGTCGAATCAGACATGAGCTATTTGTTACCATTCATGAAATAAGCACTAGTTGAAAAAAAAAGTTAGATGGCGGACCCTTTATTAAGACTTGCTTAATATCTGTCAGTTCTCTGGCATTATCATTAATCATTTGAATTGCATAGTATGTATCCCAAAAAAAGAGTATTTTTGGTTTTTTCTAATACCACAAAAATTAATGTTTTTTTTAAAAAAAAAAATTCTGTTTATTATTAAAGGAATATTGCAAAATAAACCTACATTTGAGTAGCACTTTTTGTTTATGGTCCTTCTTTAGGTTTTTTGCCGTCTTTTCGTTGACTGCACTGTATGCCAAACACCATTTATGTCGAAATGTTTTTGTGGGTTTTTCGCAATTTGTTTGGTCTTTATAAGATTTATTTTCATTAAAGCCCAATATCTTTCGATTAGCCGAAGCTCGGAGCGATTCGGAGGACTCACACTTTTTGGTACTTGCTAGGTACCAATCCATTGTTCTATGAGCGTAGGGAGCTGTTGGTAAGTCTGGCCAAAATATTTTTGAACATTGGTACAAACATATTAAAAGCAGAAAACACCAGACATTATTTGATGTAAATTTCAGTGTTGATGTTGCGATCTGTCACAAATTCCATACTTCGAAGGCTACATTTTCAAATTACCTGTCAAACCAATGTTTTTCTTTAGAACTGTGGTATGATTTTGTGTTGTAAATTTCGGGGATACTCCAACCTTTTTAACCGCAGTATAATATTTATGTCCAGGTAACTGCTTGAAGTCCGCTTTCAAATACGTTGCATCGTCCATGATCACGCAGTCGAATATTGTCATATACTCGCTATACAGCTTTCGAGCCTTCTTCCTAGCTTTAGCGTCTTTTTCTTCTGACTTATTTATCAGGAACTTTTTCACTTTATAAGTCCTCAGGTTGTAATTTCAATTTTCCCTGCAGTTGATTTCAATTTTCCCGATTTTGCCGCTGCATCTTGTACCGAAAGTCCTAGATTCTTCAAAAACAGCCTCTTAACTTTTTGAGACACTCCTTGGTTTGCTAGACCGCTTTGTCTACCTGAGCCTGGTTTTCTTGATTTTTTTCCGACAGTTCTTACGCACACGTCAACTTCCAGGGCGATCATTTTGTACGTGGTGTCGATATTTTCTAGGTTCTGAATTCGGTCATAACGATCATGAAGGGACCGGAATATTCCGTCGTTACAACCGAATGTCGTTATATGTACACATATTTTTTTTGTTCATTGTTAACTTAATTCATTTATTATAAAAAAAAATTATTATCAATAGTAAAAATAAAAACATAAAACTTAGGGTAAATATATACAATAAGTTTTTTGTTTCTTTGACTTTCTGATAAGAAATATTTTTCTTTTCAAACTTCCATCCATGTCTGCAGCAACCAAAACTGTAACACGAACCGTCAAAACTTTTCCTCCTATACACTTTATACCTTAAAATTTTAAAATTCTATCGGGCATGAGTTTAAAGAAGAACCTTGTTTCTTCAGCATTATACATTTGTTCTGAGTCCTAATAGCCATCTCGAAATTTTGGGAAAAATTCTGTAGTCACCTTGGGGTACATCACCTGCTTCACCTGAAACCTTGCAGTTAACAATGCAGTGTCGCTATCGAAAATGGTAAATCAAACTTTCTAAACAAGAAAAATTCGTTTTACCTAAAATTTTAACTGAATCATTGGCTTTTTCTTGTAAAACATGATCGGTTAGAGGTATATATCGCGATTTTTGGATATTTGCATTTTGAGGAGGGTGATCCTTATATTTTTCCTATGTTTCCATATGATGGATATTGAAGAATATGACGCAAGAAATTCCTCGCTGTTTTCAAGCCGCCAGATTATTGCAGATTTTTCTTCAATGATATACGCGTTACGTTTAGTTTGTGGAGGTATTTTGAACACAGTAAAAAAAAATAATCGTGCATTTGAAGGAATAAATGTAAACTGATCAAAATCACATGCGCAAATGAAGCTATGCAGTTTTGTTGTCAATGAATTTTATACGGTTATTTCCCTTTCAACAAAGCAAAAATTGCAAATATGTTCAGTAAATATTGTTTGTTCACATATAAATAAAAAAAAAAATTCATAAGTAAGCATATCTAGTCTCAACTTGCTTTCGTCGTCGTTATATGCGAACTCGTCGTTATATCCACCGACGTTAAAAACGAACGCAGTTCCTAAGGAATGAGAAGTTAGAATATGCAGACTTCAAGATTACGACGTTATAGCAGAAATGTTGTTATAACCGAGGTCGTTATAAGTGAATTCCACTGTATTTACAAATAAGTGCTTTCATCTGCTGTTCTTGTTGCGAAGACATCTTTTCACTTGGTCTATTAGTTCACTTATGATTCTTATTTTTCTCTGATACTGCAATTCCTATTTCTTGAATCTGCAATATGTGCACTTTAATTAGGTACCAAATATGTTGCTAAAGAGTAAATTTTTTTTTTTAATAGACTAAACACAAATGAATTTTTTCTGGCAAAAACCTTATATAGTTGAAAAATGTCCAATCATTTATGCATAGCTATTAAATAATGATTACTAGTCGTAGTCACAAGTAATTATATACTTTTTGCGTAAAAGGTGAAATTCTTGATAAAGTTATCAAATAATTACAATTATAAATAATAAAATAAAAATTACGATTACTTGAGATTACGAAAAGAGTCAAATGTAAAAAAAACCCACTACACCCAGAAAAAAAAATCTCTTTAATTTAACCAAAGTAACTAAATTTCAGGTTAAAATTTGCCAACATGAATCGTCAGGTTGAGATAACCAAATGCCATTTAGATCAATTTAACCTGTTTTTGTGATTTAATGAAACTGACAAATATGGTTATTTTAACCATTATTTTTGTTAAATCGAATTGAATCAGGATTATTAACCAAATGTCAATGATGGGAATTTTTTAATGAAGACAGGAAAGAGGGTGAGAGCAAATGAATCATGGTCACCTTTTTTTTAATCCTAAGTAATATAGAATTTGATAAAATTAAAAATTTAAGGACAGGACATTTCACCTACCTTATTCCGAGGTACCCTTTGTCAAAAGTTCTGCATCACTAGTGCAGAATCTGACAGATGACAGGCTGGTTTTTTTTTCTCTATAAGCCTTTTTTTCTACATGTATTTGTGTGAGCCAGATTTGTCAGGTAAGACTAACGTTGATCAGTTTAATACGATGTTTTTATCTCTGCTAATCAAGTTCGTCAGGTAAAAATAGCCTGGAGAAGGTAAGAGCATTTTGCCCTGAGTGTACTTTTATAGATTATTTTTGATTCTTCTTGACCGAAATTTAAGTACCTACTTAAGAGTGGCAAAACTGTTTCGAAAAATGATTCAAGCACATAAAAAAGTGCATTGATCATCTTTTTAATACTTTGAAATACAATAAAACCATTTTCACTGATTTTCACCCAATTTTATTTATTGCTGGACACACTAAGCCATTGAAGGCAGTCCTTACAATATTGATTTCTCATCAATATTTTAAGCATGCGAAAATATAAATTTGACATAAAATAATTTGCAAAAAGTTTAAAAAACCAACCAAACATTTAATTTTTTTATAATTTTAAAAAAATGGTATCTTTTCCAATTTCAGACGCGTTCTGCATCAGGGGTATATTTACTTTGTCACTCCGTTTGTAACGCCAATAAAGTATATATATATAGGCCTATTACGGTTCACAGCAATACACTGTAGTGTCTTTTTTTAAGTAATAGCAATGTACACAATAAAAATAGAAATTACTGTTGTGTTGTGAACCGTAATAGGCCTAATATTTTATAGAAAAATAGAAAGGTATAAAAAAGTATACATATTTTAAATCAGCATCACCTCCTGAATCGATTTCGTCATGTCCGCCTGTCCAAACTGTTCTTTGAACAACGAAAGGAAACTATCGATCTTAGCAACACAAACAAGAATTTATCACATTCCGCTTACAGTTCTACATTACAATGTCATTACAGACAAATTTTTACAAGTGGGAAAGAAAATTGTCTCTCTAATATTCTCTTCACAATTATGCTGGATATAAAAAAAAAACATTATCATCGCATTCATCAAGGAGAAATAATTTAAACCATAACGGCTGTTGCACCGTCAATAGCGCGAGTTTGCGTTTTAACTTGACACCGAACGAATGAACGGATGTACGTTAACTGATGGCCCTGTAGAACAAATTCACACCAGCTTCACACTACTGTTGGCGTTGGTCAACAACGAGTTGCTATATTTTGCTCATCATCAACAGCAGCGTTAGTTCGTACTTCGTGTTGAAAATGAGAGATGTGCTGCGAGCAGATATGATGAAGTTTCTGATGATTTCGTGGATGATGGTGTTGATGATGAGTTGCTTAAGAAAGTAGCAGCTTGCTGATTATTATTATTGTGATAATGGCAATAATGATGGTGATGATGATGACAATGACAGAAATGACATGATGATAATGACGCTTTGAGTTCAAACTGATTTGAGTGAATGTGTGAGAGTGATGGTTGTGGGCTCATGGTCTTGGCTGATAGCTGCTTCATCAGTAGCTGGAAATTTATTTTCAATTGACGTTGGCGCTATTTATATCTACAATAGCTAGTATTTTTTACTATCTCTGTTCTTCGAAATATCGTTCCATGGCATGATGTTTTTTTTCACTTTTACTCAGCGTGTTGGTAAGAAATCGTGTCCTTGATGCTGGCAGCAGTTGCTGGCTGCAATTTCGCTTCAGAGAATTTAATGGCGTCCCCTGGCGGGCCACAAACATACACTCAAATACATACTCAATCATATCTACTGCCAACTAACAGAAGAAAGTCAAAGACGTAACGTACGTTACGTTGTTGTAGTTGCAATCGAGGGCGACTCTAACGACGAGGACGTTACGAACGACATCTGCTCTCAAGGAGCAACAGTGTAATAAATTGACAGACATTTTTGGGGCAAACATTTTGTGTTTTTTATTTTTTTTTTTATGTTGTAATAGTAGTTGTTGTAGTTGTGAATGTTGCTGGCATGCTGCTTGGTTGACTGGCGCATCGATGTTGCTGCTGGCGTTCATAGCATGCTTTACAAATTGTATGTTGCTGCAATGGAAATGCTTGTTGTAGGACGACACGAGCTGTGACGACATGTGTTGCCAGAGGAAATTGAATTTTTATTAAAGAAAAACATTTTTATTGAGAATTATTTTTTATTTTGTTTTTAGTTGATTTTGCGTTTGTTGCGCTTAGAATGATTGAAAAAATTTCTAAAATAACTCTTCTATATTTTTATAGCCTTATCCAAGCTTAATTGAGCAATTTTTACAATAAATTGATTGTGTGTGTGTGTGGTTGTGTGTATGAGCGTGTGTATTTTTTGATGTTAGTCATAATGAGCAATTGTTCATTTTATGATATCGGACTCATGAGGCATTTTTTGCTTAATTTTACGCCAGAGATTAATTAAAGTTTTAATTTAAAAACAAGAATCAGAATGCTTTTGAAACTTTTTTTGTAATCTTCTCTAATATTTTTAAACATCCCAATAAAAAGTAGTGATTAAGCAATTAATACACACAGTATTGCGCAAAACAATAGCAAAAATATCAGTGCGCTGCTACAAAACCGTGTATCTTTTTTAATATTGGGACACACAAAAATTATTATAGGAACCAAAGCATATATTAAAATCGTATATACATTGTATTAAAAACAAATCATATTCAATTTTGGTTTTTTTTTATTAAACTTAAAATGAATGTGACTACATTCAATTTGTCTGAGAGCAAACAAAAGCAACATAATTAATATTTGGTGTAAGATCCATTATTCTTGATAACCGCTGCACATCTGAGCGGCATCAACTCTATTAAATTATACATGTTGGTATTAGGTATTTGCTCCCAAATAAAGTTCAGGGCTTCATACAGTGCAGTATTATTGAAAAACTTTTCACCAGAAACTTTTAACTTCAAAATCCAAAAAAATATTTTCGATGGGATTCAAGTCATTGTAATTGTGCCGGCCAATCAATGACTTGAATCCCATTGTCTCTAATGAAATCTTTGATGAGCTTTGAAGTGTGCTTCGGGTTGTTGTCGGGTTGTTGAAACGTTCACTGAAGCGGCATATTCCACTCTGCATGTAGTCGCATCTTCCTTTCTAAAATGTCCTTAGATACAAATCAATCCATAAATCCATCGATTTTTTTGAAATGGCTTAAGTTCGTTATAAGAAAAATAAGTCCAGACCATAATATCACCGCTTCCGTGATTAAAATTTATTTTGCAGTTTCGGGCTTCAAGTCGTGTACCGTCCACATACCATCTGAATTAATCAAGTTGAACTTTGATTCATCGCTAAAAACACGATTTTCCATTTGTGTACGGTCCAATTTAGGTGCTCTTTTGCAAGACTGAGTCTAAAAAACAATAAATTGCATATCGTTGTCACAATTTCAGACAGAATTGTTTAAATTGTAACACCTCACCTTGTTTTTTATGCTTAGCTGTAAGCAAAGGCTTCTTTGCCGGTCTGTTACTTCTTAAATCGTTCTCAACGGCTCGTTTTCGAAATATTATGAATATCTAAATCAAGTGTTCAAACAACCTCTTTGGATGTGGCAAATATATTTCGTTTGAACACGCCACAATTTTCCTCTCATCACGCAGCGATGTCCTCCACGGCCGCCCTCTTTAATGTACCGTTGTTGGGTCTCTTGTGATGTTATACTTCTTTATTAATCTGCAAACTATTGACCGATTAATATGAAACACTTTCGAGTTAGATATTTGCGAATTTCCCTTTTTATATTCGGCTATAATTTGTAATTTAAGAGCTTCACAGTATTTATAACATGCCATTATAAATGGAACAGCCAATGTCGCAATTAGCGCAAAAACAAAACTAAACTTAAATTTTTATGGCACACAAATAAGATGTGTTTTACAGTAATGGAACTTTTACCAATCATTTTTAGAACTTTTGTTCTCTTTTTACATTTACTAAGCTTTATTGCTCTTATTTTGCTCTCAGACAAACTGAATGTAGTCACATTAATTTGAAATTTAATCAAAAAAACAAAACCAAATTAGAATATGATTTGTTTTATATATGATGTATGAAGGAATATATGCTTCGATTCTTATAATCATTTTTGTGTGTTCCCAATATTAAAAAAGATACTCGATTTTGTAGCAGCGCACTAATTTTGGTGCTATTATTTTGCGCAACACTGTAAATTTATTTACCACAATTATCAAAACGTCTGCATTGTTTCACAAATGTAAATTTTCTTTTTCGTAAATGTTTCGTAAATTTTTTTTGTTTTAGAAAAAAATTTAAGGCAGTGGCTTAAGGTAATAAAGTAATAGTTGAGACAAGGAATGAAAAATATATAAGACTAGCTGAACCCGGTGTGCTTCGCTACCCCCTCTTTATAAAATAAAATTAAAAGTATTTATATATTTACAAAAATTTATGTTTTTAATTTTAATTTAATTATTGCAGAAAGTTGTGGGAGAAAGAGAATGGGGCTACCCCACTATTTTAATTATTATGTATTTTAAATTTGAGGTAAAGGCGTTAATAAACGTAGTAAAAAAGTAGGTGCAGAAATGTGCATGGTTGAAAAATATTATCATGTTATTAGTATTCCTGAGTCAAAGCTGCACGCTGTGAAAATTTAAGATCGGTTAACAGGTCCAGCCTCCAATATATCGCAAACAAAGGGGCGTGCTCCGCCCACTTTTTTTTTGGTAGGTATTTCTATTCATGCCAATACCATATATAGCAAATACTGCCACCGTTGGTCAAAAAATGCCCAAGATATGAGGATTTTAAATTTTGGGTTATATGGGCGAGGCCATGCCCCTTTGTTCACTCACAACTTTATATAGTCAAGAATTTATTATTTCGTAAGAATATCCTATTGTGAAAATTTAATGACGATCGGTCCGGTAGTTAAGACTATATTACGATTTTTAATTTTCCTAAAAAGGGGCGTGGTCCCACCCAATTTTCTCCTGGTACGTATTTCTAATTATGCCAATACCATATGTACCAAATATCATCGACGTAGGTCAAAAAATGCCCCAAATATGGCGATTTAAATTTTTGGGTTATATGATCGGTGCCACGCCCCTTTGTCCAATAAAAACTTCATATAGCCTATTATTCCTTCCAGAGTCATAGTAACATGCTGTGAAAGTTTCAGCTTTAATGACTGCAAACATAGCTCCCGTTTGGTGAAATAGTATTTATTCTTACGGCAGCCAATCAGAAGCGTTCTTAATTAGTGAAATGAATTGCCATATACATAATTTTAATTGTAAGTATGTCAATGATATGGTAAGCGTTATAACACGCGTTGCCAATCGCACCTCATGTTACACTTGAAGGAAAAGTAGTGCAATATTAATATTCCAATTTAATTGTGTTGATAATAATTAAAAAAAAAAATAATAATAAAAAAATTATTTCAGAATGTTTTTGTGCATCAACACTTTTTAAAGACACCAAATATATACCATATTGAAAGCAAATTAATTATAATTAAAGTAAAATGGGGTGAAAAAGGGGGATTTGTTAATAAAAAAATCTATGGCTACTTTACCTGTAAAAAAAAAGTATATAAAACTTTAGGTAAATACATATTACAAAAAAAGTATTTTGTATAACAAACATTGTTAGTGGTATAAGTATCTGAATTAAAAAAAGGGTAGGTGAAGTGGGCGTGGTTCATAGTAA
This sequence comes from Dichetophora obliterata, assembly GCA_963920525.1. Lineage (NCBI taxonomy): Eukaryota > Metazoa > Arthropoda > Insecta > Diptera > Sciomyzidae > Dichetophora > Dichetophora obliterata. The sequence continues at coordinate 238,158,150 of OY986436.1, read as the reverse complement.
TATGGCGACGTTAACAGTATTAAGAGCAATATACTACCAAATAAAAAATAATCCGTTGGAAGGAACAAATTTGTACAGAGAACAAAAAGTTGAAAACTTAAATTTGGCGTGAAAAGGGGCTTGAAAGGGGGCGTGGCGTAAGAAATGTTTACTTCTACCTCGCCTGGAGTATAATGTGTATACAATTTGAAGTAAATCTGTTAAAAACTATATGGGAGCAATTACATAATTTTTAAAAAGTGGGCGTAAAAGTGGGTGTGGTCGAAAAAAGTACCCTATTAATCATGCCAGAGTCCCAGTTAAATGCTGTGAAAATTTCAGGAAGATCGGTCCAGAGGTTTGGTCTCCTAAAAGGTACAAACAAATAAATAAACAAACACACATTCCATTTTATATATAGATGTGTTTTTTAACTACTAAATCACATAATTACTTAACTACCTTGAACTACAATAGAAATGAGAATAAAGTAACGCCAGTAACTTCACGCCAGCTCAAAGGACTAATAAAAAAAATATAAGAGAAGATTTTTAAATTTGATCACTTGCACAATAAACTTATATGATTTCAAACTTTTGTAAAACAAAGTCTTCTACAAAAAGTTTTGCCCAATTCAGAGAGTTTTGCAAATGTTGTAACAAACTCACTTTTGTTTTTCATAACGTAACGCCAACACATATTTTTTCTTATAACTTTAAGTACTTAGGGTCGACATAGTGCTACTTAATTACTACGAAAATATAAAGAAACCTTGTAAAAAATAGACTTTTTCATATTTTTTTTTAATATTTCTTCGTACAAATCGTTCGTAACTAGTGTTGCCGTTCTCGGTTTCAGGTTATTCGAGAAACCGGGTTTTTATGGATGTTTCGATTTTTTCGGTTTCGGGTTTTTTTTTATTAACGATTTCAGATTATTCGAAAAACCGGGTTTTCTGGGCGGTTTATTCGACATTTTCGAATACGCAAGATTTTTAATTTCTAAAATTTTTTTTGGAAATTTTTTTTGTACAAAAATATTTATAAAACAAACGATTATTTAGGAGAAATCTTCATGGTGGATGATTTCATCGAATTTTTTAAACAAGTAAAAGCAAACAATGGTCCTTTTCTATCATTGTCGACGATCGGACGGACTTGTCTAATAAAAAATACGTAAATGTAAGCCTGAAAACAATTAGTAGAAAAACTTAAAATATGTTCGATTTTTGTTTTCATGTATATGGTTTTAATATCAATACTATTATTTTTGTCTCAATGTATTATTAAAAACGTTTAACAAAACCTTTATGTACATGGACCATACATTATAAAACATGCGATGCCTTCTATTTTTCTAGAAATTTTTTATTAAATTTAAAATACACATTTATATTAACCAAATGGTTTTGAAGGAAACCCGTTAACAGGCTTAAATTTTTATTTTTCAATATTTATTTATTGAAATTTATTTATTTACTTTTATTTCAATATTTGAAAAACCGGTTTTTAAAAAATTGTCATTTTCGGGTTATTCGAGAAACTGGTTTTTACATTTTTTCGAATATTTGACAACACGATTCATTAAGTCAGTTTGGAAATCACCACATATTTTAAATAAAAAATATATTTCAAGTTATCTATATGACCTTGTTATTTATTATGTTCCTTTTCTATGATTTAAATACAAATTCTAAATGTTTGATAGTTAAAATCATTATTGAGTTTAAATAAAAATTCTAGTTGTTTGATAGTTTAGAATTTGTATTTAAATCATGGAAAATCAACATAAAAAATAAAATATTTCTTTCTAAATCTGATTACAGTTTTAATTTTTTTTTTTAATTTTATAAAGAAAGGAGAGCAATTATTTAATGTTAATAAATACGTCAAAATATTTTTTGCAGATAAAGTCTACGCCAGTATGATAAAATGTTTTTTGATTTTAAATATATAAACTCTGAAGCGCTATAGATGCTTCGGCTTAAATCTTTGAATTTGTGATTGGGCAACAATAAGAATGGGCAACAATAAGATCCTTCAATTTAAATTCTTGCAAACAATTCTGTTGCGCTTGTAAGAAAAAAGTCAAACTGTATGTAAGAAGTTGCTCCAACATATATTTTTTTTTACTTCATTGATGTTCTATAAATATTTATAAATCTACAAAAGCGAGTCTGTTCCGCAGCTAGGAGTAGAACTCAAATTTCATGTTACAATATTTTTTTTAATGAAAACGTTCTCTAAATAGAACTTGAAGAACTATATAATCTTGTGCGAATTATAACTTTTTGCCCATGTATGTGTTGTTATCGAACTTTGAAAATAAAGCTGTTTTCGAAACTTCAAGATATTGCTGTCGGTTTTTTGTGCTAATATGTAAATCTATATAAGAAGTTATGTCTGCTACACGTATACAAATTATCATTTTAAATCGGCAATATTACTGTTAAAAACCCCAACGACATTAGAAAAAGAAAGTACAAAATACATGGTTGTAAGGTGTCTAAAATATAATAATTTAAAAAGACTAAGATTTTTTTAAAACATGGGACTATTTTTGGCAACAGCTATCACATATTTTTTATTTGAGGGAGAAATGCAATTCCAAGTGCTTTTTCATATTTTTTTTTTTTTTTTTTGTGAAGTTTAAGATAAAACTTATAGCTGAAGCAAATGCATGATACTCTAATACTCTTAAGTAATATTGTTACATTTGTTGTTTTGGGACTGACGCTTTTTACATCTGCAGCTTCTTTTGAGAGATCTTTTAGTAAATTCCGCTGTGTTAAAAAAAACTTGCAATATGATATGACACTTGAACGTCTTACAAATTCAGCACTTTATTGAATTAACATTACAACACTTGTACTGGTATGCATGACCGCCGAGAGGCGAGCGCGAGGTGTTTCCTCCCGGTCCCGGAGTCCTAATGGGGCCCGGATTGGCGGGTAAGTAAAGTAACAAAAAGCTGATTTATCGTTAAGGAAGAGAAGTGGCTTTTTCCCCGAAAAGTATTATTTTTTCATATATCTTACCTTGCTTTGTATTGACGATATCAAAACTTATAATGAAACATTCTCGTGGCTTGGGAACATTTGAAATTAATGCGTTGATAATTTTGTTCTTAGGTAGAAAATTGTAGATATATTTTTGGCTTACATGGATACCTTTTTTTATATTTATATCAGTAGAAGTATCCAGTAGAAAATTTGTCTTATAGTATGCAACATACAAAAACGAATGGTCTTATTCAGCGCGTATCTGGACAAACATTGTACTGTTATGTTATGTTATGTTATGTTATGTTATGTTATGTTATGTTATGTTATGTTATGTTATGTTATGTTATGTTATGTTATGTTATGTTATGTTATGTTATGTTATGTTATGTTATGTTATGTTATGTTATGTTATGTTATGTTATGTTATGTTATGTTATGTTATGTTATGTTATGTTATGTTATGTTATGTTATGTTATGTTATGTTATGTTATGTTATGTTATGTTATGTTATGTTATGTTATGTTATGTTATGTTATGTTATGTTATGTTATGTTATGTTATGTTATGTTATGTTATGTTATGTTATGTTATGTTATGTTATGTTATGTTATGTTATGTTATGTTATGTTATGTTATGTTATGTTATGTTATGTTATGTTATGTTATGTTATGTTATGTTATGTTATGTTATGTTATGTTATGTTATGTTATGTTATGTTATGTTATGTTATGTTATGTTATGTTATGTTATGTTATGTTATGTTATGTTATGTTATGTTATGTTATGTTATGTTATGTTATGTTATGTTATGTTATGTTATGTTATGTTATGTTATGTTATGTTATGTTATGTTATGTTATGTTATGTTATGTTATGTTATGTTATGTTATGTTATGTTATGTTATGTTATGTTATGTTATGTTATGTTATGTTATGTTATGTTATGTTATGTTATGTTATGTTATGTTATGTTATGTTATGTTATGTTATGTTATGTTATGTTATGTTATGTTATGTTATGTTATGTTATGTTATGTTATGTTATGTTATGTTATGTTATGTTATGTTATGTTATGTTATGTTATGTTATGTTATGTTATGTTATGTTATGTTATGTTATGTTATGTTATGTTATGTTATGTTATGTTATGTTATGTTATGTTATGTTATGTTATGTTATGTTATGTTATGTTATGTTATGTTATGTTATGTTATGTTATGTTATGTTATGTTATGTTATGTTATGTTTGTTTGCGAAATTTTAATATGTTAGAGACAGAAAAGGATACTAGGGATATGTTTTTCTTTCTCTGTGAAATAAAAAGTACTCGCCCTAAGTTTCACTTTTTTGTAATTTCGTTTTTTAGAAATCGTAATGGTTCGTTTTTTAGAAATCTGATGACAGAAAAATCCACCTTATCAAATATAAACGTTTTTATTTTGAGCTAAAAGCAAAAGTCTTGCATGTTTCATTATTGACGTCAGCTTTACGTTTTATTAAGGTCTTGATTTTTACTAGGTATGTTATATTGAGAGTGAAAATGAAAAAATTCATGAAAAAACAGGTCACACTTTGAGCAAAAAAAATTTGAAATATTCGAGAAAAAGAACCCAGCTAATCGTTAATTTTGAGATACTTTTAAAATCGAGTTATTCGAATCAAAAATTGACGAGAGTTGTACAACTCGTGCTATGCGGAAAAGCAAGTTCTCGAAAAGTCAAATAAATTCGTTACAAAATCACTTTTCGTTTATACAGAGGTAATTTTTTCTTACATTTATACTACAAAAATATCGGCAGAAATTTAAATTCTATATAGAACAAGTTAGGTTTTTAATAATATTTAATTTCGCCTACGTTTCGAAGGTGTTAGTTTTTCTTATTCAGGGGATTAAGGAATTTTTTAACACTGTAAACACAAGAACATTATTTTTTGTTTTAGAATATTATTGAAGATGTCCAATAATATTTTGGATGTTATAAAGTTTTTAAAAATCCTTGAATTATTATAATCGTAAACATTTCGCACACACTTATGCACATAAAATGAAAATATTTATGTATATCTTTATAAATAAAATTCTTCTTTACATGGCTTTGTCACTGAACTTTGTCACTAAAAAAGCGATTTTTGGTTTTGAATATTTTTTCAACAACAAATATTTTTACCAAAATTTTTATGAAAAAAACAAATTCGTTAAGGTTTTTTTGAAAAATTTTAAAATTTAGAAGGCAAACGAAAATGAAAAAAATTTAAAAACGATTGAACGGATAATCAATCAAAATTTCAAAGGAAAAAAATTAATGCAACTCTTTTTAACAAGACCGAGTAATTAACTTTCAAAGCCAGCCCTTCCATTTTTGATTGATTTTTTTTTTATTTCTCCAAAAATAAAATTGATACTAAAAACTTTTTGTGTGTGTCAGGTACGAAAGTTTTTGTAGTGCCAAAGTAGTGTTCCTATAAAAAACGAAATTTTTCTAATAAAAGACATCTAAACCAAGAATGTTACTTACCACAAAATTCTTGCATGGCTTATTTACCTTAAACATTTAAGGTATTTGACGAATCTGAGGACCTTAGTATGTTTGGCGATGACAAAAAAGGTCAAACACTTTGATCAAGATATCTCACTTCTTGATTAGCACCGGGTATATCAGCTAGTAGTTTCATAAATTTGTTAATAGTGATAAATTACTTTCGAATTATGTTAGTGTCAGTATGACATTATTTGTAAAAAAAAATCTTTATATAATTTTTATATCTGTTTAAATTCTCTTCAGTGTAAAAGCCAAATGTAAATTATTTCACTTTAAAAATTTCATCGACCATTTTACCAAATATGTACAAATTTAAAATTTGTGCAAAGATTTATGCATCAAAAGTTTCTTAAGACTCTCAAAACTCGTAATTTAACAATGAGTAAACATAATAAAATAATAAAAAAGTAATAATAATAAAAAAATAAGGATAAAAAGATGGCCATAATAATGCGAATCATCATTGCATTTTAGTTATTCGGAATATCATACAAAAAAGGGATAGAGACAATTAATATGGACAACAACGACAATAGGATATGCTTGACTTGTCATGGCGCATGACTTAAAGATAACTTTGTGCTATAAATTATATCTAAGAACTAAATAATAATTTTCGCATAGACCTCGCAATAGCTTGCACTGGTTCTTATTGCATACGGGGAGGGCCCGTATGTTGTAACTCCGGACCTGAACTTGGCTCTCTACGGGACTGCTGGTACGTTTCCTTTTTGCACTGAGCTAGTCATATAATGGCAGAATTTCTTTTAAAAATATATATAGAAAGAAACATTATTTTGCTTTATTGAAACACATTCAAAAATATTTTAATTTGTTTTTTGTGTGAGGAAAGTTAGAGGAATATTTTTTTAATTTTACAAAAGTTTAAAACTAAAAATTTTCTTAATCCCATGTTTATGGATGTGCATCGCTATTTGTGTATATCTGAGCATAGTAAAATTCGCGAAATACGAATAAAGAGCAAAAAGAAAACGCAAGAAATAGAATTATTGCTAGTCGATTCGACTAACGAAGCACATCAAGGGTTAAAGAAATTTTCAGATAAATAATATGAAAAAATATAAATTCATTTAAGTTCAGAGCTATTTAGATCTTGCGTTATGATAGAATGCTATTTCCTCAGTAGTTGAACAAATATTTCCTCCAAATTGCTTAAGATTAAAAAAATGCAATATCTTCCACCCTCACTCTCACTCTCACTCTCACTCTTTCAATATAAATTCAAGCTATAGTTACTGCATAAAATCCCACAAGTTATACAAAAATTTTATATTCATAATAATTTTACTCCATAGCGCTATAAATTTTCATTGAGTTGCCATAAAAGCCATTACTGAAACCCAAAAATGTAAAAGAGAACGGAGAAAAAAACTACTTCAATACAGACCATGACTAGACGCAGTATCGCACACATACAGACCGATTCCATATTTTATTTTATGACTTAACATGCATATAATTTTTTTTTTTTTTAAATTTAAATTGAAATCCTGTGCTTGCACGAAAGCAGTTAGAAAGAGGAGAAGATGAAAAGGAAGAAAAAAAATGACTCAAAAATAGGTTTTAAATTTGCTACATGGTTGCTAGGATATAATGCTTTACAATTGAAAACTTATCGTTGGTCGATTTGGTTCATGCTTTATGGTCGATATTAAAAGGCAATTGATTTGTTGAAGTGAGAGGGAACTATTCAAGAAAGTCACAAATAAATTATTTTTTGTGTGGTTAATTAATTTGACGAAAGAAAATTCAAGACTTCTTTGTTCTATATTTTACTTTTATATCTTTTGCATTGATTATTATACTGAAAATATCCATAGCTTTTAAAATTGACAATGATGTTTACTTTTGCTAGTCAAATTTTCAAACATTTTAAATTATTTTAACACAGCCTATAGATTCTGCGTTCTCCTGATTAATTTGTTTAAGTGATTAAAAGCGCAATGTTTATTTAAAACTCATTTGAACTTTTTACTCCTCTATTTCTTCTTTACATTCTTAAGTTTAAAGAGCAAAAAAAATTCTAGATTTTTCTCTTCAGATTTGAAATAACGGCAGCAGCAGGTAAATATAGCAACCAAAGAGTATGCATTCAGTTTTAAAAAAGTTTTTTGAAGCATTAGAAACAGTAATGGCATATAAAATTTAGTATTTTGTTGGATAGCCACGCAGTCTTAATTGGCTATTTGATTTCAGATTTGGCCTATCACGTCGAGTTATTGAGATATTTTAATCTAAAAAGTTCAAAAAGTGCTGGTTTTGGTTACATGTTAGGGCATATTTAAGCGAGGGCTTGAACTTTACAAAATGACTTATACAGAAATGAAGAATTTATGATGTCTGGAAGTTAGAAAAAAAAAATGTACTGACAAATTGCAATTAAACCTTTTTTGTTTGATTTTATCGTCAACTTTAAAACAAGTGGATTTTTGCAGTGGTATAAGATAAAAAAGCTAAATTTGTTGGTATAATGTTTTTCATAGCTTAAAACTACTCATATACAGATTTGTTGACTTACCTTCACAGTTTGGCATTTTTAAAGTCTGCAAAGAAAGAAAAATGAACCAAATTATATCAACAGTTTTTTTTTTTACTTAGATACCTTAAATAAAATATCAGTATATAAAATCATGTTATATAAAAAGAAAAAAAGGCACCAAACAGTAATCGAATCTACACAAAAATGCAATTTTCTATGCAACTTAAAAGTTGAAAACAGCAAAAAAAAAAATGCAAGCTGCTTTCAATACCTACACTGTCAAAGAAGAAGTAAGCAATAGCAAAAAAATAGGAAAAAATAGAAAAAGTGATAAAAAATGGCGTCACACACTAAATAAAAAACAAGGAAAGTAAAGCTAAAACATTGCATAAAAAGAAAAAAAAAAACAATACACCATTCACACTTTTATTTGTCATCTGCAACGTGCACTCAATAAACTTTGAACAAATTTGCATTCTTTGTCGCCTTAGCGAGTCCTTCAATGTTCGATCGTTGAATGTGCTTTGAATTTAATATGCGAGTCGTTGGTGTTAGTGTTGGTGGAGGTGTTAGTGTTGGTTTTGTTGCTATTGTGGGTTATAGTTTCGGCCAGTTTGAGTACAGAGCTCGTATAGTATAAAGTTTCAGTAGTAGTTGCTGCCGGATGTGCCACGTCCATATCCGGCTAGTGCTTCTGTTTGTCTTTACTTTGGTTGCTGTACTGATTGTATTGATGGTATTTTTTTTTGCTCCTACTTTGTTTTGCTTTTTATGGTTTATTCTTTTTCAAATTGAAACTTTTCCATAAATATCATAGCGTAAAAATAAGCATAATAAAAAAGTATGCATATTTTTTTTTTTTGAGTAAGTAAGCAGAGCACATAAATTGTGCTGCGATATTTTTTTGGGCTTGTCTGACTTAACTTTATGAATTTGTAAAGAATAAAAAATTCAAAACCTAATCCGAATAAAAATTCCAAATGAATTTTCAAAATTTTAAAAAGAAAACAACTTTTAGACAATGCATTAATTGCATCTGATGGAACGTTAAACCTAATTGAATTGGTATAGTTTTTCATGATTAAATTATCTTTAGAGGACAGTTAAAGGATAGTTAGAGGATAGTTAGAGGATAGTTGAGTAAAGTATTTTTGTAAGAAAGGTTAATCAAATTAGGGAAGCTTTAAAGTAAAAGAGTAAAAAGAACTTGAAACGCAATTTACTTGATTTTCTCAAAAAAAAGTGTTGTAAATAATGGTGATTTTTTTGCTATTTGTTTTTACAGTGTAAATTTTTTGACACCTCACTCATGATTCGCAACATGTGGCAAAGGCGAAAATGCTCAGTTAGGTTTGTCATTTCACCATAAATAGACTAATGCTTGGTTTTCACTATGTCATTTCTATGACAAAACAAAAGTTTATCACCTGAAATATCACCCTAATAAAACTCTAGAACATTTTCTGTATAGCTCCATTCAATAATTTAATTGTTTTTCATTTTCCATTATTGCAAAAGTTATTTTCAATTTGATTGACAACAACTGACCACTGAAAATAACATAGTGAAAACCAAGCACAACAAACAGCGCTTACAAATCATTAAATTTTATTATCAAAAGTTTATCGCAAATTACGTCCATTTTATGGTTGTCATAATCGACCCACCAAACAGGCCATTCAGACCATTTAAATCTTTAGTATTTATTATTTTCTTTCAGAATTTTCAGTACACTATGAAACTAGGAACTTAAAGATATGTATTTAGCTATATATTAAACATTATTACGCGGAAATTAAAAACTCCAAACTTTTCTTAATCCCAAATTATTTTAAAAATTTTTATTTTTTGGGTGGCGCGTGAGTTTTCTAGAGGTGAAACTCAAACATTCATCGATAAAATGGCCTTTGTATTAAAAATTTTAGTGCATAACTTTTTATATTTTCAATTTAGTTTCACATATTTTTCATTCCAATTTGTCTGTGACTTTTAAAATACACTCTATAAAATTATCACTGGTTTAATGAAAATTATATTAAGGAATTGTGTTTACAAAACCTTTTTAAACTTCTTAAGAACTTATTTTTTTCAATCAGGAACATTTATGTCATCAGTACTCCTTTCTTGTTAAAAAATCTGTCAATATAACAAAAAATAATTTCAATAAAGCAAAATATTTGATATATTCACGTTATTTTACCTGAATTGCAAAGTAAGAACAACACAATAAAAACTTTTTTGGATGTATCTAGTTTGTTTCATCTTGTGGCGTGCAACTAAGTTTGTTCCAACAACACATTTATAACATTATTTATGCCTAATTGCAACCTAAGTTGTTACAAAATAAGCGCAAAATATCTGCTTTTTCAGTTGCAATTACGATTTATATCTGTATTGGCGACTCTTTTGCGACACTTTTACAACCTTTTTGTGCTAGCTGGGTTTTGCTTATCACTTGCAACAAGTATTTACCCCAAATTCGCCAGTTGCTGATCATTCGCTATTCTTTTCTGAAACACAAACCTCGCACACTCTAAAAATAAAAAAATATGCCTTAGTAGATGCTATTGATAAATGTCTGAACCCTAAAAAAGCTCCAGGTCACGATCGCGATTACCCACTTGCTTCATATTTATAATGCAATTATTAGCACTGGACACAACCCTACAAAATGGAAGCTTTCACAGATCACACTGATTCCCAAACTCGGAAATGACCCTTCACTTGAGACTTTATGTCGGCCAATAAGTCTACTTTCTACCCTATCTAAGCTATTTGAGAAATTCTTAGTCAAGCTTTTGCTTCCTTCAAATCACCAATTCGGATTCAGAGAAAAGCACTACACAACCGAGCAAGTGCATCGTATTGTCAACATGATCAAAAATTCATTTGAAAACAAACAATAGTTGCATTCCCGTGCTCTATTTTATTCACAAAACAAAAACAAAAATTAAAACAAGCTCGATTTCTAGCTCTATTTCTGATCTTAAAATGCTGCCAAGTTTCAAGCATTTTTTATCAAAACGAACATAGTTGGCAAATCTAAATAACTATTCATTTTCCTATTTTGACGTTTCAGCGCTCAATGGGCGTTTTGGTATTGTTGTTTTCTTTTGTTATTGTTCTTAAAACAGCTGTTTCAAGATTCTGATGACAAATTGATGTAAAGTTGAACTAGCGTTGTTTTACTGAGATTTGATCTGATCTGCCACGAAAATGCAGCTAATATTGCTCAGCTGTTTTCCTCGAAATCACTCAGGCCTTTGGCAAGGCCTGACACAAAGTACTATTACTAAAATTGAAAAATTATTTACCTGCACCTATCTATTTGCTACTCGAAGACTTTCTTTCTAAAAGACAGTTCGTTGTAAGGCAGAAAACTTTCCTTTCTAAAAAACACGTAATATTGGCTAGAGTACCACAGGGAAGTGTTCTTGGCCCGTTGTTGTATAATCTATGTACCGCTGACATGCTTACTAGCGAACATACCCTCATATAAACATTTGCGGATGATACTGCCATATTGTCTTCAAGCACTAACGCAGTAATCGCTACAAATAATTTGCAAGATAACCTCAATGCAATGCAAGAATAGCTTGAACGTTGGCGAATTAAAGTCAACGAATTAAAATGTGTCCACTTGACTTTTACTCTTAGAAGGAAAGCTTGCCCACCCCTCAAAGTCAATGCAAAAGCTATTCTTCAAAGTTCCAAAAATAAACTTGGAATGCATTTTGACCGCAGGCTTACTTGGAAAAAGCATATCGAGGCGAAAATTACACAAATTAAATTAAAGAAGATTGAAATCAATTGGCTTCTTTCACGAAGCCGAAATCTTAGCCTACGGTATAAAGTGCAACTTTACAAGTGCATACTGAAGCCTATCTGGACATATGGAAATAAGCTTTGGGGTACTGCTTGCTCATCAAATGTCGAAAAACTCCAGAGAACCCAATCAAAGTGACTACGCAAATCGTCGGGGCTCCATGGTATATCAAAAACACACTCATCCACGGAGACCTCCAAATTACTACAGTATACGAGGAAATTTATTTATTTATTTATTTATCATCAATGGAACAGAGATTTCTTACCGACTACAAAATAATTGGCTAGGCCACTTAATGCTAATTTACAATTTTGCTAATGTTAAAATATCATAGAAATAAATGAAAAGTAAAAAAATTTTAAAAAATAATTTTAATGTATATTAATCACTGACGTAAACAGATTTAATCTCTACGGTGCGAATGGTTTGTCTTTTTCTTGCCACAATTTTAAGAAGAAAGAGCGTGTCCTAAGTCGTCGTCAACTCGGGGGTAGATAAGTAATGGTATTGGGCTGGAATTGGCCATTGTGGAAGGACTAAAATTAAGTTTGTTGTCACAGAAATGAATCGCCAAGATTACCTTAATTTAATTGATAGTGAAATAGTTAATCGTGGGTCACATTTAACTAATACTTCATTAACATTTCAACAAAAAAATGCTGCCGCACATACAGCCAGAATAGTAAAAAACTTCTTTCGAGAACAGGATATTGAAATATTGGAGTTGCGTGCACTATAACCTGACCTACACATCATTGAAAACTGTTGGTGTTACCTTGCAATGAAAGGTTATGACGATAATAGGCAATATGATACCATTCAGAAACTTAAAAGCAGCAAAATTTTGAATTGGGAAGCGACAATGAGAAAATACATCAAAAAAACTTTTTTAATCACTACCAAAAGGCGGTACTGAAGTTTTAAAAAGCAAATGGAGGCACCACTCAATATTAATTGCTTATATTATAAAAATGAAAAATTGACTTCTTAGAATTTTTTGCTTTTGAATAATATCGTGCTGTCTTTTTGTCGTACTACTGAATATGTTTTTCCTTTCTTCTCAACAACTTCAATTTTTAAATTAAATTTCTATATATTTTCATTTTGTTTTCAAATCTTACTACTTTGTAGTGAATAATGATGATTCAATCAGAATAAGGTTAAGTATATATTTGACATATCCTTATTTTATGAAAACAAACACATATTCTCTCTCTGAAAATTATGACAAACGGGGTTGTGTAGTCTTCTCAAAAAAAGTATCATTTCAGTGTTTTGGTGCGTTTTTTTTGAATAGCTATTTTTCTGCTACACTTTTTTTTTTTAAAAAACTGCTTTTTTCATTACACTAAAAAGAGACTATATGCAAAATCGGTTAAAATTTAGGTAATTTTGGAAGATGTTTTTTAAAAAAGTTTATTTGCTTGTTAATTTTACGTCGTCAGTTTAAGTAACAAAATTGTCTAACATATATTCTGTATATATAAAGATGGCGCTGAAGTTTGTTTGCTTAAAACATGGAGAAAATCGACCCATATCATAGCGCAGCTCAAAATCATTTTTAAACAAACAAAAAAAAATGCTTTTGAAAATCGACTTTTGAGTGCACGTATTTTATCAAAATGGAAAGAAAATTATGAAGCGACGAAAAAGTAGTAAAATTTATGTTATTTTTAACAATACTATTGCGTGTAAAAACTAGACAAATTTTACAAAAACGCTAATTTTGATAAAAGTTTTGTAGAATTACATTACAGAAATAATAATCTGTACAAAAAACTATGTTTCAATAAAAACGCGTTTAAAGTTATTCTGGTTAGTTAAAAGTACTCTGGCGCACCGGTTTTTTAGCATTGCAGAATCTGAATTTTAAGCGGATTTGGTTGATTTTTTACATAGTTTTGAATAGTTTTGCAACGATAATCAATTAAAAAAATTTTTTTCAAAAAATTGTTTGCTTAAATCCTCTTTTAATATTTTGATGATTTTTTTTTTAAAGCGTTTCTGACAAGAAAGCTTAATTTTTATTAGCGAAATTTAAGTAAGGAATTCTGTTCGCTGTGTAAATATGACTAATAATATATTAGTTTTAGTGTTTTTATATTAAAACTAAATATATGAAGATGTAAGTCTTAATTTAATTTAATTTATATTTAAATAACTATATTCATACTGTTTGTAACACAGGACAACTAAAAGTTTGGATTGCATAAACTTTATAATGAAGACCGTGTTTTCAGTACATTCTATAATTCAAAGCTTAAAATTTTGTAAATATTCGCATGCAAGGATTATTAATTTTCTGTGTACTGTGTTGTGCACATATTACTTTTATTCTTTTTTCACTGTTTTACAACAAAAATGTGGCAAATATATTTTTTAAAACTCGGAATATAATTTTGAGTCAAAACAAATAAGTTATAGAAAATATAGTATAAAACATAGTAGTCAAAAACCTTTGGATATTTCGTACAATGAAAAAGTTTCATATTCATGCGACCAAGTGCTTATTTTGATATAAAAATTTACTCTTTTGCTCTCCTCGCATTATTAGGGTATCTAAGTTCATTCTTGTGAGTAAACGTCAAATGGCTGCATAACCTATATGATTGAATCATGGTAGTGAATACAAAAATTTTTATTTTAATCGCTGTTATTAAGATTTAAAAAAATTCCAATGTGCTATCTTTTTGTCGTGGAGTGTATATGACAAATGTCACTTAAATTTTTTTTTCCTTTTAGTTCACGTCTTTTTTAAATAAAAGCTTTTTTTTTTAAATTTATTTTTACTTTTTATTTATTTTTTACGTTTTAGTTTGAAAGGTTTATTATAAACATCTTTTATTTTCAAAACTTATTTTTTAACCCCCATTTTTTAATTCAAGAAAATGTACTACCAAAATTTCAGCTGATTTGAGCCAGTAGTCTTGGAGATATAGCATTTTTTTGATTTGTGGGCGGTAAAAGGGGGTGTGGTAAAAATTGTAACATAATATTGCATTGTCACCGGACCAAACGCTTAAAAAAATCACCCTTTTTATGTATATTAATAAGGTTCGGCGAAACAGTTTAGCACCATTTTCACTGTGTTGCTCAACAGATTTTTTTATAATTTTTTAAATAAACTGGAGTAGAGAGAAGGAGTGCATCGAATATTTTTTTTATTGAAATTCACCTGCTTTAGACAGATCAAATTATAGTAGAACTAGACAAGGTAGTGTTAGGGCTGAATGTGTTCTCTTGCTTAATGCCCATAACTGTCAAACTCAGCCATTTTGGTATTTTTGCCAATTTTTGCTTTCATATTGCATTCTCATTGGTTGCAGATTTAGTATGAAATGTCAACTTTGTTTTGACAGTTTTGGTCACCAGCACTCCGCCCTAACACTACCTTGTCTAATTTTGCCATGGGTCAAATGATGTTTTTCACACATTGTGGATACATTTGGAAGATCTGCACAAAAAGAAGAGAAAAAACGTTCGGCATTCTTTCGTTAGACGTTCTCAGATGAACATTAAAAGTGGAAAAATCAACTTTATTTTTATTTTCAGCTTTACAGTCACATTGCACTCTTCTCTGAGCAAGAGGACTGTAAAGTAAAAGTGATGCCAAATTTTTATAAATAACAATGTTTTTGATATTAACTTTGTATCGAATCAGTAGAGAAAGTATTCGAAAAGGCCGAATTTTAATCACAGGCGAACTCGAAAGATATATAAGCTTCTAAGCGCTCATTTTAAAGCTAGACACGAAAAATAGCTTCGAAAAAAAGCCATATTTAGCCCCTCATATTTTTCGTAGTCGTCGTTACTCTTGAGTTATTAGATTTTAAAAGTATAAACATGAACTCTTATTCAACTGACACGATTCACATACTTTTTATAAATAACTTCATAAAATTGGAACAGTAACTCAATTTAAAAATTCCCCAAGAGTAGTGTTTCCATCATAGACATTTATTTAGCTTAAAATTCAAGGTCCACCAAGCCTGAAATCGTTCTTTTCTCGATCAAAGAAATACAATAATTGACTTTTAATGTTATTTAAAAAACAATAAAGTCCACATTAAAATTTTATTAAAACTGTAATAAATTTTAATGAAGCATCCTAACATTTAACATGGAATTGACACCAATACTTTTTTGTTATGAGCCCCACCCCATCATTGGCAAGTTCTGAATATTAACAAGAAGTATAAAACAAGTAATTAATTTTATATACTGCATTTTAAATCTATCATTTCACTCTAAGTCACAAATTTATTGTTGTGAAATTTGATCAATTTATAGTCAAACGTAAGCTAACTTAAAATGCACACTTTAAAATACTTTCTAGTAAATCGTGGAAAGCATTTGCATTTAAATATAATATAGTAATAATATGCATATGAGTACTGATTCCTTGTTATGTATGACTTAAGATAAATTATAATTTAAATATTTTATGTATATATATATATGTATATATATGCACTCAAAACTACAAATCAAAGACTGTAGAAATTATATATAGAAAATGTTTCTAAAATGGATAGAAGCTTTGAATTGCTGTGAAGGAATAAATATCTTTGCATAATACAAAAAAAAAAAAATAAATAAATAAAATAACAATCTCAGCCTGCATAAATCAACACATATCAATTTTACAGCGCTATAAATTTTCCATAGTCTCAAATGCATAAGAACAAAATAAAAAAAATAAAAAAACAAAAGAAAACAATAAAGTAGAAAAAATGAAACAGAACTACATTCATAGATAACCTAAGATATAACGATGGCCTGTGCATGGCCAGCACCGAAGCGAGTGCAATTCCAATACAAATGAAGCAAATTGAAAATGGAAACAAAACCTGGAAACAGTAGTGAAGCAAAAAAACTGGAGCACGATGTCGAATGGGTTGGTTCACTAGCAATAAAAAGAAAAAAACAAACCAACAACAACAATATGGCATACAACATGAACAAAATTCAACCTTTCAGTGGTTGAAGCCCACAAAAAATATCGAAATAATTGCAAAATATCACCAAAGAAGTAGAGTCAGCTACAGTTGAATTGAGGTGAAGCACTTCCCATAGCTGCTGAAGCAAATGCAACATATGCAAAAAAACAGAAAAAATGGGAAAAAAACCAACCTATACAAAGTGGTTTCTTCTGTTGGCACAAAAACGTCAAACATGCTCCGAACGTAGACGAACGAGATAAGGATGTATTTCATAGTAGTTGTATGAAAAAAAATCAGTTGCAAAAGAATGGGAAATAAAACCTGCTGCAAAAAGGAAGTAGTAGAATCAACATTATCGGCGAAAGCAGAAATTATGGGCAACCATGTGAGGCAGCAACATGATGTTTATCTACACGTTGGCCCTCAGAGCTATCTAGCAGATAGTCGAAGCGAAAAATAAATCGTGGCAAAAACGTTATGATGACGAGGACGACTCACAGTGATTTTATCCCATGAAACGTTTGGAAAAAAATAAGAAGTTGTCGTAGAAGGAAATTTTGAATATACATAAGTTAGAATCACTTATTTGGGATCACTGACAAAATAACTTGCAAATCCGCTTAGAATCACGCCTACCTCCAATAGAAAACAAAAATTTAAGAAGCTTTATAGTACAGTAATTCCATTTTAAGCTTAGTATTCTGTAGGAACGAAACTTTTTGGGCACATAACTCTACACGCGAAATTTTGGTGCAGAGTCAAAATTTTTGTGTGCAGAAAAAGCACTTGCTGTTTTGGTCGACAAATTCATATTTTTATTGCTGCAATTTTATAACATATAAAAGGCTAGACTACACATTAAAAAACTATATAAATGCAACAATAAATTTGTTAAGTAACAAATTCAACACTTAAACATACTTACTGCTTATTTTTTATTGTTGAATGGCAAATTTCCGTGCCAATTAAATATACGGGCATGACAGCAAAATTTTGAAATTTCAACTCTCCACTCACGAATGGAAATTGGGCAGCATATCAATAATTTTCGCTTTTACAGCGTACTAGCTGGTGAAAAAATTTTCGATGCCTGTTCGTTGTCTGAAATCTCAATGTATTTTATATGCAAATTTTTTTTCGTTCCTACAGCATACTAAGCATTAAACGTAACAGAAAAATAAAAATTGCGGAATGACCATATCCGATTTGGATAAAATTTTGCATGGATCATCACTGACAGAAAAAAAAAACTTTACACAATTTTAGGTAAAAGTTTGATGTGATTTTTGGCGGAGGTGAACAAAATTAACAAATATCTTCAAAAATGCCGTAAATCAGATTTTACGAAAATTCACATCTCAAATGATTCTTAACCGAAATTTAAGGTACTATTACAGTGGGGGGTTTTTTGTACATTTCTTTTTTAACGCATGCCATTTTTATTTATATATGTGAAGGTTAAGTGCTCAACTACAACCTTTAACTCAAGAATGCACTTTGATGTTTTACTTTCAGACACTTTGTAAATGCTGGAAACGAGAAGACAATTGCAACAATTTTTTAAACACGCTAACTTCAACGCCCTGTAGAAAATTAACAACAACTATAAAGACAAAAAAGAAATATTTGTATGTCCTTATGAATAATTTTTCATTATGTAAAAAATTTGAATCATAAAAATTAATAATACTAGGTATAAAAATTAACAAGAAAGGTGTTTTTTATAGCCATACACTGTAATCGTACCTTAAGTTTGGGAAATTTTGGTGGTTGGGGGTTTAGTCCCTTGCGGTAAGGTAATTGATTTAAGAAAACTTTTCTTTCACCTGGTAAAGTTACCTTTTCGAGAAAGTTTGGGGCTGGAGGTTCCATCCTGTGTGGGAAAGTAATTGATTTCTAAGTAGGGGTTCAAAAAACACTATTTAAAAATTCTAAATAATTGTTTTGTTATGCTGGCCAAATTGTCTTTTTAACAATATTATTAGGGTGGGGCCAACTGGGATAATGATTTATTGCCATTTTAATATTTTAAAAAAATTTTAATCAAAAAATTTATGCTTAGATGCTTAAACTTCATATTAAATCTTATATATAGTAATAAAACTAATTTTCTGTTTGTTTTTTTGTTTGTTTGGCCATTATACATATCTAAATGGCTCAACGGATTTCGCTCAAACTAAGTACATATATTAAGTTTATTCCATCTTAAAATATTACATACTTAGTTTTTGCCACGCCCCTCCGAAATTTTTCAAATAACGGTAATTTTTTTATTATAATACTTTTTACCATCGGAGTTTTTTGTGTATTAAATTTTAAAAATTTTTTGCTATTTTGACATCAAAAAAACTCACATATATTTAAAATTGTAGAAATTTTCAGTACAACGACTTTTTTATAAAACATCGTTACCTAAGAATGAGGAAAAAAAACGACATGAAAATCAAAATTTGGTCTTTCGATGTAAATATCTCCGCTGTCCATTAATATATTTCATTCAAATTTTTTTTGTTCAAAAGTTCAATAAATTCACTTAACAAAAATAGGTTGAACTGTACCGTTTAGTCAGTGTAACTATATTTTAAAATTATGTCAAAAAAAGTCAAAAATATTGACTTTTAACTCAAAAAATGACTCAAAAATTATTTTTGTTGTAAAAATTAAATCAATTAAAATTTGCACATCTAGCTGCCTTTCATATGACATACCATGTATTTGCAAAAATTCTTCCAGCTAAGCGCAAAAATTATTTAACTGTTTTTATCACCTAAAAATTATTTAACTGTTTTGATTTTTTTCGCGAAATTTATTAATAAAAATATTTTTTTCTCTATTATGGATTCTTAAAAGCATTTTCAGTAACATTTAATTTTTCAGTCTCGCTAGACCTTTAAGTGTAAATGCCCAAAATTGCTAGTTATTCCGTAAGGCCGGTACGTTTGAATTAGAATTGCTGCATATTATTTTTGTATTGCACCAATTTTTTTTTTTAAGATTAAAGAACCAAAGCATTCGCCTTATACAAACAAGGTTTGGTCTTTGACCTGAAAGGAAAGTGACAGATTATTAAGAGGAATTGATTGGAACCATGCGTGAATTATTGACTATGCAAAACAAACGTGAAAGGCAATTTGAATTACCTTTCACCGAGACTAATGTTATGCCTTAACCTCGGCAAGCATTTCCAGCCCTTAGTTGTTCCTGCCCTTTTATTCCACATTTTTCACAGTTTATTTGTGGATTTTTAGTTTTCCATAATTCCTAAATGTAAAAAACAACAAAGAAAGTAAAAAGACCATACCCAATCCTAAATTCGAACCAGGGACCTCTGGGTTGATAGTCTAGCCCACTCTCCACTATACTACAAAAGCCGACTATGTTTTGAAACTATAACAATACTACGCCAAAAGTCTGAAGTATATATTTAGAATATTTTTTGCCACGCCTACTGTTTTTCATATGCACAGAATTTTTAAAACACACCCTGACCATCTCTTTCCAAAACCTAATTTGAAACCTTGGTGAATCTAATGAAATCTCAAGTAATCATATTATTTTTTATGGCTTTTAAAAAATGTTTTTGTTATTTTGAAGTCATTCTGTTTAAAGGTTAACGTAGTGATGTGATTTGGTGGGATTTTGCCCTTTCTGTTGGATTCTTAAACCATAAAAGGGCGAGAGGGCGTTTGCGATTTTTGTGGGACTTTTTACTGAGCCAAGATTTTGAAAGATTGAAATTGTTTTAAGCCACTGATTGGCATCACTATTGTAATCTTGTACATTTGCCGATTCAATTTTTTGTTTCGTTGAGTTTTCGTTTTAATTGATTAAAAAAATTCTGAATTAATTTAAATAAAATTGATTTGATACCTGATTTTTACCTCATTTTGGATTCAAACTTTATTCAGCTTCTTTCTTGAATCAGCTTGAATTTGAATCATGGCCTATTTTAGGATATTTTCAAAATATTTTGGACTGTACGATAACCATCAGTGAGCTAAAACTTTTTGCAAAAACTTCAAAAAACTATGTTTTTCGTAAGTATATTGGCTGGTGTAGTAAGTGTAAAAAAATAAACATTCAGAAATTAAAGGTCGGAAAAAGATCTTCTAATTTTAGCAATAGGATTAAAGATAATGCTACTTTTCGTGCATATTTTTTATTTTTTCATTTGATTTCCATATAAAAACTTTAAAAATTGAAATTAAATCATTACTTTTATTTGTTGTAATTTCTTACAATATTGTTTTGTTAGGTGTTTATTTTGTAATTAATATTTTAGCTTTTATATGTAACAATTTTAGCAATTTTTACCAGGAAACAATTCAAGCATTCAGAACCTTTCCAACGATAAGTTGAAAATGAGGATCCCATTAGAAATATAGTAATTAAGATATTTGAATTTTAATGAAAATGACATAAAAAAAGTCAAAAAAATGCACGAAAAATAGCATTGTCTTCAATCCCACTGCAAAAATGTAAAGTTGTTTGAGTTTTTTCCGGCCTTTAATTTCTGACAGTTTATTTTTGCTCCAACTATTACAGCAGCCAATATATTACTAAAAACATAATATCTGTAGGTTTTTGCAAAAAGTTTTAACTCACTGGCGGCATTCGTATTAGCCGCTTTAGCAAAAAAGGAATTTTTACACACACATTTGGGATTTTTTGAAATGAATGTTACATCACTGGGTAGACGTAGTTTTCATCCGATTTAGCTTTTTTTCGAACTTAATCTGTATATCTTAGATAGAATCTTGTATATTAATTTCAATACGAAAGCTTTAAAACAACGGTTAAAATTATAATCAGAATTGATCAGACGGACAAATAGAGAGACAGACGGACATTGCTAAATTGATTCCAGTGATAATGGTCTATATAGGCGTAACAAACGGCATGACAAATATGTGTATCTAATACCCTGTACGCAGTAAGCATGAGGGTATAAATACGCATTTGCTCTTTTGTTCGTTAAAACCAGCTCCACAGCTAACTTTTTCTAAATTTCTTTAAATGCCTAAATTTTAAGATTTGTATCAAAGTATCAACAAATTTGTTCTGGTCCACCAAACCTTAGACACTGGAAAATAATGGTCATAATAACATTATAAAAGAAAACATAACAAATAAAAGTATTTGTCATTAAAATAATGTGTTTCAGATACATCAACCAATTGTATTTTAAAAAAAAAATAAATGAATACAAGCAATTATGTCACAGCAATCCTTCGGAAAATGCCTTAAATATATCACTTGTTTTTAGAGGAAAAGAATTAAGCAGCATTTACTGCTCGTCCACAAAAATTGAGAAGACTTATCTTAGAAATTGGTGGCCTCGATAGTGTTTTTGTTGACTGCCTCGACACAGCGATTCAGGGTTCGATTACTGGCCAAACCGCGTCCTGCGCTTTAACTTTTGTTTTCTTATTTCTTATTGAAATAACTTTAAAACACATAAATTTTCGACGAAAAGTTTTAGTCGGTGGTAGTAGAAAAGTTTTTGGAGAAGAACGTTTAGTAACTTGGTTTGCTTGAGGTCAAAGCATACCAATTGCTTCAGATTCAATATCACATGACTCTAAAGCTTTCTGCGGTTCAGAGAAAAAACTCCCAATGAAATAACTCCCAAAATAAAAAATGAAATAAAGCTTAAACCTTTTCCATACAAATTTGGGCGTTATTTCATTATGAAAATTATTTTTTGGGAATTATTCAGGTATTTTTCAGTACAATTTTTTTAAAAATAAAGTATGTAAGTACCACTAAAACATTTTTAGTACAATTTTATTCACTTAATTTTTATCATATTGACTTGATATTTTGTTGTTTTTTTTTTTAATTTCATAAAGTTTTAAGTGCCTTTTTTGTGGAATTTTATCAATTCCACATTCTTCAGCAAATGTTGAAAGAACATTTTCGATTCAAAATTTAATCAAACCAAGGTGCAGAAATTGACTGCTTGTTACCGCAGTTTCTTCTTTAATTAAAACAAAAGATTTGTTAAAAGCCACTTGACAATGTTGCTATAAAATAAAATTTATAAGGGTTATGCATTTTGAAAATATTTCTGTTGAAGAAGAGGAAGACGCACATTTTCTTTACTAAATTTTAAAACTGAAAGTACTATTTTTGTTTTACTATGCTGAATTGTTTGTCCATTTTTGTTCATTTATTTTTTATTTCAAATAAATAATTAAATAAACTCAAAAGTTTAATTTTTCATGGTGAAAAAACAGCACAATTTGATACCAAAAAGTACAATTTTTATTTCTGTTTGGTACAATTTCGAGAAAGTTATTTCCCATACCTGGCGTTATTTCATTTTTGTATGCCCAAAATAGTTTGGGCTTTATTTCATTTTTTATTTAGGGCGTTATTTCCCTGAACCGCTTTCTGCTACAATAAAAATATCCTTCACAAAAGTTTCACTACTTCCTTCTTTAATTCTGTGGTATCACAGCGAACCAATAATTTGATCTAAGTGTGCTGGTCTTAAGACCTTCCGCCACCTGAACCTAATCTAACTTTGCAATTTTTTTGTAAATGCGCTACAGAAACATTTCTAAGCTTTTAATTAAAAAAAAAAAAAATACAACATGAAAAAAATTATTTAATTCCACTTTTAAACCACTGTGCAACGCGATGATAAGAACGATATTCATGGCACAGTGACAGCCTCACGAACAACAACAACAATAATAATAACAACAAAAATGGCAGTCAAGATAGCAAGCAGCACCTGTAAAAGGATAGACTCCCGTTGCTGTTGCTGCTGCCATAATAACAACAACCACTAAGGAAAACAAAAACAAAATAAACATAGAAAAACTGACAGTGAAACGTTTCATCATCACCAACATCAACATCATCATCATCATCATCATAACTATCAGCATCATCTTCGTCGTTCTGCTGCTCATTGGAGAAAATTGCTTTTTGCAATTTATGCAAAAGTCAAATGATGATTTGTTACTTTGCAACGTTACCGCACACAAACAAATACATATATACATATAATTGCACAAAAACATATAGGCAAGGATATGCACAAACAATAATGTATAGTAGAAACAAACAAAAAGAACATACATACAGCTATCAGTTTACTATTGATACTGAGTAGAAGTAAAAAATGGATGTATTAAGAACTCACATACTCAGAAACACACACATACACACACACACACACACCTTTAATATAGCCAACACTTTTTCCACTTGCATTTAAGACCCGACAAAAGTGTATACTTTTACAACCACCGGATGCATGTTTTTCCTAATCATATACCACTTCAACTTTATATCTCGCTTCCATCACATTCTAATACATATACCTCAATTTCGTCGAATTTCGTTTGATGAAAATGCATGATTTTTTATTTTCATTTTAATTGACGATTAGATAAATTTTCAATCAGGCTGGCTTGGAAAATGCAACTGATATTAATTTTGATTTTATGAAAAAATTCACAGGCACACACACACACAAATAGTTGTATCTAGTCTTTATGCTGTGCTTACCCAAAAAAAAAAAATTATTTGACTGCATTCCAGGGAATCTAAGTGATAATCATCAAAATTATCATTTCATCATTGCCACTTGCTTGGAGACACCGAACAATTGGGTTAAGCTATAGTGCACCTAAACACAAATGGGACAAGCCGCTTATAAATTAATGAAGATCCCGGGGCTTAAAGTCAAACCGATAATCAATTATATTTTAATCAAGTCTATAGTTTTACCCTGTGAACCAAAACTATTATTTTTTTAAATCATTTAGGAACCTTTCGCCTTTATCTGAAATGCCTCTCAAAAACGAACCTATTTTTTGTTAATAAGCCAAAAAAATTTTAATATATTTTTTGTTTTGCGATCTCTTATTTGTTTAATATAACGAAAAAGTCTTCAAGTTTGAAAACAAGAATTTATTTAAAAAATATCAACTCGAAAATATTGATGAGAAACTGTCAGTTTTTGCTGAAACTTCGCTTGTGGTTCTGTGGGTAGATATGTAATGATTTATACTCATAAATTTGATAAAAGTTTTCGTTAAATTTTACTTAATGTCAGGATAGACCAGTAGCCACGAAGGGTTTTCGAGTTCAAGCCCAAAAGTATAAAGAAATCATTCTAAAAGTGGCAAATCAAATATAAATGTAAAAAAATTTTTGTTTTTAATATTTACATATTTATCTATATCTGCAATCTGTCTTTAATAACAGACAGTAGATTATATGATTACAATAAATTGAAATAAAGTCTTGCGTTTCCATTGCATACATAACATGGTATTA
Source organism: Dichetophora obliterata (assembly GCA_963920525.1). Lineage (NCBI taxonomy): Eukaryota > Metazoa > Arthropoda > Insecta > Diptera > Sciomyzidae > Dichetophora > Dichetophora obliterata. The sequence goes on along the minus strand of OY986436.1, from coordinate 238,133,054 downwards.
TAACTATAGTACTATAGAAGATTTAGTTTAAAAAAAGTAAATTTAAATGGGCAGTCACATCTTCGTAATGCGAAAATTACGTGTGTTGAACACGATTGACAACGATTTCTGTGTTATTCTAGCATATTAACTAGTAATCGATCAAGTTCATTCTAATCGATGATACAGTGAAAGGACATTTATAAACACCAATTTATGCTGTGTCATCTGCGTAAGTAGCAATTGTAGCATTGTGAATGGTGGGCATGTCCGAGGTAAAGATAGTGTACACCCAGAGAAAAATCGCATGGTAAAAAGAAATATGAAAATACTTGATTCTTGAAATAGTTAAAGTTAATATGAAACACTTTATTTTAACTAAAACCATATTTAAATAAATATTTGATTACGATTGCATTTTAACTTAAAGAATAAGGCACTTTATAATAAGTACTTAAAATAGAATTTTAAATGGAATGACTGAAATCAATAGCAAAAGTTAAAGTATGAAAACCATTTTAATCAACTTTTTTCATTGTTACATAAAAATCAAAGTGGATATACTTTAGAATAAATATTTCACCCTTTGAAGCTGAATCATAGGCAATAATAGTTAAATCTAAGTGAGAATATTAAAATTTACAACGTTTTTTCTCTGGGTGTATAGTTCAGGTTCAAGTACGGTGCCTTGAAAAATACCAGCTTGTGTGTCTTAAGCTTTCGGAACTTCGTTACGAGCTTTAACATAGAAATGTTTAAAGGAGAGATAGACGGCGCAGAATTTGTTCATTTAATTTTGTTTATCGCTTTACGTTTTACGTCCAGAAACACAGCTGAGCAGGATTTTTTTTTCAAGGCAGTCCGTTATAACATTCACTCTTCTGTGACATTACTCAGGAGAAGTCATGGGCAAAACAGCTACTTTGCAGTCACTGCTACTCACTGTGATTGCTACTTTAGAATCACAGTAAAAAATACCTGTGATTGCTACTTTGGTCTATTAAAGGCATTGATTCTTCTGTAGTTTCCATATAATTTTAAGAACCTTGGTCAAAAGTAAATAAAGTATCCTAATTCTTTAGCAAAACAAGTAAAAATTATATTGATTTTTATAGCTAAAACATATAATCACACTATACAAAAACTACCCGATATCAGTTTAAGTCCTTATTAAAATATATATATATTCAATAATAAAATTTTTTGAATTAAATTGTGAGCTTTAGATCAAGTAAGTTTTTAAAGAAGGCAACAACAACAACAACAACTCTGCATAGAGTCAATCACTTAGCTGACTAGACAGTCTGTTTCGGAAATCGCTACATATTCCTCTTCAGTGGTCTTTGAGTGATTAAGCTGTGATCAACTCACTGTTTAAACTAATATATGAGTGCGCAGATTTGGAATTCATTCTTTTGAATTGTATGGCTGCTAATCATGTGACATTTTAAAGCAGTAGGCTATTTATAAATCACCGCCATCAACTCTATCAAGAGTTGCCATCTGTTCTAGTTGCTTCTTTATTTATTTCAATATTCAATATTTATTTCAATATTTATTTATTTCAATAAAAATTTTTAATGGTAATATAAATAACTTGAAAAGTGCGCGAAGAACTCACAATTTCAATTGAATATAAATCACTGCTACTGTGATTGTGTGAAAGGGGAATACCAGGAGCAAGTTTATTCGATACTCAAGGCTTTAAGGAATCACAGTCACTGCTAATGTGATTAATACTTTTCCTGTAAAAAAAATAAATATAGGAGTAGCAATCACTGTGATTGATATATTTTAGTAGCAGACTGTGATTGCTACTTTCGAGTAGCAGTGACAAAATCACTGCTACCAAAATATCGAACCATCTCTACTCAGGAGTGCCATTCTTTTGTCTTAAACCGTACTGGTGTTCGGGAATGGCAATCGGATTTTCCAATATTGACAACAGGTGTCACAAGAAAATTATTTTGAGTATTTTAGAAAATCTTACCTGCAGGCTAATTGATCTGTGTGATGCAAGAAATTGCTCTGCTTTTCCAGGTATCATTATCACTTGGTATCATTATCACTTCTCTACACTTTCATTGCATAGGAAAGTTATATAAATTTAATATGGTTTATAAGTTTTGTAATGAGTGAAAATTCGCGAAAAAAAGCTACCTAAAACAGGAAATTGTAATTTTTATACATATAATGAATATTATTGATGTGTATATAAAAAAAAAAATTGCAATTTTTTTAAGTTTTTTTTTAATGAGCTACAAATAAATTTGTTTTAGGAAACTGTTTTAGTAAAATTAATTTTGCTAAGTAACGGCTTGTTAAAATTTCTTGATTTTTGGGTCAATTACTCTTAACACACGTTAAATTAAAAAAAAAATTCTTTAAAAATAAAAAATTTTTTCTTTTAAATTAATAAGTTTTTTATAAAAAAAAAATCTAAAATTTTATAAACAACGTTCTGGATTGATCTGCACTTGATGACTGCCTAAGTTTCTGTTGTCATGGCTGTACTGGTTTTTCAGATATTGCGAAAAATAAGATCCATTTGTATGGAAGGTGCCACGCCGACTTGTCCAAATATTTTAAAAACCCTGTTTTGTACTTTTCTGTTTTTAAAGCACTAAAAACGTCATCAAAATAATTTAAGCCCTCTAGTTTGTACCAATCATTCCATTGTGCAGTGTTCTGTATGGCTCGCACAAGACAGTTAGTGCAGATTTAAAACATTTCATATCAGACTTGTTTATGGAGAATACATAATTTTTCTTTTTTTGTATTATTTATAAATTTGTTTAAAAATGTAATATTATTAAAAAAATTTCTATGTGATTCAGAACGTTTTTTTTTAATTTTTTATAAAAAACTTATTAATTATAAAGAAAACAATTTTAAAAAAAAAATCATTTTTGTAATTTAATGTGTATTAAGGGCACTTGACCAAAAAATCAAGAAATTTAAACAAGCCGTTACTTTGTACAATTAATTTTACTAAAAGAGTGGCCTAAAACTAAATTTTTTGTATTTCATTGAAAAAAAAATTAAGTAAAGAAATTTCAATATATTTTTTTATATACACTTCAATAATATCCGTTTTATATATATAAAAATTATTCCTGTTTTAAGTGGCTAGTTTCACGAATTTCACTCAATATGATGTACTTGCGTAATAAGTTATTCACCACTTTGAAAACAATCATATCGTACCCTAAAAAAAATAATTTGTAAAAAACTTTTCTAGTGTCTTAAAATCAACCAGACACTTCAATGCCAAATTTTCATCATTTCAAATTAAAATTGTTAAAAAGTCTTTAGCCAAAATTTAATTTTATCTGGATGTACGTTTTTATCTAGGTTAAATAAAAATCACACAATTATAACGTTTTAAAAAACTTTTTAACAAAAAAAAAAAAAAAACATCTTCAAAACTATAACAAAGTAACAAAGATTTTAAATTACTTTTAACATTAAATCTTGGCAAAATTTGATAATTTATTCATATATATTATTAAATTAAAAGTCTTATTATTATTATATTTTTCTATTTTGTATTATTATCATAAATGTAGCAATTTCTCCATGCATATAAAACCTTTAAAGCCGGAGTGTTTATTTTATGAAAGTCTGATTATATAGCGCCGACTTTAAAGGTTTTATATTCATTAAGAAATGAATAAATTTATGATAATAATACAAAATAGAAAAGGAAAAAATAATAAAATATCCAATTTAATAATATATATACATATATTTGGGCGGGTCGACTTATTTTTTGACAATTTCCCTATGATTTCCGTATTCTATAGGTTATTCCATGCAAATTTGCCAAAGGAACCATACCTCTATCGTTAAAAACGAGTCCCCTACTTTTTGTTGGTAGATTTTTTCCCAAATTGACGTTCGTATGAAATATTACCTACACGTTCAGATCCATAACTCAAAAACTATCGATCGGGTTTAATTGCCAGTAGGCGCGGAAAGGTGAGGTCATTTTTATCAATTTACAAAAAAATCTCCAACATTGGTCCAACGGTTCAAAAGTTACGGGCATTTTTGTCCAAATTTTGGGAGCATTTTTCCATTTTTTTCATGATTTTGTCCAAGAATATTACTTTCATGGCCATTTTTTTGGCTCAATTTTTTTGACTTACGAAGCTTACGAACCTTACGTTACGACTGGACTGATTTGCGCTTTACATTATTGGCATATTTCTTCACAGGGTGCACACCCTGTGTTATGTTTGTTTATTTCTTTTTGTTTTTAGTTTCTTTATAGACTTCTTTATTTTTGTTTGTTTATAATATTCCAGTGTATGCTAGTTTTGTTTGAGCGTCATTTCAGTGAAGTGTTACTTGAAATAACTAACAAATAATCAAACTTTTTTGTAATTTAGAAAAGATTTAAAGGTAAGTGTAAAAACATTGCTAACTATTATAGTTAATAGTTATATTATTATTCTATGAAAAACATATTTAATTCTTTTAGTGACGGTTTAAAAAATGGATTCAGAACCTGGTTCATCGCAAAATCCAACAGATACCCAACGCAGTAGTTTGCAACATTTGGTCTCTCATGATGTTTTTTCTTTTGGCGTGGCCTGTGAATTACCTGATATTAATCTGTCAACTAAACGAGATATATTGAAGTACTATTTTTTCTTGGCCGAACGTTCAAAAGCCCAAAGCAAAATGTTTTCCTATAAAACATTTACTCCTCAAGTAGCAGACAGATTGTTAGAAATTTGGAATCAACTTTATATTGAACTTATACTCAAAGGTAGCATCATTAGAAAATTGAATAATTTGCTTGACGCATATAGTAATGCAGATAAACAACGAGTAAAACGCGCAACAGAATTCAAAAAATTCGTAGAATCAACAAACCAATTATTCAACATTTGGTGGTTGGTTTTATGTGTTATTTTGTTTTAGAAATATCGCATGAATTAATCAACCGAATTCGATAAATTTGGGATTAAACTCTTCGTTTTGAATTGTAAATTGAATTAAATAATAGATTGAGCCAAAAAAATGGCCATGAAAGTAATATTCTTGGACAAAATCATGAAAAAAAAGGAAAAATGGTCCAAAATTTGGACAAAAATGCCCGTAACTTTTGAACTTTTTACCAACAAAAAGTAGGGGACTCAATTTTAACGATAGAGGTATGGTTCTTTCGGCAAATTTTCATGGAATTACCCATAGAATACGGAAATCATAGGGAAATTGGTGAATTTTTTTCTCTCCCTACAAATCGACCCGCCCTAATGTATATATATATATATATATAAATATATTATCAAATTTTACCAAGAATTAATGTGAAAAGTAATTTAAAGAAATTTAAAATGTAACGGTTTTAAGTTTGTTTTTTTTTTTTAAAGCTTTTATTTCTTCCTTTTTAGAGATTATGATAATAATTTTGCCCATTCTTGTAACGAATTTTGGTACCCTAGTGTCAATATTCGAGATACAGTGTTTTTCTTATAGTGACACGCCTACTTTTTTGATTATGTTTAGTTATAACTCTACCTATTCCTGTACCGAATTTACGTACCCTATTGTTAATATTATTCGAATTACAGTGTTTTTTTAATATTTTCACGCCCTTTGTCGAATAACGCTCACATTTTTGACCATAATTTCTAATAATTGTGCCTACCCCTTATCTAAATTTCAGTACCCTAGTGTCAATATTCACAGAGATGCAGTGTTTTTCTAAAAGTGACACGCCCTTTGTCTATTACCACCAACTTTCTTCATAGTGTTTTGTAATAATTCTACACATTCTTGTAACGAATTTTATTACCCTAGTGTCCATATTATTCGAGACAGAGTGTCTTTCTTATATTGCCGCGACTTTTTGTTCTATAACGCCCACTTTCTTGACCCTAATTTGTAATAATGTTCCTACCTACCCCTGTACCAAATTCCAGTACCCTACTGTCAAAACTAACTGAGATACATTTAAGCATTGTTTTGCAGTACCCTAGTGTCAATACCAACTGAGACAGTAAATTTTCATAATTATGCCTAGCCCCTTACCTTATTTCAGTATCCTAGTGTCAATATTATTCGAGTTACAGCGTTTTTCTAATACAAATTGCCACGCCTTTGTCGAATAACGCTCTTTTTCATGACCGTAATTTGTAATAATTGTTCCTACTCCTGTACCAATTTCCAGTAGCCTAGTGTCAATTTTAACTAAGATACAGTATTTTTATTTTATTGCCACGCCCTTTTTTCCAATAATACCCACATTTTTGACGGTAAATTTTCATAACTATGCCTACCCCCGTTCCTAATTTCAGTATCCTAGTGTCAATTTATTCGAGTAAGAGCGTTTTTCTAATACTTCCACGCTCGTTATCAAATAACGCCCACTTTTTTACAATAACTTGTAATAATTGTTCCTACCCCTATACTAAATTTCAGTATCCTAGTGTCAATATTATTCGATATACACTATTCGCCCACTTTTTCAGACGGCCACCTCCGCGCTCAATGTCTCTATCTGTTGACTAAAAATTGCGGTAATCGGGCAAGTATTTTAGGAGTTATCGATGTGCATACATTTAAAAAAAAAAAAAAACAAACAACCAACTTGAGAACTTCCTCCTTTTTGAAGTCGGTTAAAAAGTTACTTACATGAAATAGAAATGATCTATTTAACTATATCAAAATGAAGTAAACTCATAGGAGCGAATTCTTAAATCGGATAATTGGTTCCACTGAAGATACGTTGTGGTAAGAAACATATATTTTTCTAAAATTTTTTATTTTAAAAAAAACGCTTATTTATATTTTCAAAACAGATAAAGATTAAAATCATTTAGAAAACTAAAAATTATAAAACAATGTACATGTACTATATAGTAGGGTGGGCCGATAAAATTAACTTGTTTTGTATAATTTAACGGTATATGTTTCAACTCCAAATTGTTTTTTATAGTAAAGCCTCTGTTTGTAAAAACTTCTTTCACTCACTCATAAATAATATATTCTAAGCTTTAAGTTATAATATTTCGACCTCTTTGCGCGAATTTATCGTAAGTGCCAAAAGCAACTTTTACAGGACCGATTTTTTTTTTCTACTTTTCTGTGTTTTAACTTGCAATATCAAAACCAAATTTTACATTCGCTTAGATAATTAGCTAATTTACTATAAGGATTACAGATGCAACATTTTACTAGGTGATGCGTTGCGGGGTGTAGAACCAATTTGCATCGAAAAGTCAGTTTCGAAGAAATGCCACATACGATTATTACGCACAAAGCGGTCGATTCCCTATAGGAACTTGCTTTTAAAAACAACTAATTAAAAAACTAATTTAAAACAAACTAGTTTATGAACATATTTGAATTATATTAAGGCGGCATCCACTTCAATTTTGAATAGTTTTTATTGCATTATTTATGAATTAATTGAGAAACTACTTCAAAACAAGTGGATTAAAAACTACTTTGAGTTATATTAAGGCGGCAACTACTCTGATTTCGACATGTTTTTATAGAAAATTTTTATTAGATTGCAAGTTTATACATATTTAACCATGCTATTCCATTTAATATTATTAACTTTAGGCTTTCACTAATATGAATTTATGTATATATTTTTCAAAACAATAAAATACATTATCTCTTTGATGTATAGAAATTTAAAATTTTAGTGCTTTTAAATTCATCTTCAGTTATAGCTTTGACACATTGGCATAGATAATCTTGGTTAGTAGTTTAAAATATAACCATTGGGGATGACACACTCAATATTTTTCTTAACTAGTTTAAAAAAATAACGAAAAATATAGAAGCAATGGGAGAGCGAACTACACTATAATCGTAAAATTTCAGCGTGTGTGCTTGAGAGAGAGCACAGTAGATATCAACGAAAGTGTAGAAAGAAGAATATCAAAATCAGCTGTTAAAACTCAGGAAACAAAGATATACAGATAGCTTACTCCGTGCGCAAAAAATGAAATCTTCTGCGCACTACGTCACTCGAGCTTGTCAGCTGTAACACGTGGTGCATACATACAAAAGAAAATGTGAAAAAGCAAAAAGTAAACACAAGCAGCAAGCAGCACAATTGCAAGCATTTAGGAATTATTGCATTCATTTAATTCAATTTCTAATATTGTGCACTTATAGTACGCGTAAATTATAATTTTCACTTATAATTTAAGTAAGTAAAATAAGTACTAAAGTTTTAGATGATTTTGATGAAAATCATCTTCGGTTCGGTTTTTGCATAGCTACTTGGATGGCAGGTCTCAAAGAGTCAGGGTAGGGAACAATTTCTCGCTTTACAAAAGAACCACGAGTGGAGTCCCACAAGGCTCTGTTCTTGGCCCACTTCTTTTCACCATGTTTATAAATGATATCTTCAGTAAATGCAATCATGTAACCATGCATGCGTTACTGACGACTTAAAACTGTATTTGTCTAGGCCACTTGGACTAGTTGAAGATTTAATTGAAAAAGTTAATGAAGATTTAAAAATAGTGACAGAATGGGCGAATCTTAATAAACTGATGCTAAACCCTCTCAAATCGTATGTCCTACCGGTTTCAAAGACTGCATTTGAAAATCTAGATATTTCACCGATTCTCCTTAGTAACGTGCAGCTAAAATTTGTGTGTAAGGCCACAAATCTTGGTTATAAAATAAATTCTTCTCTATCTTGCGATGACCATGTTAACTCCTGCGTCAGTAAAATTTACTATGTCTTAAGAAATCTCCGAGTGACTGCAGATTTTGTACCTGTTGACATCAGAAAATACTAGTATTAACGCTATTACTGCCAATTATTACATACGCGGAAGTTGTCTATAGCAAAATGGACTCGAGATCTTTGCAAAAACTACAAGTTGCTTTTAATAACACTGCACGCTACGTTTATGGAATTAAAAGGTCTGATCACATTTCACGCTTTACTTATAAGTTAGGCCGTAGCTTAACCAACTATCTTGAGGCAAGAAACTGCATTTTCCTGCATAGGATCATCCACTCGCGATGCCCAGACTATATTTTTGAGAAGCTTAAATTTTGTAGATCAAGTCGAAGCATGAACCTAATTATTCCTAAATTAGTGCAATAAGACTATGGAACTCACTGCCAAACAGCATTAAAAATGTTTCCAATAGTAGGTACTTAAAGCATTAAATTTTCGAGCACTTCTCTTAACTCTCTTTTCTATCTGTTTTCTTTAAATTTTCCTTTCAGTTCTTAAATCTTAACTCTGTTTCTTAACTAATTTTTTTTCTCAAATTTTATTTTATAAACTGAGAAAGCAATTTAAAATATTTACATTTAATATCTCAATATATAATTATAATTAATATTTTTCTTGTTAAAAAACTAATGTATGTTAAAATTTGATTTTAATTTGATATTAATATTTGTTTAAATAATTCTGTATTTTTTTTATAGTTATATGTTTTGTCTTTCTAATGTAAAATTTTCATTTGATATTAATATTTGTTTAAATAATTCTGTATTTTTTATAATTCTATATTTTGTCTTTCTAATGTTAAATAATTCACAAAATATTTTAATCTTATAAGTTGTTATGTATGCTATAAATGAGGCATGTAAAAGACTAAGTATTAAATGTCAACATATTGTAACTAAATAAATACAAATACAAATAACAACGATTTTAATTCGGGCCATAAAATTAATTTACAATTTTTTCAACAAACGAAACAACAAACGAGAAGAACAAGATAATGAAAACGAAGCAATCAAAGTGCTGTCAAACACATGAAGTAACGTAGCTATTTTTTTTTTTGTGTAGGAGAACGAATGGGAGAAAACACCCCTATTATATATGCATTTCTTTTCAATAATAGTACTGAAAAATAAATTTGCTTAAATTTTTTTATAAATATATTTATAATGTAATTTATTTCAATAAGCCCAGTTTCAATAAGAAAATGTCGATATTTTTCATCGCTATAAATAAATTATCCCCTTTAAATATATTGTGACTACGTTTTTATTTAGCCACTTTGACAAGCTCGAACTACGTCACAACAAAGATGGCGGACATGCGCAATACTTTATCTGTAGTTCTTTGTATCATGGTTAAAACTCGTTTAGCTGCGATAAACGACTTTCGGAAACTAGTTTTGACTAAACGAATTCTAAACATAGTTTATCAGAAAATTAAACTAGAAAAGCGATTTTAACAAGTTTAAGTCTGCCAATGTGTCACAGGTATTAGTGGAATATTAACTAGTTTTCAATTGATTTATTTTAAAGTAATTAAAAAAATAGTTTAAAATTAACTAATTTAAGAAGTGGCGTAAAATATATGCGGTTTTCAATTGATTTATTTTAAAATAGTTAAAAAAATAATTTAAATTCAACTAATTTAACAAGTAGTTGAAAACATATGCAAACGAAAGTCAATTGACTTATTTAGCGGACATCACCATACAAAATATGTTAGTTCGTTCTATGGAAAAAAGGTCAGAATTTCAACTAGTTATGGTTGACAAAAAACTACTTTTTCAACTACTTTTAAATTAATTGATTTTCCTAAAGGGTTAGTTTATGTATTTGGAAGCAATGAAATACCGACTAGTATTGAAAGATTTCTTACACAACAAATTTTGAGTTTTTATCAATAGGGTAAACTTCAAGCTTGATTGAAAAGCTTTTACATAACTTAAAAAATATTATGCAAACAAACCTTGTTTTGACCAAATAGCAACTCCATTACTTTGCCTGCATAATGACTCTCAAGTAACAAACACCAACAACAGTTACAGCAACAATAACAACAACAACAACATAATTCAACAACCATTGATGACATCATCAGTGTGATTTGACAGTTTGAAAGGGATACTTCAAAACCTTATCCACAGTAACAGCAGCTGCCTTGATGGCAGCACTTAAATTAATGATACCACGTGGTTTATACAGAAGGTTAAGGTTGCTGCTTTCCCTCTTCTTCTCCGCGTTCTATAAGCAACTGATGCCACTCAATGGTAATAGGAATCTTATTAAAAATGTAAAGCAAATTACAAAAATTGAAGTATGTACAAAATGTGAAGTTTGTTACAAAAAGTGTCGCACGTAAATAAGTGTCGTACGTTGAAAGAGACACAAAATGATGGCAGAAAAAAATGGTGCTTCAAAGAAAATGTTTCATATGCAGAGATAAAAGAAAAGTTTTCATAAGCACTACAGAAAAGTAGCAAGAACACTTTATATATAGATGTGTGTGTTTGTGTGTGTGTGTGTATGTGCGTTGAAATTAAGGCACACTTAAATGCAGACACATTCTTAAGTGGAGAAACACTTGAGCCTGAAAAGTTCTCAAGTGCAAAACGTACACTCGTGACAGTTTTGGAGAAGAACAACAAAAAGAAGTACTTTCGTTTGCACCATGACGGCAGTAATAAGATTGTGTCAAGCATGAACCCTTAAAATTGATTTCTTTAGGCGTATTTTCTTTAAATTTTTTTTTGCCCACAAAATTAGCTGGAAAATAAAACTTAATTTTTTCAATACAAAATCTAATAGATATGAAGTTTACTTGTTGCTTTGAAGTAAAAAAACGTTTATTAATACGATTAATCTTAAACGTGCTTAGAGCTGCGCGCTTTACGTGAGTCTTTATGACTCATGAAAATAAATAAAAAAAAAAATTAAGAACACAAAGCCATCTTAGCTAGTAACTAGTGGCAACCATTAATAAAGCTCTGTTAGAGTCTTATTCCTAGCTTTTCTGCAAATCAGCTGTTTTGAATTTTCTAAAAAAATAAAAAAAAAATAAAAATTTTACTCGAAAGGCAAAACTTTGCTTATAAACTCCGCTGCATTCGAAGAAATTGGGTCGCACTTGAAGGCAATTCAAGTTTTTCTTTGAAATTTAAAACTCTGAAAGAGCATACAAGATGAAGTCTGAGCAAAAGCAGCAACTATGACTGGCAGCAACAGTTAAGTATTAGTTTACGCTGAAAAGTTGAAAGAAACTTTCTTTGTTTCTTTTTTTTATTTATTTTGTGTTTTATTAAGATTCTGAGAAATGTCTATAATTAAAGAAGCTGTTGTTGTTGAACAAAACAAACTTTGTTCCAAACTAACTAAAAATAGAGTGCAATATTTAGGTTTATTTTTAAACTAATCTAACAGCTAACAGCTATGTTATATAGCAAAAACAAAAAATTCAAAACTCAAAGCTCAAATAAGTTACTTCAGGTCCAAATGTATTATTAATAAATATATGTTTATAAAAACAAAATTTTTCTTGTTGGTAACAACTAGCGATTAATTTCTCATTGTATTATTTATGCTGGGCGCTCCTGCCCCTTTTCCTCTTTCCCTCTTCCTCTTCCCCTCTTCCTCTTCCCCTCTTCCTCGACCCCAATAAGCTCTGTAATCGCTCTTAATAGCGGTTAATGTGGTCAACCATCAAAATCACGTACGTAGCATATATAAAATGTCATTTAGTCCAGCATGATGCATCAATTAGCCAATTAATTAAGCCTAAACAAATCTGTTGATTTGTGTTTTGGTCTTAATATATGAGCAGTGTTTATTTTTCCTACTTTTATTATTGACATGAATTACTGCTAATTAAAGCTAATGATTTTGCTTAAATTCTCTGCGCCTTAACTGCTGTTTTATTGTAGTAAAATAATAACAATTCGTTGTGCAACAGAAAACAAATCCATTACTTCCGTACTTAAATACGATTCTTACGTTCTTAATATGTAATTAATTAATTTATTATTAAGCACGTTTCCAAGGATACCACCGTTCAAATCATTAACACAAAATATAACCCTGCTTATTTGAAATGATGGGTGATAAAACTTCTAGCTTTCAAAGTATTAACAAGGATATCAAATATCACATAAGGATATGAGTATTTTTGGTTCAATTTGTTAGTACAACATGAGTACGGGGTAGTTTGTGAAGCACACAGAAAAAATTTGTTCAGTGATTTGATGAATTTGTTGCTAAAGATGGTATTATAAATTGTTTTCAAAATTTTACCAGAGGAAAAAATCACAGCAGCAGAAAACAGAGTTCCTAACATATAAGGTAATAAAGGAAATCATAACATTAATGAATATTCACTTAAATTGTGTGAATAATTTATAATATTTTTAAACGACTTTCAATTCAATATTATTCAATATGAATTGAATAAGAATTTTTTCTAAAATTTTATTAATACGTTTTTAAATTCATTAATCATGGTTTTTGAAATTAAGAACGAAATTCAGAAACATTATGCAAAATTTTCTTACTTTTATGTGACACATTTAGGGTGGCCTAAAATTTGTAAAATGATTTCGTTAGACATGTGACATGAGAGCGGAGGGTATGTGACGTAATGAATGGAATTTTTTTTAAATTTTTTTCAGAATTTTATAATATTTTTGTTTGAATATTTTTTTATGTCTCTTTCAATATTTTTTTTTTATTATTTATATGGGCAGATATTATTTAGCTTCAATATTTTTTTTAATATTGTTAAATTTTTTATTTTCGATATATTCATCACTATTTTTCCATTCTAACTACTAAAGCCTAGATTTTTTCGAAAAAACATTTTCCTTAATAATAGGATAATAACATTTGATATGACAATAGGTATATAAAGGGTGTTTTTTTTAGAGGTATAGAACTTTGAATTGAAATAAAACACAAGAAAATCATTTTAATGTCCATCAATTTGGCTTTATTGGAAGGATAATTTTATGCCATTAATGCTTAAATATGATTTCGGGCATGTGGCCGCCACGGCTGGCTCGAATAAAGCCAATTCTACAGGTCCAATTTTTAACCACTTTTTCGAGCATATGGGGCCATATGTCGGCAATAACGCCACGAATGTTGGCTTCCAAGTCCCCTAACGTTTCTGGTTTATTGGCGTAGACGAGCGATTTCACATATCCCCAAAGAAATTAGTCCAATGGTGTCAAATCACACGATCTTGGTGGCCAATTGACAGGTCCATTCCGCGAAATTATGCGCTCATCGAATATTTCCTTCAATAAATCGATTGTGACGTGCGCTATGTGGCATGTAGCGCCATCTTGTTGGAACCACAACTCATCCACATTCATGCCATCCAATTCGGGAACAAAATAGTCGGTTATCATGGCTCTATACCGGTCTCCATTAACGGTAACTGACTCTCCAGCATTATTTCGGAAGAAGTATGGCCCAATGACTCCACCAGCCCATAGAGCACACCAAACAGTCAGTTTTTGTGGATGTAATGGCGTCTCAAGGGTCTCATGTGGATTCTCTTCACTCCAAATGCGGCAATTTTGCTTGTTGACGTAGCCATTCAACCAAAAATGAGCCTCATCACTGAACAAAATTTTGCGATGAAAATCAGCATCGAGATCAATCTCATTTTCGGCCCATACACCAAAATCACGACGCTTGCGGTAAACTTCGCGAACTGAACCATTATTTTCGAAATAAATTTGTACGATTTGCAAGCGTTGTTCTTTTGTCAACCTGTTCATGATGAAATGGCAAACCAAACTGAACATAAATGACATTAGAGTTGCCAGATTTGACTACAAAATGTCAGTTTTATCTCTATTCGAAAAACAAACCTCTAAAAAAAACACCCTTTATATATAGAACTTAATACATGTAACGTGATATAAGAATTTTAATAACAAATAAATGAACAGTTTCACGAAAATAATATTTTAATTATTCGTTTTAAAGGACTTGAAAATGGGAAGGAAACTGTCTTGAGACTTAAATTATTTGATGTAGGAGATTTGAACAAGATATATTTGAAATATATACAGCCTTATTCATAATCTGATTTTAGAGGATGCATAACTTTAAACCAGCTTTAAACAACACATTGTTATTCATAAACGTTTTTCCGGCTAGTTTAAGATCTGCGTAACTTAAACGCCGAAATTTACGTTAAAGGCTGCGTTAACTTAACCTAAAATTTTTATCGTCTTTTCAATTAAGGTTGATGTATATGATATTTATATCATAGACAAGCTCCATTTTCGACCTTTGTAACAGATTTGCAAGAATTCTTCATTTTTTTGAAAAGAGTTTCGATTGTTTAGACACAAACCTTACAAAATTAAGCAATGAATAAAAAATGTTTATGAATAACAATTTCAGCAAGGTTACGTAAAGGATGCGTAAAGCCTTAAACACTGCATAACTAACAAGCGTTGAACGTTTGTTTAAGAAAATATATTGCATAAGGCTGATTCAGTTTTAGTCAATGCTAGTAAGGCAGCTTAAAAAAATTTTAAAAATATTTGCTTGAGTGAAATTGAAGTATTTTATAATTGACCATATTGAAATGCATTCTTCAAAAATATTTAAAAAATAAACCTTTTTTTAAAACAAAAATATTTTGACCAAGTAAAAATATTAGCGGTCGAACATGGGCCGCATGGCTGTAAATGGGTTGAACATAACTTGAAAACGATCAAAAACGCTTAACGGCTAAAATTTGGAACGAACAACGCCCTTACAAGGCCTAAATAAAGTTGTACTGCCGCTGTACGTCCGTTGTATGCCACCAAATTTTTCAAAGCTCTTATTGGACAGCAAACGTATGCGCAACAACACAAACCTCACTCGGTTTCCTCATTTAATATTGATTTATGAATTTTTGATAGATTATTTTTGGTATCAACAAATTACAAATTATGGTAATGAAAAATAATTATATACAGAAAATTTATTAAAAATAAACATTTATATTTTTTCATTACTTTGTGCCAGGTTAAAAATACAGATTTAAGCTAAAAGCCTAAAAGCCAAAGTAATCATCAGCCGAATAAACGATTTACCAAGAGGGAGGATCGTCAAAAGAGATAAGAGCAGCTTGGGTACATACACAATTCTGATAAAGTTTAAGGCTTGACCAAAAAAAAAAGATCCACTTGTTTTTTAGCGTCATATGTTATTTTGATGAATTTATTCAAACTTGGGCAAAAAAATGTCGTATGTGAAAATTTCCACTTTTCAGATTATTGAAAAAAGAGGCTATAAATGCTAAAAAAATAGCGGTAAGTCCACAAAAATTTCAAAATCTGTTGTGCAATGTGTCTGCAAATAAGCCTGAAATTCTGAAGAATATTGCTTCGCTAAATTTTGAATTATAGCCTCTTTTTCTCAATAATCTCAAAAGTTTAAATTTTCACATAAAACATTTATTTTCTCAAGCGACAATGTGTCAAATCATATGAATTGTGAAACAGTGGTTTGGTCTCAACTAAATCACTCAAGACTTCTAAAAAGGAAATTAAGCTATTTCTGGAACAGGCTGTCTAGTCTGCTGAGTGATTGACTTTAAACAGAGTTGTGGTTGCCTTCTTTCATAAAGTATTTGACCTAAATCTCTAGAATATAACATAGCAAAATAATTAGAGGTCACAATTAATAACATAAAAAAATACATATATTTTATTTACTTCAGCATGCAGATGCAATTTTTATTGAAAATTTTCATTGTAGAATATTCTCTGTTCGGCCAATGTACAGCTGCTGTACGCCTATTGTACAGTCGAAATTATATAAAAACGGCCTCTGTACAGCCGCTGTATGACTCCTGCACAACCCTTGTACGACCGCTGTTTGGCTAAAAAGTGCAGCACGACCCTTGTACGGCTGAGAAATATATTAAAAAACAGTTGCCGGGAAATATGTTACAAAAATATTTATTTAGCTAAGGCCAAACAGCGGCCGAACAAGGCCAGATTTTAACTATTTTTCTTGGCCATACAAGGGTCGTTTGCAGGACTTTTTGGCCAAACATCGGCCGTACAAGGGTGGTACAGCAACTGTAGAGAAGCCGTTTCGAAATAATCTCGACTTTACAACGAGTGTTCAGCTGCCGAACAGTGTTTAGTCTAGAAAGAAAACGAGCAGCTTTTTTAACTAATTTTATAAACAAAAACAATTCTTTTGCACCATACACTACTAACATCAGCACCGCCGAGTGAGACTTTCTTTTATTGTTGCTTATTAAAGCTAAATTAAAGCTTAGAACAATTTGGTGGCATATAACGGGCGTACATCAGCTGTAAGACTTAATTTAGGCCTTGTACGGCCGTTGTTTGACCTACATTTAGGAAACTACACTTTTTAGATTATTTTAAGGCCATGTTTCCCTTGTTCGGCCGTGTATTTGACCCATGTTCGACTGCTTTTCGCCCATTAATATTTTTACTCTGGAAACAAATGAAAAAATATTATGAACTATAGCGACACAAGTGGCGATATTAGCTGTGTTTTTTTCTAAGCGAATTATAAAAAACAACCCCTTATTGTATGAAAATTCGCTTCTAATCTCTTAAATAAGCGACTTTCATACAATAACAATTCGGTTTTTACAACTCGCTTAGAAAAAAACACAGCTATTATAAACATCAGCATCGGAAAGAGGCTTGCTTTTACCCAGTACCGGATGGAATATATTCCGAATATATGAAGCATCAATTACCTTGTAATGACCACTACTTCCGACTATATTACCTTACTATGCATAAAAGGCCTTACATTTAACATTGAATGAGACAGGAGGTAAGTGATCCCCTCCCTTCAGCATTACCTAGAAGTTATGGAGTAACATACTACTTGTATTAAGTTATAAAAATCACTGCATTACTTTTCCTTGTATGCTACATTACAGGTAATGAGGTATGAGTTAATTACTTCTGCTATATGCAGAGGCATTATTTTTTGAAAAAAGTAATGCTTCCTTACCTGGTAATTTATTCTGTATTAGTTCTATGGTAGCCACTGGCAAATCCGCTGCTGGGTAGTGTTGCCTATACATTTTCTGCTGAATAAGATCTTTGATAAATTTAATGGCATACAGCTGGCGTAAAGCAGCTGTACAGCTTAATTCAGGCCTTGTACAGCCGTTGTTTGACCCAACTTTCGGAAGCTAGGCTTTTTGGATTATTTTAAGACCGTGTTTGACCCTTGTATGGCCGTGCGGATCATGTTCGACCGTTTATATTTTTACTTGGATAGGCCTTGTGTGGCCGCTGTTTGGCCTTAGCTAAAAAAGCTGTTATTTTCCTCTGGTACGTACAAATTCAGATTTACGTTTTTAACTCTTTTCAATACTTTTCAGCTGTTTCTTAACACTAAATGAATGGGGTATTTTGGACTGCTTTTAGTTAAAATTTCATTTTAATAAGTTAAAAATAACTAATTTAAAATGTTGGGTAATATGTGAAAAATTAAAACAATTTTGAAATTTTTAGAACAAGTAGTTGACTTTATAGTCTAAATATTCAAACGAAAAACTAAAAATTTTAATCCTTAAGTAAAGATATATTCAATTTAGTTCTTAAGTTTTTCATCATAAAAAGTTGAAAAATTTAATTTAAAAGTAAGGAACTGAAATGCTCTAAGTGATATTTTTCTTTATTCTTTAATTTCATAAACACATTTCAAAGGAAAATTATCTAAGTAGTAGGTTGTTTTTAATGGACATAATGATTTAGTTAAAGAAGAAAACATACATTTTTCGTAATTAAGAACTTAAATCTGATTGCAGGAACAAGGCATCCGACAAATTATCAATTTTTCGAAATATTTTTAAATCATCCGCATATAAAAGACACTGTGAATTTTTTACTTTTGATTATTGATAACTAATATGAACAGTAACGGACCCAAAATGCTTCCCTGAAGAACACCCGAGGAAGCTATAAATGGTCTTGAAATTTTATTTTCAATATAAAAATGACATACCCTATTACTGAGATATGATCCAAACCAAATTAATAAATTTGAGTGAAACCCAATTTTCGCTAAGGGGTCGTCCATAAAATACGTTGCCAATTTAGAGGGGGAGGGGTTTTGAAATGCACTACGATAAGTAACGACAACTAAGATAAGTAACGACAGCGGGGGAGGTGTTTAGATATTGTAACGTTACCAAAAATTAAAAAAAATCTACGAAAAATCTCTAATTAATAACACAATCATTTCAAAAATTTTTAACCTTACATGTTTATGTTTGATCGTCTAAATTGATGGTTAACTTTTGTTTCAACGATTTTTTCCACCGCCTTTTCCCTCGACACAGGAACCTTTTGGTATTCCTTCACCATCTCAGCACACGTCTGAAAAATTTGGGTCTTTGCTTTTGCGACAGGCTTTGACACTAAGGCCTGAATGTTCTTGATCAAAGGAGATAGATCTTGATAAAGGAGATAGATGTTTCCCTTGTTCGGCCGTGTATTTGACCCATGTTCGACTGCTTTTCGCCCATTAATATTTTTACTCTGGAAACAAATGAAAAAATATTATGAACTATAGCGACACAAGTGGCGATATTAGCTGTGTTTTTTTCTAAGCGAATTATAAAAAACAACCCCTTATTGTATGAAAATTCGCTTCTAATCTCTTAAATAAGCGACTTTCATACAATAACAATTCGGTTTTTACAACTCGCTTAGAAAAAAACACAGCTATTATAAACATCAGCATCGGAAAGAGGCTTGCTTTTACCCAGTACCGGATGGAATATATTCCGAATATATGAAGCATCAATTACCTTGTAATGACCACTACTTCCGACTATATTACCTTACTATGCATAAAAGGCCTTACATTTAACATTGAATGAGACAGGAGGTAAGTGATCCCCTCCCTTCAGCATTACCTAGAAGTTATGGAGTAACATACTACTTGTATTAAGTTATAAAAATCACTGCATTACTTTTCCTTGTATGCTACATTACAGGTAATGAGGTATGAGTTAATTACTTCTGCTATATGCAGAGGCATTATTTTTTGAAAAAAGTAATGCTTCCTTACCTGGTAATTTATTCTGTATTAGTTCTATGGTAGCCACTGGCAAATCCGCTGCTGGGTAGTGTTGCCTATACATTTTCTGCTGAATAAGATCTTTGATAAATTTAATGGCATACAGCTGGCGTAAAGCAGCTGTACAGCTTAATTCAGGCCTTGTACAGCCGTTGTTTGACCCAACTTTCGGAAGCTAGGCTTTTTGGATTATTTTAAGACCGTGTTTGACCCTTGTATGGCCGTGCGGATCATGTTCGACCGTTTATATTTTTACTTGGATAGGCCTTGTGTGGCCGCTGTTTGGCCTTAGCTAAAAAAGCTGTTATTTTCCTCTGGTACGTACAAATTCAGATTTACGTTTTTAACTCTTTTCAATACTTTTCAGCTGTTTCTTAACACTAAATGAATGGGGTATTTTGGACTGCTTTTAGTTAAAATTTCATTTTAATAAGTTAAAAATAACTAATTTAAAATGTTGGGTAATATGTGAAAAATTAAAACAATTTTGAAATTTTTAGAACAAGTAGTTGACTTTATAGTCTAAATATTCAAACGAAAAACTAAAAATTTTAATCCTTAAGTAAAGATATATTCAATTTAGTTCTTAAGTTTTTCATCATAAAAAGTTGAAAAATTTAATTTAAAAGTAAGGAACTGAAATGCTCTAAGTGATATTTTTCTTTATTCTTTAATTTCATAAACACATTTCAAAGGAAAATTATCTAAGTAGTAGGTTGTTTTTAATGGACATAATGATTTAGTTAAAGAAGAAAACATACATTTTTCGTAATTAAGAACTTAAATCTGATTGCAGGAACAAGGCATCCGACAAATTATCAATTTTTCGAAATATTTTTAAATCATCCGCATATAAAAGACACTGTGAATTTTTTACTTTTGATTATTGATAACTAATATGAACAGTAACGGACCCAAAATGCTTCCCTGAAGAACACCCGAGGAAGCTATAAATGGTCTTGAAATTTTATTTTCAATATAAAAATGACATACCCTATTACTGAGATATGATCCAAACCAAATTAATAAATTTGAGTGAAACCCAATTTTCGCTAAGGGGTCGTCCATAAAATACGTTGCCAATTTAGAGGGGGAGGGGTTTTGAAATGCACTACGATAAGTAACGACAACTAAGATAAGTAACGACAGCGGGGGAGGTGTTTAGATATTGTAACGTTACCAAAAATTAAAAAAAATCTACGAAAAATCTCTAATTAATAACACAATCATTTCAAAAATTTTTAACCTTACATGTTTATGTTTGATCGTCTAAATTGATGGTTAACTTTTGTTTCAACGATTTTTTCCACCGCCTTTTCCCTCGACACAGGAACCTTTTGGTATTCCTTCACCATCTCAGCACACGTCTGAAAAATTTGGGTCTTTGCTTTTGCGACAGGCTTTGACACTAAGGCCTGAATGTTCTTGATCAAAGGAGATAGATCTTGATAAAGGAGATAGATGTTTCCCTTGTTCGGCCGTGTATTTGACCCATGTTCGACTGCTTTTCGCCCATTAATATTTTTACTCTGGAAACAAATGAAAAAATATTATGAACTATAGCGACACAAGTGGCGATATTAGCTGTGTTTTTTTCTAAGCGAATTATAAAAAACAACCCCTTATTGTATGAAAATTCGCTTCTAATCTCTTAAATAAGCGACTTTCATACAATAACAATTCGGTTTTTACAACTCGCTTAGAAAAAAACACAGCTATTATAAACATCAGCATCGGAAAGAGGCTTGCTTTTACCCAGTACCGGATGGAATATATTCCGAATATATGAAGCATCAATTACCTTGTAATGACCACTACTTCCGACTATATTACCTTACTATGCATAAAAGGCCTTACATTTAACATTGAATGAGACAGGAGGTAAGTGATCCCCTCCCTTCAGCATTACCTAGAAGTTATGGAGTAACATACTACTTGTATTAAGTTATAAAAATCACTGCATTACTTTTCCTTGTATGCTACATTACAGGTAATGAGGTATGAGTTAATTACTTCTGCTATATGCAGAGGCATTATTTTTTGAAAAAAGTAATGCTTCCTTACCTGGTAATTTATTCTGTATTAGTTCTATGGTAGCCACTGGCAAATCCGCTGCTGGGTAGTGTTGCCTATACATTTTCTGCTGAATAAGATCTTTGATAAATTTAATGGCATACAGCTGGCGTAAAGCAGCTGTACAGCTTAATTCAGGCCTTGTACAGCCGTTGTTTGACCCAACTTTCGGAAGCTAGGCTTTTTGGATTATTTTAAGACCGTGTTTGACCCTTGTATGGCCGTGCGGATCATGTTCGACCGTTTATATTTTTACTTGGATAGGCCTTGTGTGGCCGCTGTTTGGCCTTAGCTAAAAAAGCTGTTATTTTCCTCTGGTACGTACAAATTCAGATTTACGTTTTTAACTCTTTTCAATACTTTTCAGCTGTTTCTTAACACTAAATGAATGGGGTATTTTGGACTGCTTTTAGTTAAAATTTCATTTTAATAAGTTAAAAATAACTAATTTAAAATGTTGGGTAATATGTGAAAAATTAAAACAATTTTGAAATTTTTAGAACAAGTAGTTGACTTTATAGTCTAAATATTCAAACGAAAAACTAAAAATTTTAATCCTTAAGTAAAGATATATTCAATTTAGTTCTTAAGTTTTTCATCATAAAAAGTTGAAAAATTTAATTTAAAAGTAAGGAACTGAAATGCTCTAAGTGATATTTTTCTTTATTCTTTAATTTCATAAACACATTTCAAAGGAAAATTATCTAAGTAGTAGGTTGTTTTTAATGGACATAATGATTTAGTTAAAGAAGAAAACATACATTTTTCGTAATTAAGAACTTAAATCTGATTGCAGGAACAAGGCATCCGACAAATTATCAATTTTTCGAAATATTTTTAAATCATCCGCATATAAAAGACACTGTGAATTTTTTACTTTTGATTATTGATAACTAATATGAACAGTAACGGACCCAAAATGCTTCCCTGAAGAACACCCGAGGAAGCTATAAATGGTCTTGAAATTTTATTTTCAATATAAAAATGACATACCCTATTACTGAGATATGATCCAAACCAAATTAATAAATTTGAGTGAAACCCAATTTTCGCTAAGGGGTCGTCCATAAAATACGTTGCCAATTTAGAGGGGGAGGGGTTTTGAAATGCACTACGATAAGTAACGACAACTAAGATAAGTAACGACAGCGGGGGAGGTGTTTAGATATTGTAACGTTACCAAAAATTAAAAAAAATCTACGAAAAATCTCTAATTAATAACACAATCATTTCAAAAATTTTTAACCTTACATGTTTATGTTTGATCGTCTAAATTGATGGTTAACTTTTGTTTCAACGATTTTTTCCACCGCCTTTTCCCTCGACACAGGAACCTTTTGGTATTCCTTCACCATCTCAGCACACGTCTGAAAAATTTGGGTCTTTGCTTTTGCGACAGGCTTTGACACTAAGGCCTGAATGTTCTTGATCAAAGGAGATAGATCTTGATAAAGGAGATAGATGTTTCCCTTGTTCGGCCGTGTATTTGACCCATGTTCGACTGCTTTTCGCCCATTAATATTTTTACTCTGGAAACAAATGAAAAAATATTATGAACTATAGCGACACAAGTGGCGATATTAGCTGTGTTTTTTTCTAAGCGAATTATAAAAAACAACCCCTTATTGTATGAAAATTCGCTTCTAATCTCTTAAATAAGCGACTTTCATACAATAACAATTCGGTTTTTACAACTCGCTTAGAAAAAAACACAGCTATTATAAACATCAGCATCGGAAAGAGGCTTGCTTTTACCCAGTACCGGATGGAATATATTCCGAATATATGAAGCATCAATTACCTTGTAATGACCACTACTTCCGACTATATTACCTTACTATGCATAAAAGGCCTTACATTTAACATTGAATGAGACAGGAGGTAAGTGATCCCCTCCCTTCAGCATTACCTAGAAGTTATGGAGTAACATACTACTTGTATTAAGTTATAAAAATCACTGCATTACTTTTCCTTGTATGCTACATTACAGGTAATGAGGTATGAGTTAATTACTTCTGCTATATGCAGAGGCATTATTTTTTGAAAAAAGTAATGCTTCCTTACCTGGTAATTTATTCTGTATTAGTTCTATGGTAGCCACTGGCAAATCCGCTGCTGGGTAGTGTTGCCTATACATTTTCTGCTGAATAAGATCTTTGATAAATTTAATGGCATACAGCTGGCGTAAAGCAGCTGTACAGCTTAATTCAGGCCTTGTACAGCCGTTGTTTGACCCAACTTTCGGAAGCTAGGCTTTTTGGATTATTTTAAGACCGTGTTTGACCCTTGTATGGCCGTGCGGATCATGTTCGACCGTTTATATTTTTACTTGGATAGGCCTTGTGTGGCCGCTGTTTGGCCTTAGCTAAAAAAGCTGTTATTTTCCTCTGGTACGTACAAATTCAGATTTACGTTTTTAACTCTTTTCAATACTTTTCAGCTGTTTCTTAACACTAAATGAATGGGGTATTTTGGACTGCTTTTAGTTAAAATTTCATTTTAATAAGTTAAAAATAACTAATTTAAAATGTTGGGTAATATGTGAAAAATTAAAACAATTTTGAAATTTTTAGAACAAGTAGTTGACTTTATAGTCTAAATATTCAAACGAAAAACTAAAAATTTTAATCCTTAAGTAAAGATATATTCAATTTAGTTCTTAAGTTTTTCATCATAAAAAGTTGAAAAATTTAATTTAAAAGTAAGGAACTGAAATGCTCTAAGTGATATTTTTCTTTATTCTTTAATTTCATAAACACATTTCAAAGGAAAATTATCTAAGTAGTAGGTTGTTTTTAATGGACATAATGATTTAGTTAAAGAAGAAAACATACATTTTTCGTAATTAAGAACTTAAATCTGATTGCAGGAACAAGGCATCCGACAAATTATCAATTTTTCGAAATATTTTTAAATCATCCGCATATAAAAGACACTGTGAATTTTTTACTTTTGATTATTGATAACTAATATGAACAGTAACGGACCCAAAATGCTTCCCTGAAGAACACCCGAGGAAGCTATAAATGGTCTTGAAATTTTATTTTCAATATAAAAATGACATACCCTATTACTGAGATATGATCCAAACCAAATTAATAAATTTGAGTGAAACCCAATTTTCGCTAAGGGGTCGTCCATAAAATACGTTGCCAATTTAGAGGGGGAGGGGTTTTGAAATGCACTACGATAAGTAACGACAACTAAGATAAGTAACGACAGCGGGGGAGGTGTTTAGATATTGTAACGTTACCAAAAATTAAAAAAAATCTACGAAAAATCTCTAATTAATAACACAATCATTTCAAAAATTTTTAACCTTACATGTTTATGTTTGATCGTCTAAATTGATGGTTAACTTTTGTTTCAACGATTTTTTCCACCGCCATTTCCCTCGACACAGGAACCTTTTGGTATTCCTTCACCATCTCAGCACACGTCTGAAAAATTTGGGTCTTTGCTTTTGCGACAGGCTTTGACACTAAGGCCTGAATGTTCTTGATCAAAGGAGATAGATCTTGATAAAGGAGATAGATGTTTCCCTTGTTCGGCCGTGTATTTGACCCATGTTCGACTGCTTTTCGCCCATTAATATTTTTACTCTGGAAACAAATGAAAAAATATTATGAACTATAGCGACACAAGTGGCGATATTAGCTGTGTTTTTTTCTAAGCGAATTATAAAAAACAACCCCTTATTGTATGAAAATTCGCTTCTAATCTCTTAAATAAGCGACTTTCATACAATAACAATTCGGTTTTTACAACTCGCTTAGAAAAAAACACAGCTATTATAAACATCAGCATCGGAAAGAGGCTTGCTTTTACCCAGTACCGGATGGAATATATTCCGAATATATGAAGCATCAATTACCTTGTAATGACCACTACTTCCGACTATATTACCTTACTATGCATAAAAGGCCTTACATTTAACATTGAATGAGACAGGAGGTAAGTGATCCCCTCCCTTCAGCATTACCTAGAAGTTATGGAGTAACATACTACTTGTATTAAGTTATAAAAATCACTGCATTACTTTTCCTTGTATGCTACATTACAGGTAATGAGGTATGAGTTAATTACTTCTGCTATATGCAGAGGCATTATTTTTTGAAAAAAGTAATGCTTCCTTACCTGGTAATTTATTCTGTATTAGTTCTATGGTAGCCACTGGCAAATCCGCTGCTGGGTAGTGTTGCCTATACATTTTCTGCTGAATAAGATCTTTGATAAATTTAATGGCATACAGCTGGCGTAAAGCAGCTGTACAGCTTAATTCAGGCCTTGTACAGCCGTTGTTTGACCCAACTTTCGGAAGCTAGGCTTTTTGGATTATTTTAAGACCGTGTTTGACCCTTGTATGGCCGTGCGGATCATGTTCGACCGTTTATATTTTTACTTGGATAGGCCTTGTGTGGCCGCTGTTTGGCCTTAGCTAAAAAAGCTGTTATTTTCCTCTGGTACGTACAAATTCAGATTTACGTTTTTAACTCTTTTCAATACTTTTCAGCTGTTTCTTAACACTAAATGAATGGGGTATTTTGGACTGCTTTTAGTTAAAATTTCATTTTAATAAGTTAAAAATAACTAATTTAAAATGTTGGGTAATATGTGAAAAATTAAAACAATTTTGAAATTTTTAGAACAAGTAGTTGACTTTATAGTCTAAATATTCAAACGAAAAACTAAAAATTTTAATCCTTAAGTAAAGATATATTCAATTTAGTTCTTAAGTTTTTCATCATAAAAAGTTGAAAAATTTAATTTAAAAGTAAGGAACTGAAATGCTCTAAGTGATATTTTTCTTTATTCTTTAATTTCATAAACACATTTCAAAGGAAAATTATCTAAGTAGTAGGTTGTTTTTAATGGACATAATGATTTAGTTAAAGAAGAAAACATACATTTTTCGTAATTAAGAACTTAAATCTGATTGCAGGAACAAGGCATCCGACAAATTATCAATTTTTCGAAATATTTTTAAATCATCCGCATATAAAAGACACTGTGAATTTTTTACTTTTGATTATTGATAACTAATATGAACAGTAACGGACCCAAAATGCTTCCCTGAAGAACACCCGAGGAAGCTATAAATGGTCTTGAAATTTTATTTTCAATATAAAAATGACATACCCTATTACTGAGATATGATCCAAACCAAATTAATAAATTTGAGTGAAACCCAATTTTCGCTAAGGGGTCGTCCATAAAATACGTTGCCAATTTAGAGGGGGAGGGGTTTTGAAATGCACTACGATAAGTAACGACAACTAAGATAAGTAACGACAGCGGGGGAGGTGTTTAGATATTGTAACGTTACCAAAAATTAAAAAAAATCTACGAAAAATCTCTAATTAATAACACAATCATTTCAAAAATTTTTAACCTTACATGTTTATGTTTGATCGTCTAAATTGATGGTTAACTTTTGTTTCAACGATTTTTTCCACCGCCTTTTCCCTCGACACAGGAACCTTTTGGTATTCCTTCACCATCTCAGCACACGTCTGAAAAATTTGGGTCTTTGCTTTTGCGACAGGCTTTGACACTAAGGCCTGAATGTTCTTGATCAAAGGAGATAGATCTTGATAAAGGAGATAGATGTTTCCCTTGTTCGGCCGTGTATTTGACCCATGTTCGACTGCTTTTCGCCCATTAATATTTTTACTCTGGAAACAAATGAAAAAATATTATGAACTATAGCGACACAAGTGGCGATATTAGCTGTGTTTTTTTCTAAGCGAATTATAAAAAACAACCCCTTATTGTATGAAAATTCGCTTCTAATCTCTTAAATAAGCGACTTTCATACAATAACAATTCGGTTTTTACAACTCGCTTAGAAAAAAACACAGCTATTATAAACATCAGCATCGGAAAGAGGCTTGCTTTTACCCAGTACCGGATGGAATATATTCCGAATATATGAAGCATCAATTACCTTGTAATGACCACTACTTCCGACTATATTACCTTACTATGCATAAAAGGCCTTACATTTAACATTGAATGAGACAGGAGGTAAGTGATCCCCTCCCTTCAGCATTACCTAGAAGTTATGGAGTAACATACTACTTGTATTAAGTTATAAAAATCACTGCATTACTTTTCCTTGTATGCTACATTACAGGTAATGAGGTATGAGTTAATTACTTCTGCTATATGCAGAGGCATTATTTTTTGAAAAAAGTAATGCTTCCTTACCTGGTAATTTATTCTGTATTAGTTCTATGGTAGCCACTGGCAAATCCGCTGCTGGGTAGTGTTGCCTATACATTTTCTGCTGAATAAGATCTTTGATAAATTTAATGGCATACAGCTGGCGTAAAGCAGCTGTACAGCTTAATTCAGGCCTTGTACAGCCGTTGTTTGACCCAACTTTCGGAAGCTAGGCTTTTTGGATTATTTTAAGACCGTGTTTGACCCTTGTATGGCCGTGCGGATCATGTTCGACCGTTTATATTTTTACTTGGATAGGCCTTGTGTGGCCGCTGTTTGGCCTTAGCTAAAAAAGCTGTTATTTTCCTCTGGTACGTACAAATTCAGATTTACGTTTTTAACTCTTTTCAATACTTTTCAGCTGTTTCTTAACACTAAATGAATGGGGTATTTTGGACTGCTTTTAGTTAAAATTTCATTTTAATAAGTTAAAAATAACTAATTTAAAATGTTGGGTAATATGTGAAAAATTAAAACAATTTTGAAATTTTTAGAACAAGTAGTTGACTTTATAGTCTAAATATTCAAACGAAAAACTAAAAATTTTAATCCTTAAGTAAAGATATATTCAATTTAGTTCTTAAGTTTTTCATCATAAAAAGTTGAAAAATTTAATTTAAAAGTAAGGAACTGAAATGCTCTAAGTGATATTTTTCTTTATTCTTTAATTTCATAAACACATTTCAAAGGAAAATTATCTAAGTAGTAGGTTGTTTTTAATGGACATAATGATTTAGTTAAAGAAGAAAACATACATTTTTCGTAATTAAGAACTTAAATCTGATTGCAGGAACAAGGCATCCGACAAATTATCAATTTTTCGAAATATTTTTAAATCATCCGCATATAAAAGACACTGTGAATTTTTTACTTTTGATTATTGATAACTAATATGAACAGTAACGGACCCAAAATGCTTCCCTGAAGAACACCCGAGGAAGCTATAAATGGTCTTGAAATTTTATTTTCAATATAAAAATGACATACCCTATTACTGAGATATGATCCAAACCAAATTAATAAATTTGAGTGAAACCCAATTTTCGCTAAGGGGTCGTCCATAAAATACGTTGCCAATTTAGAGGGGGAGGGGTTTTGAAATGCACTACGATAAGTAACGACAACTAAGATAAGTAACGACAGCGGGGGAGGTGTTTAGATATTGTAACGTTACCAAAAATTAAAAAAAATCTACGAAAAATCTCTAATTAATAACACAATCATTTCAAAAATTTTTAACCTTACATGTTTATGTTTGATCGTCTAAATTGATGGTTAACTTTTGTTTCAACGATTTTTTCCACCGCCTTTTCCCTCGACACAGGAACCTTTTGGTATTCCTTCACCATCTCAGCACACGTCTGAAAAATTTGGGTCTTTGCTTTTGCGACAGGCTTTGACACTAAGGCCTGAATGTTCTTGATCAAAGGAGATACCGTATGACATGTACTGTCCTTCTCAGAAAGAAGAAATCGGTTCAAGGTTGTGTCCTACCTGCAGCTTGTATTTCGTTTTTAAAACTTCTATGAATTGTCAT
Source organism: Dichetophora obliterata (assembly GCA_963920525.1). Lineage (NCBI taxonomy): Eukaryota > Metazoa > Arthropoda > Insecta > Diptera > Sciomyzidae > Dichetophora > Dichetophora obliterata. The sequence goes on along the minus strand of OY986436.1, from coordinate 238,103,419 downwards.
AAGTTTGTATTATATCGTTTACAATAAATCGGAATAAAACATACTATTTAAATAAATCAATTTTCAGAAAGCATTTACACAAAAACACAGAACTTGGTGCAGCTCGGGTGCAGCCTTTAAGGGTACTCTGTCAAAGACCAGGTGAATTTCTTTACGTAAGAAATGAGGATTCACCTGAATGGGTCGACATAGAATCCGATGAAAATTTCTATTTTGAAGAATCCTCAACAAAGCTACCAGCTTCTTCTATCCCAGTGATTGAGAGCATCGAATCTTGGATCACAGCTTTTACAGATGATATTAATTATTGATTTTTTTTCCAATTGTTCCTTTAATGTATCTAGTCATACTAGTCACTAATACTAGTGAAAATTGTCAGAGCTAGTCAAAATATATATTCATTCGAATGAATTAATTTCATATGTCACGTTACTGTATGGGGGGGGGGAGGGGTTTTAAAAAGCACTACGAAAAGTAACGCAAGGGGAGGGGGGTAAAAAATTCCGGATAATCAGTAACGTAGTTTATGGACGACCCCTAACTTTTTTAACAAAATGTCGTGAAAGTCTTTGTCGAAGGCTTTCGAAAAGTCTGTGTAGATGGAATCAACCTGATACCCCTGTTGGAAAGCCGAAATACAATATTCCGAAAAAATTGTAAGGTTTGTTACTGTTGAACGACCAGGTACAAAACCATGTTGGCATGGAGATAGAAAGCGTTTTACACCAAAATATACTTTTCCTTTTACTATAAGTTTAAAGAATTTTGATACCGAAGTTAGTTTGGATATTGGTCTATAGTTTTCAATATTGTTTTTGTTTCCAGATTTTAAAAAATGGGACATAAATTACACTATCCAGTCAGGAAGAAAAACCCCCGTAGATAAAGACTTATTAACGATAAGCTGAAGAGGTTTTGCCAGGGGCTTACAGCAGTTTTTTAATAGGATACCCGAGAGACCATCCGAATCAGATTTAGTTGCAGTCTTGGGATTCAAAATTCCTTCCAGTACATCATTCTCAAAGACATAAACCGCTCCAGATATCACCAGAACATGTACACTCTAAAAAATAAGTGTAAGTTTACGACTATTATTGTAGTAATAATTTGTCGAAAATTCATTAGAATTGTAATTTTCTCACAATTTTTAAAGTAATCTTTAATTTTTTCAACTAAAACGTAAATTAAAGTAAAATTGAACACATGTTGTTTTATTTTGCTATACTAAAAATATCAATATAAATCAATTTTTAAAGCAATCTAAAAAATTTTTAAAATTAGCATAAATTTTAGTAAAATTAAACATCAGAAGTTGTATTTTGCTATTATATCAATAGTGAAAATTTATACTAGTACATTAACTGTTTTAAAATGCAGCGATTTTTTAACTTTCAACAACGGTAACAGTCATGCATACATACATTTATTTCTCATTCCAGTTTTCTTATAATCGCGTAAGGACGTTTGTTTTTGGTGCTGTTGTTTTATTAAAATTAATTATGTTAAGCACAAATATTTTCATTCAGTTAAAGAGTCAAGTCAAGCAATATGTATTAGTAAAAATATGTAAAAGAGGTATGTATTAGTGCATAAAGAACGTAAATTTAATGACTTTAGCCCTAATTTCCAAAATGCAGTAGCATGTTCTTTACTTAGAACTTTTATGAAGTGCACATATTTAATTTTACTATAACATCAAAAGTAAATTCAGTGTTGAATTTTACTACAAATTAGTTAAACACATGTTGAATTTTAGTAGATGTGTTGATTTAATACAGAAACAGCAGCCAAACTGTTGCCTACAAGTAAATTTCAACAAAAACTTTTTAGAGTGTAGTTAAAAGTACAAAATTCGAGATTTGCCGTTTCAAGAGCATTTTTTGAGATTTTTTCCCTGTAAACCATGCAAGCTGGAATATCAGAGCGCTTCTTTTTCGAATTTATATAACTCCAGAATGTCTTAGGAAATGTCAAAATGTGTTTGAGATTGCAATTCGTGTGAAACTGTATGCCTCATTTCTTTAAAGTAGAGTGCAAACCAGAGGCGTATAAAAGGGGACTATACGGATACGAGCTCTTCAAAGCCAATTTCGTGCAAGTGAAATAATTTTACTTTCTACCATCACATAGTATACTTGCCAAATAATTAAAATATCTCATTAGTTATATAATTTCATTGCCAAACTATACAACTTTTACTATAAAAAGCATTTTAAAGTCTTAAAATCATACATAGTATATAATATCAATATCATATCATTACTTATATCACTACTTTGCATTATCATCAAATTGTTTATCATAATAATTCAAGAAAAAAAATTAACTTTTATCCTAATAATAAACTGCTTCTATATTTATTTATATGTTCATAAAAAAAAACAAAATTCTCCCTTTATAAAAATGCAATCATGACTAGCTGTTACGATTTAGTTGCTGGTACCATAATATCAACAAGATAAAGTATGTGACACTTTTGAACGAAGTTTGGTTTATTAATCCATGTCTGAAAGTATATTAAGGAAAATTGCTAAAGTACAAATCTTTGAGACTGGGAATGTCCATGTTTTTCTCAAAACGGATTTAGTTTTTGTCATATCTTGTGAATACTGCTCAAATGTGCTTAGTTTTCTTATTTGAAACATTTACATAAAATATCAATAAATACGTTCTGTTGTGAGAACTTTTGACGCAACAAGGAGCTCTCAATGTAATATCTTGCTAAAAAATGTTAATTACCATATAAAACTAGAATGGAAATTTAAGTAACGTAACGCCAGATCAAAAAGCCTGATAAAAAAAATCCAGAGAAGATTTTTTAATTTGAGCACTTGGAAAATAAACTTATGTTATTTTAATGTTCGTTTCGAAATTCTGAAAATACTAAAATTCTGAAAGATAATTAGTATTTAAGAAATTGAAATCCCTCATATAAAGCCTTTATTGATTAAAGAAGTCAATATTGCTAGCCTCAGCTCGTTTTTTATAAAATTTATTTCGTAGATTTTTTAATTTCAATAAACCAGGAGTGTACCAAGGCAGCTTATAATTTTTTTAATGTGGTTTTTAGAAACATGCTTTTAACATACGTATTGTATATCTGATATAATTGATTTAAAGATCAAAAAACAATCAAGAGCACTAAAAGAAAAAGAGCTTATTAAACCGATGTATGCCATTAAAAATGTTATCCAAAAGATTAAAATCGGAAGCATTAAAATTAAAATCATTAGTGGTTTTAGTCTCACAACGGAGAAAATTAAATAATTAAAATTTAATAGGTATAGGATAATGATGTATACTGGATATAGATATAGAAAACCCTGATTCATCATAGCAAAGTTAATACTTTTACTTATAAATACTAGATCCAATACTTTGTTTAGTTTATTAAGACAACCATTTATCTGCAATAAATCCAGTCTAAGAAAACTGTTAACAACCAATAATTCAAAATAACTATTAGCATTCAAAGGCATATAGCCTATATCTGCAGACATTTGAGACCATATCATTTTATTGAAGTTGAACTCATCAAGTATACAGAAATTATGATTCTTGTTCTCATTTTGCACGAGATTCATACTGTTTTCGACATGCGCTTTTTATAGTTCAAAACCACTATTCTCGGCACTATTCCACAATTCAACAATTTTTCTTACAAAATTAAAGTCTGCACTTTCAAATTAAGATTGACTTGCAACTAACAAATCTCGAAGTATTGAATAATTAATTAGAATCGAATCAAATGCTTTTAAGCAACTTTGTGCGAAACAGATACTTTTGCAGAAAATATAGATAAACATGTACTGGAGTGCAATTTTACATATGTGCCATTGGAGAATTGCAACTGATAACTGCTTGCAATGGGCAACATGTTGCATTCTTAATTATGCGACTTTACGATGAGGAATTGTAAATATTCGTCACTTGAGCATCCAAACAAACTTCAGCTGCAGCCAAACAAGCATCCGAAGAATTTACAAAGAGATCCGAATGTGCAATGCATTTTAAGATTTAAGTTAAATTAAGACTGTTGCTGACTTTACATTTACACACAAAATTGAGAGAAAAATCTTTGCTATCGTACGTAGTGTTTGGAAAACAGTTTGCATTTAATTTCAAATTATTTGCATTCAAACTTTTACCACATTCTTATTTACACCTACACTTAAATCCGGCTTAAATAAAAACATTTTCATTTTAATAGCATTCAAGTTTGTTAAAAATGATTTTGTTTCGTTGAGGTAAGCTAAAGCTTTTAATCATTTTATAATTACTTAAGATTAATAGGGGATTTTCATTGATTTAAAAGGATTTTTTAACAAATGCTTTTAAAAATATAAAGCAACAGATTTGTTGCATAAATTTTCTCCATTATTAAATGAAATTAATTAACAAGCAATAATGTGCAGTGGTTGGCTACTTTTCATTAAAATTGTAAATTGCCAATAATTTAAGCACTTATATTATGCAAATTGACTTTTCAAGCTCAAATTTTTTTACATAATTGTGAGGTAATAAAATTCAAAATTTTGCATTGTTCTACCGCAATTAATAAACTTTATTAGATTTTTGTGGTCAAAAAATGTATTTATATATTTACCAGTGGAATTTGCAGTTAGTAAATATTTTTGTAATTTTGTATTTTGGTCGTTTTTATGTTTCAGTCGTGTAAACAGAATATTGTTATTTTTTTTTTAATGTTAACTCATATAATCATAAAATTAATTTCAATGCAGCAGTAATAAATTTTATCTAATAAAAAAAGTAAAACGCTATTTCGTGTTTTTTAATGCCGTTGTAATAATAATACATATATCATAAATAAATCATTAACATGTATGTAAATAAAAGCAATGCATTAATTAACATAATTTATGGCCAATACATTACAAATATTACAAAACAAATGTAAACTTACAAGTCTTAAAATTGTAAAAAAATGCATTTATTGTACACATATGTATATTTTTTTTTTTGTTCATCAACTAGCTTATTGCTTAAAAAAAAAACAAAATATATAAAATTATTAATTGTTTTAATCGCTTTTGTTCGCTAGCTCACCTGATGACGCCATTTTGCAGACAATACAAATGACGATGCATGCATTTCCGGTTAAGCGGAAATGCTTTATCATGCTCAGCAACAACAACAATGTCAACAACAATGAACAAGGTTATAAATAATGTCAACACTTTTGTAAATAACTTTTCTACGCTCTACGTTGCAGGAATTGTCATTGTTGTTATTGCTATTGTTGTTTTACTCCATCAAAGTCAATTTAACTTCTTTTCCCTTCCCTTCGCTCTTACATCAACAATGTGCAATCTTATCGGTCTTTAGAAAATTGGAAAACATTTTTTGTTTTTTTTTTTTTCCTTTTTCCCTCTCTATGGCGGTCCTTTTATAAATGGTGAGGATGTGTTACTTTTCAATCAAACTGATTGAGCTACACTAAGCAACATATATTAAAATCGTGAGCGGAATTGGCAACAAAACGAGTTGTCTTACTTGTGAGCTCTATATATGCGTGAGTGAGTAACGTTGAGCTGTGTATCGAAACTTTTTTACCGTTCTGGGCAATCATTTGTTCTGAAATGTTTCCGCATAATTATACCGTATTTTTCCAGAACCAAGAATATTGAGAGAACTAAGAGCGTGTTGGTCATATTTCACGATGATTGAGTTTTGTGCATTTTTAATTTGAATTTCTGAATTGATTGTTAAGACTATTATTATTTTTATGTCATTGTTTTTTGACCTTTCGACAAATAACACGTCCACATCCATTCACACCGCCTACTAAAGGCATGATAATAGTTTCAGCGTATGCACAAGAACTTAGTTTATAACTCAGAACTGAATTGAAATATTGAAATATTGACATGATTCTTTTGACCCAGTCGGCAAGGTCAGCACTCCGTAGCGCTGCTAGGAGGCTTTTATATAGGTTTCGTAGAAAAGACCATTTCCTTTTTATAAAAAATTTCGTATGCCTACCGCTTTCGTTACTCTAAAAATGCCTTCTAGAAGCACTCTTTTGAGGATGCATTGTATGCAAAGACTTTCTTAACCCTAGGATATGCGACTGTGCTTTTCGAGGCCCATTTTGACTTTGAGAAGTCGTAAATTTTTTTTCTCGGCTCTGAGCGCCGAAATATTTTATGCCAACTACCGCATATGTTTTCTAGACATAACAAAACACACTAAAAAGAATTTGCATTACTTTCATAGAACAAACTTATCAGTTTTTATAATAAGGACGTAAGTGAACCTACTGAGCCTCGCGAGACCCGTCCTGTAAGCTACTTATTAAAATATGTTCAAACAAAATCGATTACGTTCCACGACTTTATTACGCTATATGTGTAAAGCTCTTGCGTGCATATGGTCACATTACATATTTATTGTTTTATTATAAGTAATATTTGAAATGTCGGGAATAAGTGAGGAAGTGTGGCAAGAGCTTGATATTGTTCTCAATTTTTTAGGCTGCTGACTGACTGGCAGCAGCTCACTGAGTCACTGAGGACAGTATTTTTCCTACTAAAAACTAGAGAATGAAGAAGTCTATCCTTTCGGAAAAACAAGCCTCATAAATTGCTGGATTTCAACGAAAATAAACCAGTTTTCAGCACTATGGACCAGATGCTCAGTTGTTACTCTTTCAAGAGTGGCAAAAACCTATAAACGGATAAACATCGTAAATTTCTAAAGGTTTTGACTTACCAGTTTGTTACTTCTCACATGACAAATAGGACAATGAATAGCAACGTTCAAATTTCAATTTAATGTTTCTGTCAATAGTTATTAAAAAAAAATATTTTATTCATTCGTAATTCTACCTTTGTTACAACATACACAATTACATTACCCTGAATTATATGGAACGGCAAGACAGTGAGTTGTGCAATGATCAGAACGGCAAAAAGAGGCGCAAAACAATCTTGTCGTGTAAAAAAATGCAAAGAAATTCATATGACTTGAACACAAAACCACGCAGAAAATTTGTCAGCGCCATGGCTACGCTGCTGAATAGTTACAAATGCAGCACAACAGTTCAACGATCATTACCTCATTTTTAGTTTTTGTAAGTTTGTGTTTAAAAAAAATATAAATCAGTAAAAAGTTAATTTGTGCCATAAAAAAAAGTAATTTTATTTTTAAGGCATCCTAGCCCCCTAGATGCTAGGGATGCCCCACAAACAGATGTAGTGTCTAACAATACTTCTACATAATAGCAGCTTACGATAGGACATCTAGATGAACGAAAATGGTAAAGACACCTGGCCATGATTTATGGGCTTCTCGAGGCCCAGCAGGGTCACTTACCGCTTCCTAGGCGGTCGCACATCCTAGGGTTAAAAGAAAAAAATTTGTGTTATTTTTATACAGGCGGAAAACTGCAGGCATTATAAACATTAACTTAAAATCAAATTTGGCACTGATCATCTTCTGATTTGAGCCCACGGCGCACAGTGCTTTGCGCTCATACAAATTTGGAAATATATATAAGGGGTGTTCCTATGAAATTTTGTATGCTTAGTAAATTTAAGATATTTAAGAATAAGACCACAAATAGCTTAATTCAGTGAGTCCTTAAGGGTACCTCCCTTGGACCTATATTTAATGTTTACATAATTTTGTATGAGGGGTAGACACAAAAGTTGGCCGATCTTATTAAAACTTAGTCAGAAGGCTTAGAATATAAAGTAATAGATTTATACATTCAATGATTCGAATCGATAAGTTTTTAGGGGTACCTCCTTTGAACCTCTATTATTTTTTTAAATGATTGTAATTTCAAGCAATTTATTGATTTGGAGGTATTTTCAAAATCGATTTTTGCAAGAAGGCGGAAAAAAACGGAATTTATCTATTCATAGCCTTTAAGATAATGGTCCAAAGTTATCAATTTTGAAAAAAGCTGCCGTTTATAATTTTCATAATATTAGTAAATGTCTATCCAAATTGGCAAAATTGGTCGTTAAAGGTAGTTTTTTTTTTTTTGAAAATTCACCAAAATTCTATTCTTTTTTTTCAAAAATTCTTCAAACCAAAATGAAGCAGTCTTTTTTTTAAAAAGCTTTGTTACTTTTATTTTCGATTACAAATGTATTTTTAGAAGAATTTTTCCTGTGAGCGTCAAGAACACATCGGACACTTCCTTGCAAGTTACTAAAAAATTAGACAAGTTTTGCATGATGCCATGTCAAATTTATAATAATTTAACAAAAATATTTTGGATTTACCTTAATGGGATCATATCTTTCCAATGATATCAAATTTGTACAATTCCGAGACCAAAAATATTTTATTTATTTACACTGTGCAAAGCACTGTGCGTTCTCTCGTGTGCCGGTGCGATATGTTATCCACTCGACTGTCGCAGTTCTTCACAAAGTTTTGCTTATTTTGCGATCTAACAAATGCAAGCAAGCATTCTGGAACGTGGATTCGAGATCGAGCATTTTTCCATATAAATGTTTTTATATCATATGATTTAAAAAGTTTTAAAATTCGGAGACGTGGCACATTTGGATATCATGGCCATAAATAGAAAAAAGTAAGATATTTGATATTGTTAAAAAATTTGTTTACTAGTCGACAGTTCATACATCAGATAAGGAAAACCAAAATAAAAACACTCACAGATCTTTAACAGTTTAATCAGAAAATGGCTCGAAATTTTAAATTGTTTTAATGAAAAGAAATTGAGAAAATCGCTTGTTTTGAAATGAAAAAATAATAAAAATATAAGAATGTTTCTTAAAATATAGTTTTTTTCTTGTTATTGCAACAAATTTATTTTTTGTGTTTTTTTTAAATAACCATTTTTAGTGCATGAAAGCTATAACTTTGGAAACTTAAGCAGGTAAAACAAAAACATCAAAAAGCATCTTTGTAAATATTTACAATTATGCAGAACTATATATATTTAAAGAAAAATATCGTTCTTGGTATGAGAACTTGGCATGCCCCTCGTCTCTTATCTTGTACGTCCTTTTGACATATCGATGTCATTGACAGGGGCGAACGGACCGAACGGACCGAACATGCATTACCATGGTTTTTACAATTCTCCTGTCCGATTGGATCATACCTGTAAAGGTTTATATTCCAAAGGGATATGCTGCCATCAGCCGAACTACAGGGAGGTGTCAAAAAAAAACTTACACATTCTTATTTTTTCTCTTATGTCTTGATTTTATGATATGTAGCCCCCAGATAAGATGTATTAGGAAAGGATATTCAAATAAAAAAATCGATTTTCGACTTCTTATTTTTTAAAATTTTTCAATGAATGGTTCTTCGAAGTCGATTTTTTTACCTAAATAATCGATTACAATCGGTTTTTCGACTTTTCCCATTATCTCTTACATCATTTTTGATATACTGAGAATAAAAGAGTTCAAAATATGCTAACCTCAATTCCATGTATATTTGAAAATAAACATATTTTTTTTTTAATAAAGCTTCTTAAGTATATATTGTAATCCTTATTTTATTAAAAATTATTAATTAAAAAAAGATAAAAACAAATTAAGAGAAAACAAACATAGAACTAAATAAATCCGTTTTGACTAGATTTCAAGAAACACTTCTGTAAAAAATAAAAGCGAATTGGAATGGATTTCTTTTATATTACGATAATTCAATAATTTAAATTATGTTACGATATTATTTTTGTTAGATGTCCTCACCAATTGAACGCAGAAAGACTAACATATTGAAATGCTTTGGCTTAAGACGGTCGCGTAATTGGTTGGCGATAATACCTGCATGCAAGAACAAGCGTTCGCAAGGTACGGACGTTGCAACTATAGGCAAAACTATTTGTTTAGTATCCCACACGAAAGGTAACTCACCTCACATTGTATCTCATAATAAAAATTAAGTTTTGTTTAATTTACGATTTGCTGGTGGTTGTGCAAGGTACTAGTCGACTTTTCGACTACTCGTTTATCCTTCCCTAGTATGTATGTATCAAGTGCTTAAAATATTTGATATATATGATACTAAAATAGTTATTTGACTAGTAGGGAATGATCTTCAACTGGGTCGAAGCTAAAATACCCTCACAGCGACTTACATTCGGGTAAGTATATTCGAAATTTTGAATGTTTTTTTTATATGGAAGACGTCACTTTGTGTGGATGATAGTCGTAATTTTCTTTCAATTTCTACAAATATAAAACTCAGAGCACACTTTTAGAGAGCATTTTAAGCATGTTAAGTACCCAGAAGAAAATTGTCAGAGTACTGTGTAGTCTCTTGCATGGTTTCATGCATTACTTTCGTAGCACTACTTTTGTGTACGAAAATCAAAGACATGCAGCAATATTCTACTTGATAATCGATGTATGCTGAATCTGAACAAAAAGGTTAATTTTACTACTTTCTCACACAATTTTAATGTGGAAAAAAAGCAATAGAAAAGAGAAGCAATAAAAAAAGCAATAAAAAAAGCATCATTCCGTTATTTTCTTTGCATTTTTTTTTTTTTTGTTTATGCTGCTCTTGTAACTGAATAGTATTGTAGCTCGAATTGATACTTTTCCGCACACAACTGTATCGATAAGTAAGGTTTACTTATTTTCCTAAACACTAACTGAATAATACTGTAGCCTGAATTGATACTTTTCAGCGCACAGTTACATCGAGAAAGTAGTAAATCTGCTAACTTTCCCATGCACTGATAGATGCAAGAAGTAGCTAGACTTGATACTTTGCCGCAAACAATGTGTGTCGAAAATTTATTGATACTGAGGCGGCCAAGTGCTGTAAAGAGTAATAAAAAGTTGTATTAGAACTTGAAGCGCTTCATAGTGTTTAGCACAGCATGTATATTGTAAGCAGCAAATTTCCTTCTGGGTACTGAATTAGTTTTTGAAGAATTTATGAAGGTTCTACTACATTAATGACGCCATTTTTTATGGGAGGTAGACGAAGTTTTTATTAGATTGTGCGAAATTTCAAACTCAGTGAATATATTGAAAATCAAAACATATATCAAGATTTTCAAGTCATTGTATAATTTTTTTTTTTTTTTGCTATTTAAAGATATTTTGCCGTTTTGATAAAGTCACTTTCATCCGATTTTGTTAAATTATAAAATATTAATACGGATATCAAATATCAAAAAGCTCATATGAAAAACTTAAAATCCATATATTAATTTTTACAAAATTTAAGGATATTTTACTGTTTTGATAAAGTCACTTTGTATGGAAGGTAGGAGTGGTTTTCATCCGATTTGGCTTATTTTTAAACTTAACCTGTGTTTTTTTAAATAAAATCTTAAGGATTGAATTTCATTTCGATAGCTTTTAAATTACGGCTGTATTCGTTATCACAAACAGATAGATGGACATGGCTAAAAATCAACTAGAGTGGTGATGTTTATCAATAATGTATACACTTTGCTTTGCCTACCATGAATCCTTATAGGCATTACAAACTGGTGCCCAAAAAATTCGTATGTAAGTTGGGCGTGTCAGTGAGCGGATTTGATGCAAACATATATATTTCATATTTAACTGTGCAAAGAACTTATACCAAATTTTGGGGCTCGAGGTGTATTTTTACTATATTTTACAAAAAAATTGGTTTGGAAGGTGGGCGTTTCGGTGGGTGGATTTGATGAAAACTTATACATATTTCATATTTAACTGTACAAAGCACTCATACCAAATTTCAAAGCTCTAGGTATGTTTTTACTGTTTATGGCCAAAACTTGTATGAAGTACTCCCACTGTGCGCGGGTTTCAGACCCAGCTCAGCCAAAAAAATAAATTGTTTGTGTTTTTTTTTTAAATTTAGATTTTATTACAAATTTCTCTGTTCCTTAAAAATGTTTCTAAAACTTTTAAAAATTTTTTTCATATGAAATGAAATGAAAAGAGAAGACTCAAACTCCTCAAAAGGTAGGCCATACATACAGAAGCACTCTTCAAAACCGCAATCATGGAAGGTATATGAACGCCAATAGCACTACTAGCATGCCTTCTTTTGCTTAGTCCTAGTGTAATTTTCCAGTGACTAACCTAACCTAAGGTTAATACGGATGCCTCCTGACAGAGGCTCACATAGACAAATTCTGGTCCTTAGTGGTGCTGGTTACAAGTAAATAAATCTTTGTGCTAATTTGAAGTCTGTAAAGATTTATGTTGAGTTTGCAAATTTTAGCAGGTATTCCATAGATACTTTGGCTACATCTTTTAGTGACAGCAACGTCGATGAGTCTTCCAGTATCGATTTAAGTAGGGAGGGGCACGTGCTTAATAGGTGATCTAGGGTCTCCACCGTGCCTGGTTCTTTGCACTTCCTGAAGTTGTCATCCGTGATGATGCCCAGCTACCTCTTTTTGACTGCTGCCATGCAGTGACCAGTGAGAATTCCCACTAGTGTCTGAACGGCTTATATTCTCAAGAATATTTACATCTCATTTTTTACTATCTGAAGTTGCAGACAATGGTTGCAGAGATGTGACATCTGAACAGTGCCCTATTCGTTTGTTTCTCTGCTTCTAAAAACAATACATCAATTCATATCCCCACTAGTAAAAATTTGTCGGTCATGTCATTTTAATGCAGAACTGAAAATTATTAATCTTTATGAAAATTATTAATCTCTATACTTTAACCAGAACATAGTTTTATTTACAACATAGCTAAATAAAACAGTTTATAATAACAGTAAATAATAACAGTTTATTCAATTGTTACATTTATTGCGAAAATAATTTGTGGCACCATTTGCTTTTTTTCGGTGAGTTCTCTTTTGTTTTCGTTCATGGTTTGCGAAAATTTGACAATCTTTCCACGTTCAGAAATGCAATAATTGGATGTAAATTAACTGCATATCTTAGTGCTCGTAACTGAATGTATCTTCATAAACTCATACATAAAAAACACCTCATTACTTGTTTGAAAAGCTCCAGTTTCGTTTATCTAGAAGAAGTCATGTTTTAATAGTTCATAGGCATTATTCGTTACATTCGTCTCACCTTTTTTCATTAACGCCATTAAAATATGGAATGCTCTAACTAGTAAGTTAAGAGAAATTAGTGGGAGAGGTGATTTTAGGCGCTCTATCTTATCTTTTTATTCTTCCTCTTAGTTTTTTAACTCTTTATTACTTTATTTTCTCTATTCTTTGGTCTTTATTAATAATTCTTAGCATTTAATTTCAAATAAGATTTAATTTAGTATCTAAGATATTTGTTTTTATGACCCTTTATGTGTAGTATAATATAATTTTTTCAAGCCTATGCCTAAATCGTACCATAAAAGAACCTAGTTCTTATTGTACCAACATGTTCTCTAAATAAATAAAAAAAAATAAATAAATAAAATAAATAAAATCTTTTTGTGTTGCTTTCATTTCATTCGCCTATTCAGCTTTTACAGCGTTTAATATTAATTCCAAATTTCTTTTGTTCTTTAAATACATTTGTTAATAATTTTGTGTTATTTTTTCTTATTGTTTAATTTTAAATTAAAGGCTCTGTATTATGGAAAGAATTTTTTTTGTTGCAAGTATCCTTATAATTTTCATTCTAATTATTTGATCTTAAGTCAAGAGTAGTACTCATTACTTTATTTAAGAGGAGAGTCAGTAGTAAAGAGAATATCAAGAACTTAAGTTAGAAAAGAGTATTGTCGATAGAAATTTAATTTTCCTGTTATATTTTCTTCACATTTTATACTTCAAGCAAAACGTAAATTCATTTTTTATGGCAAATATTGAAGACAATCTGTGAGTTCAAATTTAATTTGAACCATATTGAACTAATATTTTTTTTTTGTCTAAGTAGACGTAGTAGAACCAGTCCTTGTAGTTTGTATGAACTTTAAATATAAATAACTCTTATATATGTAGAAAATAGAATTTAACCTAACTATAAGCTTTCAAAAAGCTCCAGAAAATATGCATTTAAGTTTCATTTGCAATAGAAAATTTATTATTTTAGAGTGATTTATGTTCGAATAATAAAAAAAAATAACAATTTCAATCAAAACAAAATCGTATATATTTCAGAAAAACAACAAATTTCAAATTTAAGCTATGCAATATAAATCAGTTCTACTGGCATTTAAGTATAGAAGCTTTAAATTAAATTCCGGAATTGCCAAAATAATAAAAGCAAAAAGTCTACACACAGGATGCTGTGAAAATGCTTTCTATGCCACGTTTCTAATATGGTTGCCATGTTATTTTGTACTTGTTTTTTTTATCAACTTTATTTATCTAAAAATTTGATTTATTTTCACTTCGCGGCTCATCAATTTATGCAAAAATTCAAATTCACTTCAATTTAATTTCAATGCGATGCCAATTCAAAAACATGCTCGCAAATGACATTTAAATGGATTTAAAAAATGGTGGCGAAAATGTAAAAAAAAACAGCAACAGCAAGTAAAACAACAGCTAACATACACAATAATAACAAAAACAACCATAGAAAATCATTGTTAGACACGGGTCTGTAACTAAGGGGATTTTGGGGTACAAGCACCCCCATAGAGTTCGAAATCTTAAAAAAATATAACAAATGAAACTTGTTAGAAGCAAAATATATTAACTAATTTATATTAAATATTTTAATTTTTTTATTATCAAAATCCCCCGCTATTGAAAATCTTGGCTGCGAGCTAAGTAAAGCACTCTGCGCTTGAATTAATTTCGGCAATTCGGAACCCATTAAAGCAAATTGTTAAGGAAAATAAATAAAAAGATGAGCAAAAACAAAAACCAAACAAATGCAAATATACAGTTTTACGCTTTTTGTGTTTGTTTTCTTTATTATGAATTTTTTTTTTTTTTGTTATATTTTCTTTTTTAGAAAGTTTCTAAAAATAAAAGCGAAACAATAACTAGAAGGCACTCGAAGCCAAACCTTTGTTGTGCTTGTTGGAATGATTGGTCATGAGCAGATAGAGGAGTAAACTAACAGTAGTAGTGTTAGGTGCGGCCCCCAACCGCACTATGCCGGTCGAGAAAAAAAAACAACGATGAGCACTGATGTGTAGCTGGTTGGTGTAGTCACGATGGGTGTCCGTGTTTGACACAAAATTAGTCCTTGGCTTGGCCTTATTTTTAATCAAAAATACATTCACATTGCTTTTTTTCTGCCCATGGTGCTCTGATATCGTGTTAAAATAATATTTATTTAAGCCCACCAGCTTAGACAACATACATAAATCAGATACGCATGTGAAGCTTGGGGCATTGCGTGGGCCAACTAAATGGTTGCACTGAACGATGGGATATTCTTTTTGTGTTGCTGAAGCAAAAGTTATTTAAATCTAGATAACATTTATTTATTTATTTATTTTTGACACAAGCGACACATTACATGAGTTGTCATTTATTTCTATTATAGAGAGTTTAGACGAAACGCGCCTGGACTCTTAACATGTAATGCGGGAGAAGTTTTAATTACTATTGTTGCCATTAATTTTCCTGAAAGTTCTTGAATCGCTAGACGATAAGTATAAATATTTTATGGTAACCTCAAGACTGTTTACATCTAGTGTTTACATGAAGCTTTAACTTTTTTTTTTTTAAAACATAGAGTACCATAATGAGTACGCAGAAAAAAAAGGAAAACTTGTCCAACTCTATTTTAAAATTAAAAGGCTCAACTATTCACCTATTGATATCTATCGTTATGGAAAAATTTGATGATGAAAGTAGATGTTTGCTGGATTACTCGGCTATAAGCTACTATTTGTCATCGGGTTAAAGATATGGGCATTTCCGCAGAAAAGTCTACAGTGACCAAAAAATTAAAACTTATTAAAAACTTATAATTTGATGATTTAATCTTAGAGAAACATATTAATTTTAATAATTTAAGCAATTTCTACATAGATTCATTAACCATGATGATCAAATCGTCTGCACTGTTTAATAAATGTAGTTTTTCTTTTTCGTAAATGTTTAGTAAATATTTCGTAAACTTTTTTGTTTTAGTAAGGCATTGGCAAACAATAATGACAAAATGGTTGAGGCAAGGAAATGACAATAAATTAGATTTGTTTTTTTAATAACTAAACTATATAATTTCTTAACTACTTAGTTACTTAATTACACAACTAAACTACAGTGGAAATTTTAGCAACGTTACGCCAGTAACGTAACGCCAGATCAAAAAGCCTAGTAGAAGATTTTAAATTTGATCACTTGGAAAATTAAATGATGTTTTTTTAAGCCCTTCTAAGAAAAGTTTTATACAAAAAATGTTGTTCAATTCTGAGAGTTTTGCAAATTTTGTACTCTAAGTCAAAAATCACTTCCGTTTTTTGTTATGGAACGCATATGGAACATATTTTTTTTTATCAGAAAATTCTTATGGTCCATTGTTGTTATTTTTTTAACTTAATAAAGTGCTACTATACTACGCAAATAAAAAAAGGCTTTTTAATAATTAGACATTTTCATTCTATTTTTTAATATTTCTTCGTACAAATCGTCCGTAACTTCAGTATGGAAATGCCCATTACGGCGTATCGAAAAATTTAGATTGTATTCTAAGAGGTCTCAAAAGTTGCATAGGGTGTTCAAGATCTCACAAAAAAAATGTAGGGAAAAATAAGGATATCTTTCTCTCCCGCAAGGACAAAGTTGTTTTTAAGAAAAATAGTAAAAAATCACGATCTTAAAATGTTTTGATTTTTGTAAGAAAATCTACATATGTCTTAAAGTAAAAGTAAGTATAAGCTTTAACTAATAATATTTTGGCAAACACGATGCTAGTCTTGGTTTTTACCCACAGTGTCCTGTGTGAAGGATATTCGAATCTAAATGTACACTTGAGATAGCACAGAACTTTTAATTGTTATCTGATTGTCTTATTTAAGGCAAAAGTAGTTTTTCTTAAAAAAATTAAAGCATTTTGAGATCGTTATTTTTGACTGTTTTTATCAAAAAACAACTTTGTCCTTGCGGGAGAGGAAGAAATCCTAATTTTTTCTAAAATTTTTTTGAGAGATCTTGACCACCCTTTGCAACTTTTGAGACCTCTTAGAATGTGAAATTCGAAAAAAAAATTGTTATTCGATACGCCCTAAAGCACATATCCAAAAGAAAACAAAGTGAATATTATAAACAAAAATCGACAAAATAGTTAAAAAGTCAGTTTGAAACAAATATTTTACCTGAAAGTAAAACAATCACCCTTATTCTTGAACCCGCGCTCGCTTTCGAACCGACACACAGTGTAACGAGATCTATTGAATGAGGGACAAAAATAGAAGGAATAATCTTAGGTACATGCAATTCAGCATGTATAATTATTTCATAAATATAAAACGCTGCACAAATTTTCATCAAGATCGTACTAATTTTTTTATTGATTGGATACACTAAATTGCCATTTATTAATATTTTCCACGCCTTTTATCTACATCCCATACAAAATTAAGAATGAAAATGCAACATCTCGAGTTGTAAAAAGTATTAGAAAAAAGTGAACTATATTTTTTATAACTACATTCACATAATTATCATATAAAAAATATTTCATCAAGGTCTGCCACGCCCTTTGTCCATCTCCCATACAAAATGAAGAATAAAAATACAATATCTCCAGGTGTGGATAGAGTAAGGAACACAATTAATTAACTTTTCATTTACTTGATTAGCATAACTACCGTATACAAATTTCATCAAGATCTGCAACGCCCTTCACCCATGCAAAATTAAGAACAGAGGTGCAATATCATCAGTTGTAGAAAGTATAAGAGAGGAAATTAACCTGTTTATTTTTAACTGGCTTCACTTAATTAACAAATAAAATTTTTTATTTAGATTGACCAAGTCCTTCACCCGCCTCCCACAAGCCTCACAATATTCAGTGAAGTTTATTAATTAAAAAAATCTTTTTATTTTAATACATAAGTTTGTTTAATCTTAGCATAAATCTTAAAAATGAGAAAAATTATTGACTGTCATCAGAATAATTGGAAGAGTCGGTCGACACAAATTCAGAGAAATCGAGATCTGAAATAAAATCAATTGTGTATCATCAATCATTCGTATCATGGTCTTCATTTAAAATGAATTCATAGATTTCATTATCATTATTCGGTTTTTTCCAATCTTTTTCTAAAAGAAGACATAAAAAGATCTGATAGATTTATATTGCATAGTTTTCAAAAGTTTTTACGGGTATGATTTAAGTTAATTTTTCTAACTCTTTTTGACTAGATCCTAAAGCAATACAATACATATTTTTACATATTAGAGCCTGCAACCTACACTACAATTCTTATCCAAACTTAATGGTTGGAAATGACAGCGTAAAATTAGAGAGAGTAAATTGTAACCAAACTTAATAATTCTAGTGAAAGCAAGAAGAAGTTTTATAATAATTATAATATTAATAATCTAATATATAAAATTCTTCTGTCACGGGGTACGTAATCGAACTCCTCCGAAACGGCTCGACCGATTTTCATGAAATTTTGTATGTATATTTTGTAGGTATGAGAATAGGTCGTAAAGTATATTTCAACCTCCTTTTAACAGTGGGCGTGGCACCTCCCATACAACCCAAATTTGCGATATCGAATATCTTTGGAGTTATAAGCCGCTTAGCCTCGGAATTCGGTATTCGACAATTTACACGTGCCGCTTCGCAGATAAAATTTTGTGAGAGTTGGACAAGGGGGCGTGGCACCTCCCATACAACCCAAATTTGCGATATCGAATAGCTTTGGAGTTATAGGCCGCACATCATTGGAATTCGAAATTCGACCACAATTTACACGTGGCGTTTTACTGATAAAATTTTATGGGAGTTGGACAAAGGGGCGTGGCACCTCTTATACAACCCAAATTTGCGATATCGAATAGCTTTTGAGTCAATCAAACAAAGCAAACAAAGCCTCGGAATTCAGCATTCGAACTCAATTTACACATGCAGTTTTACTGATAACTTTGTATGGCGTTGGACAAGGGGGCGTGTCACCTCCCATGCAACCAAAATTTGAGAAATTCTACAGCTTTTGAGTTATAGGTCGCACAGCCATGGAATTGAGTATTCGACCACAATTTACATATACAGTTTCACTGATAACATTTTATTCGCGTTTGGCAACGGGGCCGCGGCAGCAACGCGCCGGGTTTAAGCTATCTATATATATAAAATGGAATGTGTGTTTGTTTATTTGTTTGTTTGTACCTTATAGGAGACCAAACCTCTGGACCGATCTTCCTGAAAATTTCACAGCATTTAACTGGGACTCTGGCATGATTAATAGGGTACTTTTTCGACCGCGCCCACTTTTACGCCCACATTTTTAAAATTATGTAATGGCTCCCATATAGTTTTTAACAGATTTACTTCAAATTGTATACACATTATACTCCAGGCGAGGTAGAAATAAACATTTCTTACGCCACGCCCCCTTTTACGCGCCTTTTCACGCCAAATTTAAGTTTTAAACTTTTTGTTCTCTGTACAAATTTGTTCCTTCCAACGGATTATTTTTTATTTGGTAGTATATTGCTCTTAATACTGTTAACGTCGCCATATTACTA
Source organism: Dichetophora obliterata (assembly GCA_963920525.1). Classification (NCBI taxonomy): domain Eukaryota; kingdom Metazoa; phylum Arthropoda; class Insecta; order Diptera; family Sciomyzidae; genus Dichetophora; species Dichetophora obliterata. The sequence continues at coordinate 238,083,865 of OY986436.1, read as the reverse complement.
TGAACCACGCCCACTTTACCGCCCCCTTTTTTAATTCAGATACTTACTTATACCACTAACAATGTTTGCTATACAAAATACTTTTTTTGTAATATGTATTTACCTAAAGTTTTATATAGTTTTTATCTACAGGTAAGGTAGCCATAGATTTTTTATTACCAAATCCCCCTTTTTCGCCCCATTTTACTTTAATTATAATAAATCTGCTTTCAATCTATATATATAAAAATGAATGTCTGTCTGTTTGTTTGTTTGTTTGTGCTTTATAGGAGGCCAAACCCTTGGACCGATCTTCCTGAAACTTTCACATCATTTTACTATGAATCTGGAAAGAATAAAAGGCTATATGAAGTTTTTATTTGACAAAGGGGCGTGGCACTGCCCATATAACCTAAAAATGTAAATCGCCATATTTTGGGCATTTTTTGACCTACGTTGATGCTATTTGGTACATATGGTATTGGCATAGTTAGGAATACGTACCAGGAGAAAAGTGGGTGGGACCACGCCCCTTTTTAGGAAAATTAAAAATCGCAATATAGTCTTAACTACTGGACCGATCATCATTAAATTTTCACAATAAGATATTCTTACGAAATAATAAATTCTTGACTATATAAAGTTGTGAGTGGACGAAGGGGCGTGGCCTCGCCCATATAACCCAAATTTTAAAATCGTCATATCTTGGGCATTTTTTGACCAACGGCGGCAGTATTTGCTATATATGGTATTAGCATGAATAGAAATACGTACCAAAAGAAAAGTGGGCGGAGCACGCCCCCTTTGTTTGCGATATATTGGAGGCTGGACCTGATAACCGATCTTAAATTTTCACAGCGTTCAGCTTTGACTCAGGAATACGTATTACATGATAATATTTTTCGACCATGCACACTTCTGCACCTACTTTTTTACTACGTTTATTAACGGCTATACCACAAATCATGTCATTAAAATCATTAAAATACATATTAATTAAAATAGTGGGGTAGCTCAATTCTCGTTCTTCTACCACTGTCTTCAAAACAGCTGATTTTATAATACGTGTTAATTAAAATAGAGAGTGGGGTAACCCCATTCTCATTCTCCCACAACAGACTGCGAAACAGCTGATTGTGTAATTGCTGCTTTTTGATTGGTCTAAAAATAAAAAGGGGGAGCATGAAGCAAATTACATGCGATTCAGCGCTGAATTCTAATTGGTTTACAACAAAAAAAGAGGCGAAGCATTGCAATAATTAAATTAAATAAATAAATTTTTGTAAATATATAAATACTTTTAATTTTATTTTAAACGAGGGGGTAGCGAAGCACACCGGGTTCAGCTAGTATTATATATAAAATATTTTTCAATAATTTCATTTATTTATTTATTTAAGTCAAAGATTAAATAATTTCATACTGAAAATTTATAACTTAAAAACATACTTAATCTAATAGTAAATGTTGTGTAGATACTTTTTAATGATATATTTAGGAAAAGAAAAATCTAACGCAAAAGAATTTCGACTAAGTTTATTTCAGTGAGAGCTCTCGAAATGGGGGTATATAATTCATAATTAGTTTTTTTGAATTATTAGTTTTTGATTAATTAGTAAATGGATCAGAGAAGTTAGAACTATTGCGTATTTTAAAAGCTAACGCAGATTTAGATATAATATAGTTAAGATGGCTGACAAAAGTGAATTTAGAATCCAATATAACACCAAGAACAGTAATTCATCAACTTTTTTTAATACAGACCTCTTGATGTTATATAAATAAAAAGACACATTAAGAGTTTTCGCAAGTTATATAAATATAGAAGCAAGTTATATAAGAGTTTAGAAGCACTTGTTGACATTTAGAAAATGCTTATTATTGTAACACCAATCCAGAAGGTTATTAATATCAGATTGTAAGTTTATTTCATCTTGAGAATTACAGATGATAGAATAGACTTTTAAGTCATCCGCGTATAAAAGATATTTGGAATAGTTGAAGCATCTGCTAATGTCATTTATAAATAACAAACAAAGCAGTGGACCTAAAATGCTGCCTTGTGGAACACCAGATGTTGCTTTAAAAGCAAAAGATTGAATATTTTCCACTACAATATGAAAAAGTCTATTGGTTAAATATGACTTTAACCAGGCTAAAAATTTAGAGTGAAAACCGATATGAGCCAATTTTGAAAGTAGAATTCTATGAAACACTTGTCGAACGCTTTTGAGAAATCAGTATAAATCTTGTCAACTTGATTTCCACTTTGAAATGCAGAGATACAGTCTTCTGTAAATATCATTGGATTTGTTACTGTTGACCGACCTGCAGCAAAACCATGCTGTTGAGGACATATGAAATTCTTGATTGTAAGTCTTGATTTTGTTTTTAACAATACCCTCAAATAATTTAGAAATAGTCGATAATTTAGAGATTGGTCTAAAATTAAAAAACATTAATTTTTTTACCACTTTTAAAAATAGTTTTAATTGAGGCAATTTTGCAGTCATCTAGAAAAACTCCTGAAGCTAAAGATTTATTAAAAATAACCTTAATCAGATACAGTAGAAAAGCAGCACAATTCTTAATAAAAACCATCTTGTAAGCTTTATTATATTATAAACATTTTAAGAAATATAAAAACAACAAATTAATTTTCGCAAAAAAATCCAGGCCCAATGCCCATGGCGTTTAATGATAGAAACTGTTTATTGATTTTTGTATCGAAACGAAGTCATTTTTGGGGATAAATAAATTGTGATATGAAAGAGTGTGAGAAATACAAATTAAAAAAAAAAGGAAGATAAAACAAAAACAACTTTTCACCTATTTTTTGAGCGTACATTAAATATTTGAGTTAACTTGTTTTTCTCAATATAAAATAAAGAATTGGTGAGGAAATAGTAAATATTTTTCCATATTTCTATTGTGATTTGATTGCACTTTAATTCAATGAAATTTTGAGGGAAATCGATTAAAAACTTGCGGAGATATTTGCTTTCAAAGTCAAAACTTGAAATTTCAATAGCTTTTTTAGGCAAATGCACTATACTAAGAAAATCTTTAGTTTTCAAATTTTCGCAACAGTTTTGCTGTCAAAATAACAGGAATTTTTTAGCACACCATCTGTAAAAAATATTACCCAAAAAACTTGCGTATACCATTATTTCTCTTAATCAACGAACTTTGATACAAAAATACGTTGTACAGAGAACATCTATAGTTTTCAAGACATCGCAAAAATTTTGATTTCAAAATAACAAATTTTTCAATATATACTATTTGTAAGAAATTTCACAATATACTCACTTATGTTACAAAAAAAAAAAGCTTTTTGTAGGATGGCGAAAAATTTTTATTATTTTTTGAACATCTTATCAATGTCAAGAATTCCCTCTTACATCATGTTCTTTCATCTCTTATAGTTTAGCTTTTATTAAGGAAATGTTGTTTTTACGTATTTCAGGTCAAAGAAAATCAATCTAAGACCCAATCACATTATTTATTATAAGCTTTTATTAAGGAAATGTTGTTTTTACGTATTTCAGGTCAAAGAAAATCAATCTAAGACCCAATCACATTGTGCAAGCCTCTTCATCCAGACCTTTCATCCGATACATTATTCACGATTTTTCCACTTCCTAGCCCTGAAATCCCTTCCTGAAATTAATATAAACTTTTAACGTTATTATTTCGGGTCAGAGGTCATCAATTTAAGATCGAAGGTGCAGTAGCTTTTCAATGATTTATGTTTTATTACTCTTATTCTAAAAGAAATTTTAAAAAAGTGTACTTCGACAACACGCAATGTTTGCGTTATAAGATTGATATACAAGAAGATGAGAATAATGAAATCCAATTACAGATGACCACAAAATTTTTTAAATGCTGAACTGATTTTTTTTTAGACATATTGTTTTGGAACTGGTGAACTTTTTGTCTGAACAGTAGATTTAAAATCCTATTTTTAGTGTCTTTAACATATTTTAAAAAATATTTTCAAAATTTATTGAATTGTTTTTTTTTTGAATTTATAATTTTTTGAAATTAAATAAAATCTACTAACAACAAAGAAAAATTTATAGTTTCAAAAAATTATCCGTATTCAAGTAGTTTAAATAGAATTTTTATCAAAATAAAATGTAGAAAACCATTTATTTAAAGATGTTTTATCAAGAAAATAAATGTCGAAGAAGTTTGAATTTAAAAATTCACATATATATATATATATATAGAACTCAATACGCAAAGGCTTAAACAATGATAAGTTATGTTAATCATATTTTTAAAAATCAAAATAAGTTAATAACTTTTCTTACCTTTTATTCTGTTTTTATCTTCCCCATGATTGATTCCCAATTGATTCCCAATGATTGGCATTCCAGACACAACTGCAAGAAAAAAACAAAAGCATATTAAAAAAAAACCAATGATTTTCCTTTATTATAGCTTTTTAATTTTTCCTTAACATAATAAAGCATAATTGCAACACCCTTTTTGTAATTAGCTGTAATTATATTATTTTATTTAATGGTTTCATATAAGTATGAACTTTGTGTTTTACTTTATTATTTTCCTACAAGCAATTCGTCCTTTGCACCTCATTGTAATTACTTAGGTTTCAATATGCCTTTATTGCAAGTATTTCCTTTGAACCATGTTACTTTTTCTGCTAATAATTATTATTTCATATTTCTTTTATGCTACTTTGGAAGTTAGAGTGTGTATGTGTGTGTGTTTGTGTGTACTTGTGTTTGTGCAAAGCTTATCAACACCGAGTATAATGAAACAAAAAAGAATAGCTCTTCTGAAAGATGTTTTTACATTATATTAACTAATTACACAGTACGATAAATGTTTTTCTTTTGATGTTTGTATGGAAATATGAGACATTAAAGGTTTTGGAGCAAAAGTTTCTTGGTGTTTTTTTATCTAATCACAAACTGTTTAAACCACCGAATTGAACAAAATCAATAATTACTTAAAGCACATTTGGAAATAATTAATAAAAACTAATGAGCTTCCATTGAAATAAAGTGTTTGTGATATTTTCAAAATGATGGTATGATTTTTGAAAAAAATTTTTGAGGGAAACCTTGTCTAAATATATGTAGTTTGAATGCCTCTTATTTTATAAGTTCGATTTTATAAAGATTAAAAAAAGGCCATCAAAAAGAACCCATGAGTGTTAAAGTATTATTAATAAAAATGTTTTTCATTCAACTTCACCTACTCAATTTGAGAACTAACCAACTGTGCCAAAGGCTTATATAAAGTAGAATTCTTACTTACTATACATTTCTAAATTTTGAGTCAAATTATAACTTATCTAATACATAAAATTCTTCTGTCACGGGGTACGTAATCGAACTCCTCCGAAACGGCTCGACCGATTTTCATGAAATTTTGTACGTATATTTTGTAGGTATGAGAATAGGTCGTAAAGTATATTTCAACCTCCTACTAACAGTGGGCGTGGCACCTCCCATACAACCCAAATTTGCGATATCGAATATCTTTGGAGTTATAAGCCGCTTAGCCTCGGAATTCGGTATTCGACAATTTACACGTGCCGCTTTGCAGATAAAATTTTGTGAGAGTTGGACAAGGGGGCGTGGCACCTCCCATACAACCCAAATTTGCGATATCGAATAGCTTTGGAGTTATAGGCCGCACATCCTTGGAATTCGAAATTCGACCACAATTTACACGTGGCGTTTTACTGATAAAATTTTATGGGAGTTGGACAAAGGGGCGTGGCACCTCTTATACAACCAAAATTTGCGATATCGAATAGCTTTTGAGTCAATCAAACAAAGCAAACAAAGCCTCGGAATTCAGCATTCGAACTTTATAAAATTATTAAATTATTAAATTATAAAATTATAAAATTATAAAATTATAAAATTATAAAATTATAAAATTATAAAATTATAAAATTATAAAATTATAAAATTATAAAATTATAAGATTATAAAATTATAAAATTATAAAATTATAAAATTATAAAATTATAAAATTATAAAATTATAAAATTATAAAATTATAAAATTATAAAATTATAAAATTATAAAATTATAAAATTATAAAATTATAAAATTATAAAATTATAAAATTATAAAATTATAAAATTATAAAATTATAAAATTATAAAATTATAAAATTATAAAATTATAAAATTATAAAATTATAAAATTATAAAATTATAAAATTATAAAATTATAAAATTATAAAATTATAAAATTATAAAATTATAAAATTTTAAAATTATAAAATTATAAAATTATAAAATTATAAAATTATAAAATTATAAAATTATAAAATTATAAAATTATAAAATTATAAAATTATAAAATTATAAAATTATAAAATTATAAAATTATAAAATTATAAAATTATAAAATTATAAAATTATAAAATTATAAAATTATAAAATTATAAAATTATAAAATTATAAAATTATAAAATTATAAAATTATAAAATTATAAAATTATAAAATTATAAAATTATAAAATTATAGAATTATAAAATTATAAAATTATAAAATAATAAAATTATAAAATTATAAAATTATAAAATTATAAAATTATAAAATTATAAAATTATAAAATTATAAAATTATAAAATTATAAAATTATAAAATTATAAAATTATAAAATTATAAAATTATAAAATTATAAAATTATAAAATTATAAAATTATAAAATTATAAAATTATAAAATTATAAAATTATAAAATTATCAAATTATCAAATTATGAAATTATAAAATTATAATATTTTAAAATTATAATATTTTAAAATTATAAAATTATAAAATAATATTTAATATAATAGCAATTATGTTATATTGTTATTTAGTTATTTATTTAATTTTAAAATAACCTTGTCAAAGTAATTGCTCTTAAACTAAAATGCGTAGTATGTAAAAATATATTTAAAAACAAAATTGATTTGCAAAATAATCATTTAAAATTAATATTAATAGCAATTTCTTTGAAACTTTTTCTATCAATCAATTGAAGAAATTATGGAATATGATTTATTCAATTAAAATAACTATAAGAAGAGTTGAGCCTTACTCAAAAATCAAATAGTTGGTGGTTTTGTTGATATCGCTACATATTTACATGAAAATTGGTATTGGAATTGGCCTGTTCCGTGCCTTAAAAATTGGAGGAACCCTAAAGTGGTCAAACTCAATTAAACGCAAGAATTCTTTTAATAGGCATTTTATTGTTTTTATATAAAAAATTTCATATGTATTATATTGTTTAACCTTTTCTGATTAGAAAAATTTTTCCAAGCTGAAGTAAATAAAAACAATTTCTTATCAGCAAAAATTTCACTCTTTCTCTTTTCTTTAGATTTTTATTTCTTGATGATTTTAACTAAAAATATAAAGAACGTTTTATTTTTTGAATAAGTGAAAGTATCTTGAAATATTCTCCACATAAAATTTTAATGAAAACTAATCTAAGTCATCAAAAATCCGATATGGCAACAAGTTAATACCAATAGTTCAAGCTTATCTAAAATATGCTACTGTAAACTTCACTAATTTATATTTTTAATAAAGCCAGAAACTTAAAACAAATTTTGCACGCGTTAATAGTGTAAAATTGCGCTAAACTTGTCACAAACGATAAACTTTTCAAAGCGTCAGTCGACAAATAGGAGTAAGGTATCAAAAAAAAAAAAGCAACAACACAAAAGTTCAGAGGATGAAATGTCCCTCGAGACATGTTGAAAACGTTGACAACAGAATTGATGCCATAACAGCGTTAGCGACAAACTTATGTAACAGCAGCAACAACAATAAACCTCCTACACACTACCAAAAAGTTGCAAGAACAAAACCAACAACTTAACTACATACTTAGTTTGAAAAGTTCGATACAATGGCGTGGAGAACAACAACGCCAAAAATGTTGAAATCAACAAATAAACAAAGCCAAAAAGACACACTCTTTTACAATAACCTCCAAACAACCCCCCTTAACATAGAAATAACAAGCAACGTTTACGAATATGAAGCAACTTGCTGCTAACTGCAGTTAAAAATAAATTATCAGCAATTTTTGCTGCCTTCTTTACATCAAAAACAGAATACAAAATATGAGCTTCGTGTAAATAATGTTCGTCATATTGTTGGGAAAAAAATGTTGACAAACTTTCTGTTGTTTTTTTTTTTTTTTTGTTAAGGGATGAACGCGCAGTTAAAACCTGTAAGCTTACAGAAACTGATAGCAGTAAAAAAGGTATTAAAAATGTAGTAAAAGAAGATTCAGGGCAGAATGAAAAAGCTAGTTAAACTAGATTTGGACGTGACAAAGATATAGGCATCGTGGTATATTTCAAGCTTAAATAGTTTTAAGGTGCAGATTTGGGTGAGATAAAAGTTATTCTAAGTGCAGTTTTAACATGTTACTAAAAAAGTATTAAAAATAAGCCCAAAGGGGCTTAAAAATTATGCACAGTGCGCTTTTTTTATTTTAGGATGACAAGAGATAACTTTTTTTTCTTGAGAATTTCATAAAAAAGGTGTTTCGACAGGTAATAAATCAAACATAAAAAACTGATACTAAGAACTTTATGCTCTCATAACTTTTTTTAAAAAATTCGTGAAAGTTGAAACTTTTTCCAAACAAAACGTAGCTTAATCAAAGTAAAAACACAAGGACAATTTTAAATATTCATAACTTTAAGCAAAATTTACATATTGACATTGTTTTTTTTTTAATTAAAGTCTTAACCAACTTTTTATTACTAAAAATATTAAAACTAAATATTGACTGACGAAAATTAGAAAAATTCTCGAAGTGTCCCTATAAATTATTGAAAGCAAATATGTAGCATATAATACCATATATCACTCGAAGCCTATAACTTTCATAAAACATAGTACATTGATATTATATTTATGCAAAAAAGTCCGCATTTACTTGCGTATAAGAAAAAATCGTTCATATGAAAAAACGTTTAAAAATCGTATTTTGCCTTAAAACTCACGGATTTACAAGAAAATTTGTAGGTTTTCTTAAATTTACAGAAAAATAACATTTAATTCATAACTCAAAACAAGTTGTGACCTAATTCTGTTTTGAAAACCGTTTTTTAATTTTTTTTTTTTGTACTTCATTAATTTGGTAATCTAGTTTTATGGAAAAAAAATCTAAAAATTAACCGAATTTAATAATTTTTGGCATGATGTTTATGTGTAGTTAAATAAACTAAATATATTATTTTAAAACAAAAAAAAGCAAATTTATGTGGTTTTCTTTTTATTAAAAATATATATTTTGCATAGTAGGTAGGCAATGCAGTTGACTTAGGATTCTAATTTTTTTGTGTTGTTACTTAGTTTTGATTAAAACTCATTCGTACAATGCAAATGTCATCCTAAAATCGAAAAATATGTTCTATGCGATGGCTGATTACACTGTGCGCTTTTTGTATCTTTTTTCTCTTTATTTGATAATTTAAACGTTTTTCACTTAATTTTGGTATAAGGAATCTCGTGGTGACATTTGTTTTTCCACTCTACCGAACATTTTAGAAAAACATTTTCTTTTTTAAGATATATCAAAAATTACTCAAGATATGCATTCCTTTTTCATGTTGATAACTCTTAACCCATTAGGATTTACATTTTAGTTTTTTGCGCAAAGTTCTTTCTACAACTCTGGCCAACAACTTTGCTGAAGAAATGAATACGAAAAAATCGCTTCCAGTGGGTCTTATCGAGTGATTCTTACAAAAAATCAAACGAAAAAAATTCGAACACCATTGCGTATGAGTAACATTTTTTGCTTTGAAGCGTTGAAAGCGGGCAAGACATATGTTGCTTATTAAAGGTTTAAAGACAATTTCAAATGATTTTTCGTTATATATTTTTTCAACAAAGTTGTTGGCAAGAATAATAAAAATAACTTTGCTAAGGAAACCAAAATAAAAATTCTAATGGTTCAAGAGTTCTCAACATGCAAATGAGTGCATGTCTGGACTAATTAAAAAAAAATTTGCACTAAAGTCTTCGGTAAAGTGGAAAAACGGATGTTACCACGAGACTCCTCATATTAAAATTAAGTAAAAAACGTTGAAATTATTAAATACAGATTGACGTGCCGCACAGTGTTATAAATTTGAAAGCTGAAAATAGAGAGTATACTGATAGGAAAAATAAAGGGAGCCAAATGAAATGACTTATGTCAATTTTGTACAAAAATTTATTTATTATTTGCACAATTTACACTTAAAAGATTTTTTAGTAAAATTTTTACGAATGATATTCGTAAAAAAATATTCGTACGTTCTACGAATCGAATCGAGTTTTTTCAGATGTAATTTTCGCCTTACGGATAGATCGTTCCAAGTCCGCCCATAAATGCGCGATCGGGTTGAGATCCGGCGACTGAAGAGGTGTTCCCAAAATACTCGGCGTATTGTAAAGGATCCAAAGTCGCTTTTTTTTAGTTGTATACTTCGGTCGTTTTTTTGTTGAAATATATAACGACCCGAAAGCCCAAGTTGTTCGGCGCTTGCTTCCCAATTGTCTTTTAAAATCTGAATATACTGATTATGGTTCATTTCATCAGTTATAAACTGGATGTTACCAACTCCATTTGCACTCATACACCCCCATAACATGACCCCCATAACATGACGTTGTATTTTTTGGATTCAATTCCGTATTTTTCTTCCTCCACACTTTATTACCACAATCCGGTCCAAAAATGTTAAATTTTGTTTCATCGCTGAATATTGCTCTTGACCAAAACTTCTTGACCAAAACGCTTCTCAGTGGTTTAATACGGGGAGTTCTTCCATTGTAACCAGCAGCTCTGAGCGTCCTCCGAACAGTTTCATCACTGACATGGACATCGTGATATTCTGAAAGGTCCCTGTTAACCTCTACTAATCACGTTCTCAAAGTGCTTTAATTTTTTTAAGAAAAACTACATTAAGAGGTAAAGTAAAAGTAAGTAAAGACTTAAACTAACAATATCCTGCCAAACACGATGCCATTCTCGATTTTTACCCATAAGGTCCTGAGTGAAAGACATTCGAATCTAAAAGTACACTTGAGGTAGCACATAACTTTTGATTGCTATCAAATTGCCTAAATTTCGGCGATTTTAATTAAAGTGTTAATGTTTTTCTTAAATTTGGCGAATTAATAATTTGTATATTTTAGCATATGTATTTTCTTGTTTTTGAGAAATGTATACTTGAATGCGATTTTTTTACTTTTTCAAAAAAATGAATATAAAGTTTTATATCTCGGACACCAGAAGTGGTACCGAAGATAATTTCCTAAACTTAGATTCTTCAAATATTTGTGAACATCACCCTGTCCAAGAGTATCAATTTACAACACCAAGCTAAGACCACGACTTTTTCCGATTTCAATTTAAAAAAAAAAATTCTTTCCTTATGAAATTTATTATTTTGTTGAAGCACCTTAACTCAGCATTCACAAAAATGTTATACTAAAATTCTGAGTTTCTGAGTTTGCCATTCGATGGGTCTCAAATGAAATTACAATTTTTTTAAAGTATTTTAATGAAATAATAACCATTAAGGAGGTATGAGCAAAATTGTTACATTTCATGCTTGAAGCAAATTTTTGTAAATATCAAAATAATAAAAAAAAATCGTGGCCTTTTCCTGCTTTTTTAAAAAAATACCTTTAGACAGGGTTTCGTTCAAAACTATTTGCAGAATCCGAATTGAGAAAATTATCTTCAGTAACATTTCTGGTGCCCATGATATGAAACCTTATATTTAATTTTTAGAAAAAGGTAAAGAATTGAATTGAAGTGTGCATTTATGTAGTTTTTCTTACAAAAATTAAAGCATTTTGAGATCGTGATTTTTTACAGTTTTTCTAAAAAATCAACTTTATCCTTGCGGGAGAGGAAGAGATCCTTATGTTTTTCTAAAAATTTTTTGGGAGATCTTGACCAGCCTATGAAATTTTTGAGACCTCTTAGAATGTGAAATTCTAAAAAGAATTGTAGTTCGATACGCCCTAACGTACAGCAAGATAAATTGACTTTGAAAAAACCTAACGCCAAATGAATTCACACATGTATACAAACAAAAATTATGCCCAATTAAGTGGGATTCAAAACGATACATTCAAAACAGGCTTGCTACTGAGCATTTTCCGAATAATTTTTTAAGTTAGATTTAGACTAGTTATTGATTTTAGGTAATTTTTGAAGGTTTACAGGTTTTAATTTTTATCTAATTGGTGTTAATAGAGGTATTCAAATATGTTGAATATACTTCAGTAAGTTTTGATTAGCAGCATTCGTTATATAAAAAATATTGCGGTTAATTTTGAAAGATTTCTTATTCCGAATGCTTTTGTGAGGAACTATATTAACCCTCATCCGACCCTCGGGTGAAATTTCACCCATTTTAAAACGCTTAAAACGCTATACCTAGCTGATTTTAAATACAAAATTAATGAAACGTATAGTATTTGCATAAAATGTCCCTTTCGTTTAGAATATGATATCAATATTATGGTTAATAAAACATAACGGTAAATATTTGAAAAGTAACTTAACCGAGCCTCGGGTGAAATTTCACCCATATGCGAAAAAAGGAGCAAAAAGCATATTCCTTCCTGCAATAAATATGTATGAGGTGAGCATAAAACTGCTTTCTACTTTTGCACTAACTGAAAATAATTAACTGTAATTCAACAAAATAAACGTATATAAAAGAAAATGAATAATTTTTAGTAGATTAGGCTACAAAATACTCATGTGTGAAATTTCACCCATTATGGTTTTATTTGTGAGGTCGACCTCATTGAGGGTCCGATGAGGGTTAACAATAATATTCGTAAATTTCTCGTACGAAAAACTTCGAAATTTTTATTTACAATTTTTTATTTTAATTACATTCGTAGTATTTACTAATGCTTTCTTACTATTTACGAATGAAAAATAATATGAGCAGAAAAAATTTGTTCTTAGGTTGAACGTACGAATTATTTCTTAGAATGTGCGAATTGTTAGTTGAGTTTAAAAAATTTAAAACCGAAATCGTTCAGCCCAGTTTGTCGAACACCTACAGAAAATAAGGAACTGTATGATTGTAAAGTGGTGCTAGCCTACTGGTAGAGTGCGTGGCCCGTAATCTAAAAAGCAGAGGTTCAAACCCTAGCTCAGACAGTATGATTTTGTTTTTTTCGTTATTTGCTATTATGATTATTCGTAAATATAACAAATATATTCGTATAATATACATTTGTTTTTGTACGAATACGAAATAAATAATCGTAATATGTACTTTAGACCGTACCAAAAAAATAAATTTCGCCGCACACCAGCTAATCTGAAGCAAAGAAAGTTTCGAAAAAAAAAAAATTTAACAAAAGTAGGGGTCGCGCATCGAAATGTTTGCTTATAACTTCGGTGTTTACCGTCCGATCTAAAAGAGTGATATGTCCATGTTGCACTCACAGAAATGGCGATGCTATCAAAACTTCGCTTCTTCTAGCCGTAATATTACGGTTCTCAAAAAATTTAATATGCGAGGCTCTGACAACTTCCATAAGGGCTGTTAGATTCCTGTTTAAGAGATGCTCTGCCAGTTTTGACAACCTCACAGAAAGTTGTAAGAACTTTTAATGGTGGGAGGAATTTGGTTTTGACAGCCGAATTGTGGAGGGGTCATAACAGCGCCTTTTGTGATGGTGAGAGGAATTCGTTTTTGACAGCCGAATTGTGGAGGGGTCATAACAGCGCCTTTTGCTATGGTGAGAGGAATTCGGTTTTGACAGCCGAATTGTGGAGGGCTCATAACAGCACCTTTTAGAATGGTGAGAGGAATTCGGTTTTGACAGCCAAATTGTGGAGGGCTCATAACAGCACCTTTTGGAATGGTGATCGGAATTCGGTTTTGATAGCCATAAATCCTTATGTTGAGGTTGTCAGAATTTTTTCTATTTAAGCTACTTATCTCTGCGCTTTTAAGGTTATTACCAATTTCTTAATGCCGTTTGCTTAATAAAAGTGTTATTTTAAAATATTTTTTAAATTTTTATTTCAAATCATTTGAAAAAATATTGCTTTTTTGATAAAATAAATATAAAATTTTAATTGTTCATAGAACTTTACAAACAATTTTTTTTAATTTTTTTTATGGAACTTTAAATATCCCATATTATAAACCCCATAGCCCCTTATATTGAGGATACAATAGCCGTATTGGAGCTTCTCTACATGCAAGATTTAAAAGTTGGCTGCAGTAGCCACAATACTCAATGTATCACAACTGTAACCACAGATCATATTTTCAAAAGACGCTCAACATAATTTATGTTTTTTTATATGATTATTGCAGATTCAATTAGGGCTGTGAGAGCTCTCATAAAGTTCTTGCAATAAACTTTCAGCTAAGGTGACTTCATTTCATATATAATAACTCTAGTATGGCTAACTCTATGAGGCTTTACCTCATCTTTTTTCATGGCAGCAGTGTACGAAATTCAATAATTCCCTGAGTGTGTTGTCTCAGAGAGACCTATTTTTGTCTCTCAGATTTATTGACCTCAGTTAACCACTATAGTACCGACCCACCGGACCTCAGTTTCTACCATCTTAAGGTACCATTTTGATTTCAGAAATGGAAAGCCAGTGAAAAATCAATAAACTTTTAATTAAGAAATTTTTCGCTATTTCTACTAGAAATATTTTAAAAATTTTTTTATTTTTTTGTTTTTGCAAATCGTAGGGAAAATTTTTAATATTTTCGTCATAACAGCAACAGCGGGAATTTTTAATATTTTTAAGCAACAGCGGGAAAAATGTTGCTTAAAAACCCACTTTTATTATATTACTTAGACTTTTTCAAGTATTAAAATCATCGAGTTTTAAGACATAAAATTTCGACGTGATTCAAGTTGACTTGATTTCTGGCGACTTTCGAGTTTAGATAAAATGTGACCCATGCGTTGTTCATCGGTGACAGCAATGGCAGATTCATGTACAAAGCGCTCAGTATTTTGTCCGTCTGTGTCCACGATAGCAGCCGTAATTTTTAGCTATCATAACGAAATTCAAAATATAAGCTTTTTATACAAAAATGGAGGTGAAGTTCGAATCTGAGCAAAATCGAATGAAAACCACGCCTACCTCCCATACAAAGTGACTTAACCAAAACGGTAAGATCTCTTTAAATTCCACAAAAATCAATTTAATGACTTCACATTTCGCACAGTGTCTTAAATATTTAATATTTATTTTGAGTACTAAATTTGTAAAAATCAGATGAAAACTACACCTACCTCCCATACAAAGTGACTTAACCAAAACGGGAAAATTCTTAAGTAAAAGTTTATTGATTTTTTACGGGCTTTCCATTTCTACTCAGAACTACCGACTCAGTTTCTGCTATCTTAAGGTACCATTTTGCTATAAGGGGCCAACTGCGGTCAATGAGTCCTAAAAACAAAAAATAAGTCTCCCCAAGGAAAAAAAATATAAATATAACATTTTTTAAGATCGAACGGAAAATACCAAAGTTATGAACAAATATGTCAATGCGCGACCCCTACGTTCGGTCAAAAAATTTTTTTTGAAACTTTTTCAATAATGCTTCAGTTTAGCTGGTGTGCGGTGACTTTTTTTTGCCTATAAAAATTCAGCCTAGTTTTTGGCCTAGTTTGGCGAGACGGTCTAATGTACTTATATACGTCGATTCTACGGATCCTATTCGTAGCTGAAAACTATGAATAAAATTCGTAAAATGGACCGCAGTTATAAGTAATATTTACACACAAATATTTTTGAGTGTATCCACTTCATTTATTTGATTTTTAGAAATTCTTCATCATACTCGGTTTTTGATTTCGTCCTACCAGAGTGAACATTTTTTTAACGCAGTGTAAAAAACTAGGGTGAATTTTTATTCAAAAACCAAAAACATCCAAAACATACGTATGACTTTTTCTAAAATTTTTTAAACAATTATTGGATTTTGAATTTGGCCATTTTGTGGTAATATCAAAAACCAACTCAAAAAGATCTAAAAAAATTCAGCCTAGTTTTTGGCCTAGTTTTGGTAAAAAAAAATTGGAATAGAGACATACGAATTGGGTAGTTGCAAACATTTTTAGTTTAGTAAAAAAAATTTTTAAAATGATCTTTTTCCAACTGAAATTAATTTTTTTCCGATTTTTAAATGCATTTTATAAACGCCCATTTCGATAAAAACAGCTGAGAACAAACTAACTGATGCTTTCGGAAATTGCAGGCAATCATATGACAATTTAAATATACTAACAACATAAAAATTCACTTCAAGGAGGAAATAGAGTGAAAGAAACTGACATTTCATCAAACGTTTAAGTATTCGGTTATTTAAGTTTTAATATAAATTAATGACTGCTATTAAAATATCATAAAACAACCCATTTTTTATAATAATCTACACCTAAATGGGTTATTCTACAAAAACTTTCTCCCTGAGTTATTTTACCAGTTTAAACACACACATTTAAAAATATCACACCAAAAATAAATAAGCATTTAACTCATGTTCAAAATAGTTTCAAAAAGGTGGAGTTGCAGTTGGTTAGAAATAACTTTTAACCCGCTGAAGCTGATGGAGCAAGTACACCAGCTGTGCATTCAGTAGACTCCGTCATAAGTTTTTTAATATTTGAAAGTTCTGGTTATTATTATTAACTTCTTTAATATAAGTGACAGCAAAAAAATTTTGTTGCATATGTTGCGGCGTAATTATGTCAGAGCATAGCTAGTACAGCATTTTTGCTGCTATTAGAGAAAAGACAAAACAACAACAGTAACAAAAAAGATAAACTAGCTTTTTGGCTACCTTCACGAAAACTTTAGCTATAACAGCGACTATGTGTGCGTTAGTCTTTCACAAGCGCACGTGTGCTCCCGAAACTCATATGTGCGTGTGTGTGTGTGTGTACATCATCAACAACATGGCGTCACGTGTGTGTGTGTTTGTGTTTGTTTGTAAATCATCTGAACATCTTTGCAATATTAATATTGTGTCCCTGCAGCTGTTGCCCTTAGTTCAAGTTATGAAAAAAATGTAATTTAAAAAAATTGTCTACTGCTTGTTGTTATCTGTCTTGCCATAGTGTTTGTGTGTGCGTGTTGTTAGTTAACATGTGTCAGTAATTGTGCTAGTGTTGTGTGCCTCATAATTTAATTACAAAGTTAGCACAATTAATTTAAAGTTTATAGAACAAAAAATCAACGAACGTGGTTAAAACAAACTTCTTTCATCTCCTGCATGAAGGCAGATGTCGCCAACATAGCCATTTACGTGTTATGCTTTAAAAACAATATCACATGTGCGAGCTCGCAAAGTGTGTGGCTGGCAGGAGCGACAAGCTTTGCCAATAGTTTTTAAAATTTCCTACATCCATACAAAATGTCAATTAAAATAAAAAAATCTTAAAATTAAAATTAAAATACTCACATCGCTCAAAAAAGTCTAAGGCTTAAAGAATTTAAAAAAAAATTAAAAATTCCGTTTAAATGTTAGGTCAGTCATGTTTTTATTGTTTGTTAAAGTTTTTTAAATATTGTTTAATGTAACCTTAAATTGCTATTTTTTAATATACCCCGAAGATGACTTATAAAAATAGTTTATAATAAACTAAGTTTTTTGATATTTTAAAAATTGAACCTTTAACTTAAATATCTTATATAATAATAGGCAAACATCAAATGTTTTCGTACACTTTTCCGATATTAATTTTAGAAAAAGGCAATTAAACTTATATCATTCGAAAGGTACTGCGAATATATTCTGCCCTATATGAGCACAATCATTTTTGATTTTAAATTTATGACCCCTGACCCGAAATATTAACTTTGAAAGTTTGTATTATTTTTTGTAAGGAATCTCAGGGCTAGGAAGAGGTAGAATGGTGAATGAGGTATCAAATGAAAGATCTAGCTGCACAGTACGATTACATTTTAGATTGGTGACCTTCGACCTGAGCATTTATTAAATAAAAGCTAAAATGTTACAGACGGAAGGATACAATGTAAGAGGAGGACATTGAGGAGGTGTGCAAAAAATACTTCCGACATCTTGCGCCATCTCTTACCGATACCCTACAATAAGCATTTGTTTAGACAAGAAGAGTGAGCATATATTGTGATGGTGAAATTTCTTACCAATAGCAAAGTCTGAAAAATTTCCGCTATGCGGACATAAAAATTATAGCGATAGCTCGAAAACAATATATATTCTCAGTACAACGTATTTTTGTACGAAAATTCGTTGGTTGAAGAATATAACGGTATAGGAAAGCTTTCTTGGTAATATTTTCCACGGATAGTATGTTAAAAAAAAGTATAGCAGTGAGAGGACTGCCGACCGAAGCGAAAACCTATATATAAAATATAAATGGAAGACGTTGTCCTGCCACGGACCGCCTTACTGCTATATAAGAATTTTCATGCTAATAGGGGGTTTCGAACTATGCTACATGTAGGATGGATTTGACAGGTCGGACGGACATGTAGGATGTGCGAAAGCTCATACTGCAGCCCGGTATACTTCCGACATCTTGCAACCGACACGTCCTACATGTAGGATGAAATAAAAAAGTTTTAAAAGTTCCGCTCTGATCTTGTTCTTCTCTGTGCGTCCTTGTTTGAAGATTTCCTTGGTAATTGTTGTTGGCACAGTTAGCCGGAAATTTTTTGTAGGTGTTGTGAATTCTAATCGTGTAGCTACAGTTGGCATATGAAATTAGAATTATTTTTGTTAAGAGCTTATAACAATTTATTAAATTTTTTATATATTACTGAAACTATTTCTTTTAAGCAAAAGTGTTACCATACCAAAAATACATATAATTAAAGTAATTTATTTAAATTATTTCATTATTGATTAATATAAAAAATTAAAGCTTATTTATATCAATTTATAACATAAAATTAACATAATATACCTGTTCACCATATCTATATTGCGTTGTGTATTAAAAATAGAATATTCTAAAATTAAGAAATATCTATAGCTTATAAATTATATATAACCCATATAAGAAAGTAAGCTAAACAGTTTTAAAAAATAGAATGCTTAGGATAAGCGGACCTTAGTTATTCAATTACTACTGAAAATATTAATTATTTTGCAGGTTTAATACGTAATTGTTATTATATAAATATACATATATATTCTTTAAATTTCCTCAATGAGCTAAATTGTTCATATATATGAACTATATATATGTAAATATGTAAATATATACATATATATATATATATATATATATGTATTTTCGATACGGTAACACTTTTACTAAAAACAAATAGATTTACCAATATTATATATACTCTTTAATTCATATGTATAAACTGTTTTCTAAATTAGTTCGATGTCATATGCTGACTGTAGCTACAAATAAACATCCACAAAAAATTAAAGCTTACTGTATAACAATAACTACTTAGCAAATTTACAACAACAACGCAAAGAGAATTACAAGATCCCAACGGTTGCGCAGCGTTAGAGGGGATGAACCGAATTGGCGGCGTAAAATATACAGCACTTTGCATGCTATATTTTCTGTTTGCCTGCTGTTTCGTTAATTTTTTTTAATTTTTTAACAGTTTTTTAAGTTTACAATATTACAAGTTTACGAAATATGTTGCAAGTACAAGCTGTTAAATTAAATATGTCGCAAATTGATAAAATGCAAATAAAATAAAATATTTGCGCTAAAACACGACCGAAATGTCAAAATTTGTAATTGTCAAAATTTCATCGGCCATTTGACCGACACACACAAATTTTATTCAACTTGATATTTTCTGAATTAAGATTGTGAGCTTTAGATCAAGTAAGTTTTCAAGAAGGCAACAACAACAACAACAACAATAACTCTGTATAGAGTCAATCACTTAGCTGACTAGACAGTCTGTTATCGGAAATCGCTACATATTCCTCTTCAGTAGTCTTTGAGTGATTAAGCTGTGATCAACTCACTGTTTAAACTAGCATATGAATGTGCAAATCCTCTAATTCATTCTTATGATTTGTATGGCTGCTAATCATATGACATTTCAAAGCAGTAGGCTATTTATAGATGATCACCGCCATCAACTCTATCAAGGGTTGCCATCTGTTCTAGTTGCTTCTTCATTTATTTCAATATTTTCTATCCTACCACGACTGATTGACACACAGCCATAGTTGACAACTCTGAATATAAAATGCCGCAGTGGTGAAAATAAAAAGCCACTGACAAATACAACATGTGTGAAAATTTTCAAACTTTGTTTGACGATATGTAATAAAATAAGAGCATGCATGTAATTATTTGAATGTTCAACATATGCCTTTATCACAACTTAAAGATTAAAATGTTAAAACACTCAATCCATACATTATTTTTCTTGTTTGCATACAAAGTTCCAGCAGAAAAAAGAAGAAAAAGAAGAAGATGGATCCATTTTTAAATCTCACCATGAATAGCAGCTGTTTGAGTAAAAGCAAATTTTTCAAAAATGTTGACAAATACAACAACTGAAGAAATTGCCAAACTTTAAAGGCATATATATATATAAATATAAACCGAATTAATAATAAGTTTTGGTTGCAAACATCTTATTGCAACCTAACTTAAGTATTTATATACTAACAGATTATATGCATCAATTTCAGGAGTTGCCAAGTGATTTCGGCCGCAAGTGAGCTTGCGGCCGAATGACGAATTCCTTGGAAAAATACGATGATGCAAACGAATGATTTATCCTCTACCAAAATCGTTCAACGCTCCTAAAGAAGTTTTCACTTCAAAAATCCCCTTAAAATGACATTAAAATTATTTTGATATCTCGAAAAATTTATATCTTCTCAGTACAACGTATTTCCTTGAAGCCTTCATCACCTCAGAATGAAAAAAAATTATTGAAATTTCAAGTTTTGCCCTTGCAAGCAAATATCTCAGCCATGTTTTAATCGATTTTCAACAAATTTTCTTTGTCTGAAAGATCAATTAAATGCCTTTAGAGAAATGAGAAAAGATTTAACGTTATCTCACCAATTCAATGTTTTATATTGTTTTAAATAAACCTATAAAAATATTTTGTTTCTGCTCAAAAACAATAGGCCAAACGTTTTTTTGTTGTAATTTTTTTTTATATAAAATTTTCTTTTTCACACTCCTCCATATGATATATCATTTATTCGCAAAAATTACCTCATTTTGAAACATTCAAAAAATAGTTTCTATCATCGAAAATCAGGAGCTATCGCCTATGATTTTTTTTGATGAAAATTAAAATTTTCAAAATGTTGTTTTGTTCTACAGCTTATAAAATATTTTCTGTAAAAAAATTTTGAATTATTTCAAACTTCTCCAAAGTCATATACACAAATCTATGTTTTAAGCTATGTTTTAATTTCGTTATATAGAGATAGACGTAGGAGAAATAGTTCTTCCGTGTTTCTGAACCGATTTTGATAACTTTTTCTAAATTAATTAGAGTAGGAAGAAGGAGTTCACCAAATATTTTTGTGACTATGATTATGTGATTATGAAATAATATTTCTGAAGTAAAACCTAAACTATAAGAAATGGAAGAACATGGTGTAAAAGGAAAGTTTAGACATTAATACAATGTACAAAACACATTTTTCGCTATCTTGTACGGATACCCTACAATAAGCATTTTTTATGTAAATGTTTGAATATATATTGTGATGATAAAATTTCTTACAAATATTAAATTCTGAAAAATTCCCTTTATTTTGACATCAAAGTTTTGACGATATCTAGAAATCTTTAGCCTTTGTCAGTACCCAAAAAAAAGCCTATAAAAAAGAAGCACGTAATTTTGTATTAAAATGTCGGCTTTTGTAGTCCAGTGGAGAGTGCGTTAGACTATCCACCTAGAGGTCCCTGGTTCGAATCCAAGTTCAAGTATGGTTCTTTTCATTTTCTTTGTTCTTTCCTACATTTAAGAATTATGGAAAAAAACTAAAAATCCACAAATAAATTGTTGAAAATGTGGAATTAAGGGACAAAAAACTAAGGGCTTGAAATGCTTGCCGAGGTTAAGGCATAACACTAGCCTCGGTTGTTTCGCCTAATCAATAATTCACGTATGGTTCCTATCAATTTCACTAAATAAGTCTATCCCTTTCAGGTCAAAGACCAAACCTTGTTTGTATAAGGCGCATGCTTTGGCTCTTTGATCTTTTTCTTTTTAAAAAAAGTCTTGGTTGTGAAAAATAACGGTGTACCAAAGTTATTTTTTTGGGTAATGTTTTTACAGATAAAATTTTTAAAAAATTTCGGCTATTTTAATATTAATATAATTGCGATAATTTGAAACTTAAGATTTTCTTTACACAACACATTTTCTTAAAGCAAAGTCAATGCCTCAGAATGAGAAAAACGATTAAAATTTCAAACATTTGGTCTAATTTCCACAAAAAATTTTTTTCATATTTTTATTTCATTTAATATTTTATGATTTCAACAATTTTTTATCCTTACTTATCCTTAATATTTTTGTCATTTTGTGACGTTTTTTGAATTATAAAATATTATTTAACCAAAACACAAAAATTAAAGAGTTAAAAGTGCATATGGTCAATTTTTTCTGTAGAAGTAACGGCCGAAAAAATAATTTTGCTCTGTATCGACTACATTCCGTTCATTTATAAACCATACCATCGCAAAACATAAATATCAAACCAGTGTGCTTTTGTCACGCTTCATGCAGATACGTTCATTTCGCCTGTGTCGAGTACCAGATCGAAAATGCAAAAAACTTAGATGGGTACAAAACGGAACAAAATGTAATGTTAAAGACCACGTATTTTAGCTCCTAGGAGAAGTGCAAGAATATTTTTTTCATTATTTCGATTTTAGTCGTTAATTTAATTCCTCTTTTTCGATATGGTTCTTTTATTTAGGTGTTTTCATTGCCAACTACGTTAATTTTTGAAGAAATGCAGACCTACCTCGAAACTGACTTCAACAAGATGTGTAACGTTAAAGACCACACATTATGGCTCCTACAAGTGCAAGACAATATTTTTTGTTCATTATTTAGATTTTAGTCGTTTACTTGATCCCTCTTCTTTGATATCGTCCTTTAATTTAAGTTTTTTCATTCCCAATTTCGCTAATTTTTTCTTAAAATGCAGATCTACCTTGAAACTTTCTTTTAAAAAATGTATCGTTAAAGACCACATAAAACTGGTTATATTTTCGAAACAACAAAAATTAGAAGAAACATTTGTTGACATAAAATGTAAATCTTGAGGCCTACTTTCATATACGCATAAAACATTTTTTGGTTTAATGAAATATTTTCAATATATTTGCAGATATATGCGTTCGAATGTAACGTTAAAGAGAAAAAAATTGACCATATGGGCATTTCCACAGAAAAGTCTACCGTGACCAAGAAATTAAAAATTATTAAAAACTTATTATATGATGATATTATCTAAGAGAAATATTTTCATTACTTTTATGTAAGCAATTTACGTATAAATTCATTTACCACGATGATCTGCACTTTTTCACAAACTTAGTTTTTCTTTTTCGTAAATGTTTAGTAAATGTTTCGTTAACTTTTTTGTTTTAGTAAAAATGGAAGGCATTGGCTAAGGATAATGAAAAATTGGTTGAGGCAAGGAAAGGACAATATATTAAATTTATTTTTTAACTACTGCTTTACATAATTACTTATCTACCTAGTTACTTAATTACTTAATTAAACGACAATGGAAATTTAAGTAACGTAACGCCAGATCAAAAAGCCTAATATAAAAAACCAGATAAGATTTTTTTATCTTGAATGGTTTTTATCTTTAATGCCAAAGATATCCGATAATTAACCGTTTAAGTAACAACTCTTACTTGCCACATAAAATATTTACATGCAAATCTTTAGCAATTTGACCATTTTTTAAACCATATCCGCAGAATATCCAATTCGTTGCCAAATTTTTATATTATAAGATTGTATATTAAAGAAAATTTTGGTAAATTGCAATTAAAAGAAGTAACTATCCTTTCAATGAGCTTGTTAGCAGCCCTCAAAGACATAATTAATTAATCCTTACAAAATAGATTAATAAGATTTTGAAAATTTCCAGGAATATTGCAATGCATGCTTTATCACAGGACATTCAATAAACGTTGGTTTATATTAATATCAATTATTTTCTTCATACAAAGATGGCTTAATCAATATATAAGCAACAACAAAAACAACAACCATCGCTTCAACTGTAACTTATCGCTCTTTCACAACATTATAATTAATTTTAAGTCCGTCAAAGTAGTTTTTAAGATTTTATTTATGACGCATTATGCAGGCAATTAAATTGATTATTTCAATGCTTTCGTTTGTCATCATCATCATGCTCATCCTTCTACTTATCATCGTGCATTTCGTGATGGAATAAAATTCTTAAGCCGCGTAGAAAACTTGTGCTGAATGCCATGCGCAAGGATGCAAAAAGGATTAAGATGAAAAGCTATAATGTAACGCGTGGCATAATTAAAGCTGTACAACGAAGTACTCAACAGAGTGCTGTGATGAGAATAGGAGTGAAAAAGGCGAGATGGAGGAAGTGAAAAAAACTTAAAAAGGATTAAAATCGAAATAGCAAGAAGGAAGGTTGTCAAGTACGTTTTTAAGAAACACAAGCACCAGAAGTAGTTAAAGCAGTGCGCCAGAAAAAAAGTAAAAGTTATGAAAACACAGATGAATGAATAAAACAGCACCGCGAAAGCACTTAAAAACGTTTAATTTTGTATGAAAACAAGAAAATAAAAGCGAAAAAACAACCAAGGATTGGACGGAGAAGGAAAGAAATGAAAGTTAGTAGTTTAATGAAGGAGCTGCAGTCAGCTATTTTTTTTTTTTTTTTTTTTTTGTTATAAAACATAAACTTTTCCAACACTTAATTGCAAGCAACAATAACAACAGCAATAACGAAAATAATGTGAAAGCACAATATTTACACTATAGAATAGTTTAGTTGCACTTTAAGAACGAAAAAACAAAGGATTTTTAAAAGTTTTTTAAACAGAAATGCGAATTTCTGACGCCATGTTTTAATTTTTTTTTTTACCAAGTCGTATCAGTACTTAAGTAAAAAAAATTCAAGATAAATTATTTTAAGAATAATTAATGAGAATCATCGTGTGGCTCTTTTTCCAAAAAGTATTTCAAGCAAATAACAGACAGTTGGCTTAAAAACCAAACCGCATTCTTTCAAGCTTTGGCTAGCTGGGTGTGGTAATCCTTGGTTATCAGCTGCCTGCATAATCCTGGCACACACAATTTATAGCAACTACTTGTCGGGATTTCTTACTAAACAGGCTTGCGAAAGTGCTACTCAGCAGGATATTTTAAATAACTGCTGACGAGAACCAGCAATGTGGTTAACTAACTTCAAGAAAACCCCGCTATAACCTCAATACTTGTTTTCAATCGTTGGCTTCTTCGCTTAAGATTACAATAAAAACAAGTAGATATCTTGTTGTATTTTTACTTCTTTCCTAAACTGTTTGTAAAACATATTTGTTTTTAGTTTTGTTTGCAAATCCTTTGGATTAATTATTAACTTTTACAGTAGCATCGGCTGCAAGCAGCACAAAGAGAAAATTGTCAAAAAAGGACAAATCCTTTCTATAGCATCAGAGCACGGATGTTTAGATTATGAAAACAGTTTAAAAGCTGCTCTGGCAAAAGGCTTGCAAAAACTTTTGCTGTTAAGTAGCCTCGGTTTTCTTATTGTCAAAGAAAGAATTATTTGAAAAGGATTAAAAACTATTTCTACAAAAACAAACGCAGGCATAATCATTGATTACAAGCAGTAATTAAAGAAGCATTTATGTGCATTAAAATGAGGGCATAATTTATGAAAAAATTTTTTTTAAAATAACTTTAACAACAATCTTCACATTTAAACAATCTTAATATCTTAACTATCTTAATATATTAACTTTTAAAAAATCTATAAATTTATAAATTCTGCACGACTTGATTAATTGAGGTCATATTTGCACAAACTAATTGCTTTGTTAGACCGATGGATTTCAGCTATGTTATACAGAGAAAACAAAATTTTCAAAAGTGGCAGAAACGAGCTACTTTTAAAAACGTTCAACCCAGATTTTGCACTTCTAACGTTTATTTTAATTTTTAAAACGAAAATTTTAAAATGAAATAGTAAAACGTTTATTTTCTTAAAAAAAACTTACATTTTAAAATGAGATTCTAAAATATTCGTTTGATTTTTAACAATGGATATTTTAAAATGCTGTGGTAAAACGTTTATATTCATTTTAAAAACGAAAATTATAAAACGAGATTCTAAAATGTTCGTTTGATTTTTAATAATAAATATTCTCAAATGTAAAATATTTATTTACATTTTAAAAACGAAAATTTTAAAATTAGATTCTAATATGTTCGTTCGATTTGTAACAATAAACATTTAAAAATGCAATGGTACAACAATTATTTATATTTTAAAAACAAAAGTGTTCATTATTTCCAAATAATTCAAAATATTTATAGAAATCCGAATTTCCTCTAATAATTAAAAAAAAACTTTATTGGGTGAAGACAAAACAAAACAGCAAATCGGTGTGCTCGACCTTTTTTGAAAATTCTGAAAAAATTATTAAAAATTTAGTTGAGTCTGTTGATACTGGATATGGCATTTTTTATTTCCTCGCTAATTTATTTTGCAAGTTAAGGGGGTTCAAAAATGAAAAAATTATGAAAATAATGAAAAATATGCACATTTTTGATGATTTATTTCTTGAAAATCAATAGAGATAAAATCTTTAAACTTTTTTTATTTCAATTTAAAAATTTTAGATTTTAATATGTGTATCCAAACTTTTTAAAAAAAGTGACAGTTTTGCCAAAAAGCTCTATTGAAGACAGATGTTTTTTTCATCAGTTTTATAGTTTTCAACACTGATTTTTTTCAAAAGTTGATCCAAAAAAAAAATTTTTTTATAACTTAAAATATCTTTTAAAGTTGTTTTAAATAAGTGTTATTTACTCTCAAAGTTAGCTGTATCTTCCTTTTCGCATGCAATAAAAAATCTGAAAATTTGACAGAAGATGTATTTAACTGAGTTTAGTAATACCTATTGGTTTCATCGTGGAGTCTTTAATAGTTTCTACGGTATAGGTTTTTAAAATCACCCTTTTTTAGTTTTTCAAGTATTGAGAATACTATGAATTTTGCATACCTTATTAAGGCTTTTTACTCAGACAGTGTTTTTGGGACTCATATGGTATACAGCCGTGTTCATAGACTTTACTATAACTCAATGTGATAAAATACTTTTAGTACAATATCGTGTTTAAAAAAATTTTAGAAGCAAATTCACACCGCTGATCACTTAATAATGTATTATTTATTATTTGTATAATGGTACTTTGAAATCTGTATGACAGGTTTGAAAATTATGAGTAAAGTAGAGTGTATCCCTTGCGTCAATTAAAGACTTGATATGCGTACACTGCTTTTGCTCTTTTTAAAAACCATGATTCATTAATATACAGTTATACGTATTTTTGACGTTTTCTAAAATTGGTATTTACTTTTAAAAAAAGGCAGAGTGAAAGAATGAGAGCAATGCCATTTGAGCAAAAAATGCATATCATTCTATTTGGTAATAAGTTGACTACAATTATTTTTTTCTAATACTTTTAATGCTCCAGTTTCTTTGTGCATTAATAACTTTTTAAACTATTTTTGTTTACTCAACTTCATTAAAAACTCATTTAAAAACTATTAAAGAAATAAAAATACTAATTTTAAAATTAATAAGGATATTAATTATTTGGAATCATTATTTGGAATCACTTAAGGCCCTATTCTCCTTCAGCTTGCTGTTTTTGGACCCTTTTGAAAAAATTCTCATTTGAAAACGCAAAAAGATATTTGAATTTTGTTTTTTTATTGAATTAGTAATGAATGAAAGAAAATAAAAAAATTTTTTTCGCCGCGATATAGGGGCTGTCCATAGATGATGGCACCGTCAAAGTTGGCCCTCAAAAAAAAAGGCATGGTGCTGGCGGCCACGATTCCGGCCCTCAGGAGCGTCTGAAAAAAAAATATAGGGTTATGATCAGCATAGATGTAATTCTGGCCCGTAGTAAAACAAAAAATTTGCGATTTTTTTTGACAAAATGGCGGCCACTTGAAATTGACAAATCGAATTTGGACCCATTTTTTTGTAGTTTAGTGTAAAAAAAAATAGTAAAAATTTTTTATTTTACTACGGGCCAGAATGGTGACAATTCTACGTCGATTAAACTTTGTTTCATCCAAATCGGTTCAGTAGAACTGGCGGAATCGTGGCCGCCAGCTCGAAAAACGTGGTTTCGAGATAAACGCGTTCAAAGTTCAAAGCAACATAAAAACTACTCATTTTAGCGAAGACATGATCCCACAAAAATGGCCATATCTTCTAAAGTATTTCGAATTTCAAAAAACCCTTTTAGGGTTATATTCTTAAATGTCCAAGCTATAAAAAAATGCAAAATTTTTTGCTGAAAGAGAATAGGGCCTTAATTCAATTAATTAACAAATTTTTACGGTCTTAAAAAAGCATACTCCAATATTACATGATAAAAAAAATAATGTATTTATTTTTAAATGCACATTTTTATATCTGAGCAAAAACATTAAAATCACAAAACAATATTAACTTCTGAGCAAGTAATTAGGAATCATAAAACTATTTTTATTTTTGAGGAAAAAAAAATTAAATCAAAAAGTGTTTTAATTTTTGATCTAAATAATAAAAATCCTTAAACGATTTTTATGAGTTGTTTAAGAACGGAGGCGAAGCTCTACTTAAATGCATTCACGAGCTTCTATGCAGAATATGGTCGGAAGAATGCATTCCGAACGATTGGAATCTCAGTGTGCTCTGCCCAATCCACAAGAAAGGCGATCCCACTATCTGTGCCAATTACCGTGGGATAAGCCTTCTTAATATCGCATATAAGGTCCTGTCGAGCGTTTTATGTGAAAGATTGAAGCCCATTGTAAACGAACTGATCGGACCTTATCAGTGTGGCTTCAGACCTGGAAAGTCCACCATCGACCAGATTTTCACGCTACGACAAATCTTGGAGAAGACTCAAGAAAAACAAGTCGACACCCACCAACTTTTTGTCGACTACAAAGCCGCCTTCGACAGCCCAATAAGGAAGCACCTGTACTCCACCATGTCTGAATTTGGTATTCCTGCAAAACTAATTACGACTTTTGCAGGATGACACTGAGCAACACCAGCAGCGCAGTTAAAATCGGGAAGGACCTCTCCCCACCATTTATTACCAAACGAGGTTTCAGACAAGGTGATTCCTTATCGTGCGACTTTTTCAACCTAATGATGGAAAAGATCATCCGAGCTGCTGATCTGAGACGTAGTGGCACAATATTCTACAAGAGTGTTATGCTGCTTGCGTATGCTGATGACATCGATATCATTGGCCATAATACGCGCGAAGTCAGTGCAGCATTTTCCAGATTAGAAAGAGAGTCAAGTCGAATGGGTCTGGCAGTGAATGCAGACAAGACGAAATACTTAGTGTCAACAAACAAACAGTCCCAGCGTCTTGGAACCCACGTTACCGTTGACAATACCTCCTTCGAGGTTGTGAAGAACTTCGTTTATCTGGGATCCAGCATTAATTCTACCAACGACATCAGCATTGAGATCAAACGAAGAATAACTCTTGCCAACAGGTGTTACTTTGGGCTCAGTAGGCAATTGAGAAGCAGAGCCCTCTCTCGACGAACGAAAATCACGCTCTATAAATCGCTCATCATGCCCGTCCTACTTTACGCATCACAAACCTGGACGCTGAGCAGTTTAGATGAAAAGACTTTAGGAGCATTCGAGAGAAAGATTCTTCGTAAGATCTACGGACCAATCTGCGTCAATGGCGAGTACCGAATACGGTGGAATGATGAACTGTATGAGCTGTACGCTGACATCGACATAGTCAAGCGCAATTAAAATCGAGCGGCTTCGCTGGCTTGGTCATGTTCAGCGCATGAAAGACGATGCTCCAGTGAAGAAAACATTCGATTCGGTACCCAGCGGCGGTCAACGCAGAAGAGGACGACCGCATCTTCGTTGGAAAGACCAAGTAGAGGACAACCTGACGAAGCTTGGAATTTCCAACTGGCGCCAGCAAGCGAAAGACAGAAATGGCTGGCGCAAATTCTTAGATGAGGCCAAGACCGACATACGGTTGTAGCGCCAACTAAGTAAGTAAGTAAACGATTTTTATTTCTGAGCAAAAAATTACAATCGAAAAACAATTTTTATTTCTGAGCAAAAACATAAAAATCAGAAATGATTTATATTTTTGAGGACAAGAAATTAAGAACTGATTTAGAAAAATTTAAATATTTATTTGATGACGTTTTCTCAGTAATTGAGTTAACAATCATTGCAGATCTCAACGTCAAAACTGAAAGTTTCAAGATTCAAGAATTTTTTCTTCGACCTCTTAATTTATGATTTTGAGTTTATTTCCGCCTCAAGGTCACTTTTTGAATAAAAAAACAATCTTATAGTTGTTTTTTAGTCTTAGTTTTATTGCGTCCAATATTTCGAACTCCGCCGGAGTTCATCACCAGGGACACTGTTGCAACAAAAAATATACATACACAACAATTTTTAACATTATGCAAACACAAACTGAAAAACTTACATATTAAACATTAGACATAAAGTGTAACACTTAACAATTTTGGTAGACATCATTGTGAGACAAAATTAACAGATATTGCTTTAAAATAAATTGCAGCACCCTCGATTTCGCTGTTTCATTGTCTACTGACTTTTATATTGTTGTTTGTTTTGTAATTAGGTGTGGGTAGCTTTGAGCGCATCTTTTCAATTTAAAAATGGACAATTTAAAACCCAAAGTCAATTATTTTAAATTTTTATTTATAATGCTTACAAAATAAAAGTCATTATTGATTGGAAAAGGATCTACAAATTGCAACCATTCGGTATACTCAAAAGTGTTCTGCGACAAGTAGAATATGCTGATTTTTTTTTCATTAAAAGTTGAGAAATAATGATTATTTTTGTTCCCTGATTTTATCACATTGAGTTATAGTAAAGTCTATGAACACGGCTGTATACCATATGAGTCCCAAAAACACTGTCTGAGAAAAAAGCTTTGATAAGGTATGAAAAATTCATAGTATTCTCAATACTTGAAAAACTAAAAAAGGGTGATTTTAAAAACCTATACCGTAGAAACTATTTAAGTCTCCACGATGAAACCAATAGGTATTACTAAACTCAGTTAAATACATCTTCTGTCAAATTTTCAGATTTTTTATTGCATGCAATAAGGAAGATACAGGGTGTTAAAAAGTGCTATTTTCGTTGTTCGACTCAACTTTGAGAGTAAATAACACTAATTTAAAACAACAAAAATAAATTAACTTTAAAAGATATTTTAAGTTGTAAAAACAATTTTTTAGTTTTGGATCAACTTTTGAAAAAATCAGTATTGAAAACTATAAAACTGATGAAAAAAAAATCTATCTTCAATAGAGCTTTTTGGCAAAACTACACCTATTAAAATCTTTTATTTTTAAATTGAATTAGAAAAAGTTTAAAGATTTTATTGTAATAAGAGATTTTCTGAATGGTTTACCTCAAAAAGATATTTGCAGAAAGTTTTCTGTGGCAAAACAAACTGTAAGTTTTATTATAAAAACTTACAAAAACTCGGGCAGAGTTGAAACAATTCACCGTGGAGGACGACCAAGGTGTACAAATTCAAGGGATGATACAAGAATTGTCAGAGAACTAAAGAAACATCCGGAAAAATCCGCCGTTGACGTTGTAAATGCACTAAAGCTTGCAATAAGTAGCAGGACAGTTCAGAGAAGGGCCTGCGATGCTGGACTGAAAAGTTACCGAGCTGCAAAAAAGCCATTCATTTCAAGGAAAAATCGGCTGGCTCGCTTAAAATTTGCCAGGGAGCATATAAACTGGTCCGAAAAAAAATGGAAAACGGTATTATTTTCTGATGAATCTAAATTTAATCTGAAACATTCGGATGGAAATATTCGAATTCGCAGACCACCTAACAACAGATTAAATCCCTTATACTGTAAAGGGACTGTCAAGCACGGAGGCGGCAATGTAATGGTCTGGGGATCTTTTTCTGGGTATGGTGTTGGGCCGCTCCATAGAATAGATGGTATCATGGACAGAATTATGTACCAAAACATTTTGGAAAATGTCATGTTTCCCTACGCTGAGTGGAATATGCCCCTGTCATGGCAATTCCAACATGACAATGACCCAAAACATACGGCGAAATGCGTCAAAGATTGGGTTAGAACTAACAAAATCAACGTTATGGATTGGCCAGCACAATCCCCAGACCTTAACCCAATTGAAAACCTCTGGGAAATTGTTAACAGGAAAATAAATCGCGAAAGAGTGGGTGGAGACAAAAACAAGCTGTTCAAGGCCATAGAGGATGCTTGGAAGTCAATAGACATAAAAGTAATAAATAATCTAATTGACAATCCATGACAAGAAGATGCAAGGCCGTACTCGATAATAACGGATTTTCAACCAAATATTAATATTACTGTTAAGTCCAATATGTTTTGTCGTGTGAATTTTTTCACTTTTTAGTTTTTGATGAATAAAGTTTTAGTTTTAATTGGCCTTAATAAGTGTTATTGCTGTTTTTTAATCAAACACAAAAACATTTTTGTAATTTGAATACAATTGGTGGTATACTTCATTAACAGTTTCATAGATTTTATTGATTTATCAAATGTACTCATATTGTCCAATATGTTTTGTCCAACACTGTATGGGCCAATGACTCCGCCAGCCCATAAAGCGCACCAAACAGTAATTTTCTGTGGATGTAATGGTGTTTCGACAAAAATTTGTGGATTATCCTCACTCCAAATATGACAATTCTGTTTATTTACGTACCCATTCAACCAAAAATGGGCTTCATCGGAAAATAAAATTTTCCATGGAAATTCAAAATCAATATCAATTTGTGCTTCAATGTGTGCTTCAGCCCATTTGCCGAATTGGCGGCGCATACGATGGTCGTTTGGCTTTAATTCCTGCACAAGTTGAATCTTGAAAGGTTTTAAGCCTAGATCTTTTCGTAAAATCTTCCATGAAGTGGAAGGACACAACCCCAGTTGCTGAGAAAGGCGACGAATTGATTGATTAGGATCATCTTCAATGCTTTCCTGTACAGCGGTTACAGACTCTTCAAAGCGCACTGTTCGGCGTCTCACGGGATGGACATTATCAGTAACAGTAAATGTGGTCCGAAAACGATCTATTTTTCTTCGAGTTAGCAGCTCTGAAGGACGATTATGTACGCCATAAAATGGACGAAGTGCACGATAAGTTTGCCGAACAGAACCATTATTTTGATTAAAAATTTCCACAATTTGCACACGTTGCTCTGGTGTAAGTCGATCTATTATAAAATGTCAAAGCAAACTAAAAAAAAAAGCAACTATCAGCTGTTAAATGGGTGGTCAAATAAAGCAGTGATGCTAACTCAAAGTTGTACCACTCTATAAAAACACCCTTTAATACATTTATTTCTGATTCGTATGAAAGTACTTTTGTTTCTTTTTAATAAAAAAAATATTTGTAAAAATTTAAATTTTCATATTAATAACCAGTATTCGGTTTCGGCCGAATATTCGGTCTCTGTTTCGGTTTCGGCCAAAATTCCGTTTTCGGTCGGACACTATAATATATATGCAAAATTTTAACAAAGTTTCTGTTTGCTGGAACCTCATACATTGCTAGATGTTGTTGGATATAAATATTTTGCACCACTTATTGTTGTTGATGTATCACATCAAAACGAAGCCTGCTGTTTAGTAATCAACGATCGTTTAATTGAATACTCGCCTCTAACAAATAAAACCAGTAGAATAATTTACAAATAAAAACTATTCCTTTTTTGCTTTTTAAAATCTCATACACACGCACATACTTTAAAAATAAGAAAACGAGTGGGTGAAATTAAATTTTCCCCAAAATCATTTAGAAGCAGTAGAAACTCTAGCAATTTGGTTTATTTACAATTTTAGTAGAACAAATTATATACAAACTGCTCCATTAAATCGCACCTTTGTTAACAACTGTAGCTGTTTTGATGTTAACTTGTCGAAAGGTCAACTCAAAAGTAGACTAAAAAGTATTATGTAGTTAGATCTACGTACATTAATGCATGGTTAGTTATAACGTCATGTTGTGTCCTACTTCATTGGTGGGTACATTTTTCCAACATTTTTGTTGAGCCATTTGTATCAATGGCTCAAAGTATAATGAAATTGATGGCAACTTTAAAATAAAAAGATGCGATGGTACACTCTGCATTTCCAATAATGGAAAAGTTTATTTTTGAATTGTTGAGCTTACCGAATTCCTCAGCTAACGTTGAGCGAACTTTTAGTCAAATAAATATTAATAAAACTAAAGTTCGCAATAGATTAGAGTTAGATACAACGGAAGGAACTCTGCATACAAAAGATTATCTGCGTATGAAATGTTTTAACTGTTTTAGTCTTGAAATTGATAAACAAATTTAATAAAGAAATGTATATATGACTTCGAAAAAACTATATTTTTTTCACTAAAATCCAATTTTTTTGTAGTTTTTGCTGGCTTAAAAAAACAACATTTTTTCGTTAATTTACTTGAAGCAAAAGCTTTACTTTTATAGAGTTAAAATTGAAAAATTAAATATTATAGCTCTATGCATTTAATTTTTACCGATTTAAGAGATCTACATTAAACCAAACTGTGTTGCAAATGTATTTTTAATTTGATTTTTACTCTTTGTTTGTGTGTTCAAAAATATTTTCAAAAATCTTATTTATTATAATATATTTTCTATATATATAATCATTATTGAATTGACTTTTGAAAAAAAACGTGATTTATTTAAATAAATAAACCTTAAATATACGTCATACGTCTAATAAAATGCAATATTTTATTTGTCTTCTTTGTTGTAAAATGCGACTGAAAATTTCTTAGTTCTTGTTTTCAGAGTTTCACAAATCCGACGAGAAATCTGACGAGCAGAGTGCAAAAGTTAAGCTGTAAAATTTTTTTTCATGGCAACACTGGTCAGGCAGCTTTGCACACCTATACTTTTTCATCTTGAGTATGTATTAATGAGCGCTTTAAAGCTCACACTGAAAACAAAGTAGTGCTAAAGCGCTTTTTGCAGAAATCTTACTAGGCATTATGGGATATTTTTTTGCTCGGAATTGTATTGCGAAATTAAATAAATAAGTAGTGGACGGAATTTCAAAAGGAAACAGACCGACAGACTGAACAGAATGTGAAATACTGATAAGCAGATGAAAATGTAAAAAGGTAGGCTAATAGTAAAAAGCAAATATGTTATATTATTGTGTTTACTGGGAACTGATCACTATATGATATAATATGTGGACATGTCGCTTTTAAATAATTAATTAATTTCTCCATTGCATGCCCCACAATTACCTTATATTGGAAATGCAAATTTTCGTTATGCATTGTAATGCATAATTTTTTTAATTTTACCTCTTTGATGCCACGCCATGCCGTTATTTTTAAAAATAAAAAAATTTTTATGTATCCTTCCAACAATTTTGCATACATAAAATTTTATACAGTGTAATCTTACGCTATATCTGTGTCGATGAGCAATAACCCAGTGGGCATTTTAGCTAGCGATACGCAAAAGAATGCATGCTAGTAGTGCTCTTATTGGCGTCAATATACCTTCCATGATCGCTGCATTGATGAGTGCTTCTGTAAGGCCTATCTTTTGAAGGTTTGGAGTCTTTTCCTGTTATTTTATATAAAAAATTTTTTAAAAAATTATATATGATTAGATCAATTAAAAAAAATCAAATCTTTAAGAAAAAACAAAAAAAAAATTATTTTATTTTTGTCCGCGTTGGGACGCGAACCCAGGTCTCCGAAATCTAACACATTGCATATCACATTATATGAAAACTTTTATATGGAAAAATTCTAAGTCTTTTCTATTATTTTTGTATGAAGAAATTTAGAAAAAAATTCCAAAAAATTTTTTAAATGGACAGAAAAATTTGTAAAAAAAATGTAGATTTTAAAAAAATACAAAAAAAAATTTTTTTGGGCCGAGCTGGGTTGCGAACCCGCGCTCCCGAAAACTTACTTTCATTTGTAATGATGCAAAATAAGCTGAAGTTTATTAACAACTGAGGTGGACGAGTGGGCAAGATGCCAAACCGCTAGCTGAGAGGACGCTGGTTCAAATCTGGAATTTGTCAAAAGTTTTTTTATTTCAAGTTTATTTATATTGCTTTTCTTTCTAATGTACATTCTAAAGAAGCGCTTCTAGCAGGCTTCTTTAGAGTCGCGAGAGCGGAAGGCCTAGAAAATTTTCTCGTTTCATATAAAAAAGCTTATGGGCTTGGAAACGAGCACGGAAGGGCTAAGAAATCCATATGATGGCCTGCTAGAAGCGCTTCAAAGACCTGCTTTTGCCCACTGGGAACAGCTTAAATCTTATTTCAAAGTTTCCAGAAATCTTGCTTCAAAGTTTTCAATCGCCATATAAGTTTCTACGAAACTCTTTAAAGAAACCGGAATTATGATAAACCAAACTTGATTAAAAAGACAATTTTTTATTATATTTTTTTGAGTTAATTAAAAATTTTTGGGATGTTAAAAGGGTTGGGATACCGGGATAATTTTTAAAGTAATATCCACGTGCAAGAAAGGGTCTTTTGTTTTTGCGTCATATCTTTGTCTAAGGTCATGCTAGTAGTTCTAGATTTTGTGTGTTCATAATGATATATACGTGAAACACAACTATATCAATAACTCAGTTCTGTCTTAAGTCGACTTAAGCTATTATTGCTTATCGACACAGATATAATAAAATATATTCAAGGAACACGCAAGCGCAGACCTTATCTGCTTGACATTGGCTTGAACACTGAAGCTTTGATCGTTCTGTAGGTGAGATGAATACATATTTTACTGCATAAATACAATCTTAAGTGTGCAAAGCTGCCCGACACTGCTTTAAAATAATAAGATGTTTCCGACGCTACCCTGCAGTTAATGACACTAGTACAAAACTAGTGATTTCACTAGCCCTTGGTAGCCAGCACCAGTTCCACTTCAATCTACCTTCTTTGTATTCAACTGGCGAATTTTACACGAGCATGTCATAGGAAGGGATCAATTGCTACCTTTAACACACCTATTCCCTAGTTATTTCACTAGACATGAAGAGCTAGCTTTTTCGCTAGTTGATATTGACACAACAAAAAAAAAAAAAACAAAGCAGAGTGACTGATAATCATTATTCAATATATTTATACCTTTTCATAACGATATTTTATTTATGTTGCTCAACGAAACTGAAAAGCTTTCTATGTCATGTTTTCTCGAATAAGTCACTTCGAAGTATGAGCTCGTCAGAATAAATTTTATGAGTCAGTCAAGACGTTAAAAAAATAAACAAGAAACAAACGAGATGGAAGTTGATTGAACTGACTCTTTTATGCATTACCTTGGGTCAAAAAAGTAGCTAGTGCGTATAGAACTATTGAAGTAGCTAGCGTGAATGGGCTTATTGATACTTTTGATACTGGCGGGTACCTTCAATGGTAACGACAATGCAGGCAGGGTGAATCATACGTTTTATTCTCTAAAGTAAAAATCCCTAACATATACTATGATATTTTTTTGTAATTCCCATTTTTGATATTTGGTTTAGGGATGGATAATCGACTTTTTCAATTAATAATTTCAGTTATTAGTCGATAATCGATTTTTTATCGACTATTTTCGTTTTTTGTAAATTTTTTTTTTCATAATTAATATAATTTTGTTACAATTACAATTAGGTTTGTATCGATAACACTTAGTTTTCCCTTAGTGAAAAACGATTGCTATACAAGAGCAATACTGGTGCGTTCAGTTCGCCAACAACGCAGCCAACTTTGAGACAACAATATTATGTTAATTGCTTATTTGTGCCAGCGCTGCCGAAAGCCACATGTTGTAATTTTTAGAGACTTTCATCTATTTTCCAGGGTTGGAAGTAAGGCTGTCAATCCCGGGATTTTTTGGGATTTTTTCCTATGTTTTTCAGTGTTTTCTTTTCAATTAAACCCATTAATTTAATTTTTTTATTTGAAAAATTTATATTTTTTAACTTCTTTTAGATCAATATTATAATTTTTTTATTTATTTGAATAATTTTGAGATCATATCTATTAAATAATAACAAAAAAGAAAACAAATTAATTTACACAAATTATTAATCATAATAATAATAATAATAAAGCATATCGTAATAGTTTTCAAAATTTCGCCACATGTTTTGCATTTCGCGAAAGCTCCACCATCGGCCGCAATCAAAAAATAAAACCAAACTAAAGTTCTATTTTCGGCTTTGGCTACATAAAGACCAAAATAAATTTTTTGACACTTATATGTACAGGTATTATAGAGTTAATAGATTAGAAAAAATTCAATTTGTTATAAAAAAAGCTCGCTGTTAAATTGTTGCTGTCAACCAAATTTGTCTAATTTCTTAACAGGTGATCAGAGGGGGTTTCTAATAATGAAATAAATCTATAAAAAAAATTTCGGGATCCCGGGATTTATTTACTTCGATCCCGGAGTTTTCGGCACTGGAAAAGGGTTGGGATACCGGGATGATTTTTAAAGTACTCTCCACGTGAAAAGTTAAAAATTTTTACAATAGTGTGAGTTTCGAAAAGCTTCCGATATGACTTGGAATGACCGATATACATTTGAGTAAATACATACTCATAGAGAAACCGCTTTGAGTTAGCCATCTAGGCGGCTGAGAAATTCCGAAGGGGGCACTCGGATTGAAAAATTAAAAAACATTTCCTCAAAGTGGTAAATTTTGACCGGAAAGTACTAAATTAGAGTCGACTGATCGCTTAAAAGAAAGGGTTGGAGTACCTTTAACATTGCTCCTTATCAATGGCGCTGTCAAAGCAATATAAAGTATGCTATGAAAAATGGTTGAGCTAAGACATATACCAATATACAATTCTTAGCAATATAAAGTATGCTACGAAAAATGTTTAGCTAAGACACAAACCAATAAATGAGCCTAATCGTATGAATGTAAGCACTTGGGTTGTGAATAGGGTATGCAAAGCCGACCCGGTTTTTTAAAAAATAGCATATTTCCAATAATTTGAAAACCGGTTCTTTTGGCTCGAATTATTCGACTGCTCTAATAGTCAAGAAATGTATAAATATACAATATAAAATTGCCTTTAAACCACTTTTTTATTGTATTTGAGCGACCCTGTCTATGTTCTACTTACGTTTTGACATTTCAACAACGTTTCTAACATTTCTTATCTCTGGTTTTATTTCATTTAGTAAAAACAGCATTTACAAGCGGCTGGCATATTTAATGTAAGTTAAAGATGATTTTTATTTTGTAATGCATTTTTTTCAAAAAATTCACAATTCAAGCTTCCAAAAAATGTTTAAAAGGATATAACCAAACATTTTAAAAAAGTAGTGTAAAATTAGATAATTTGTTTAACGCATCGCTGACAATAGGTCTGTTCCAGTACTAACTTCAAGTAATGTTCGAGTACAGTTCAATCTGTGAGAGTAACTCAATTATCAGTCAAAATGTGATAATATGCAAAAAAGTACGGAAACGACTTCAAGCAAGTTTCTAGCAGAACAGTTGCTGTTGACAGCTGATTGACAATAAATTTAAGCAATTGGAAGAAGAATATTTGTGCTCGAAGAAATTTTTCAAGTAAATTTCAAGTTACTTTCGGCTAGTTTGTAATAGCATAGAGAGTGACATTTAGCTTGTTCTTCTTCTCTCTCGAGCTTGAAAAATGTGTAAAGATATGCTTGCAATCAAATTCAAGTTACTTGAATCGAGTACGAGCACAGACCTAATGTGTCCCACATCTACTAAAAGTTAACGTGTTTGTTCAGTCTCTCATTATATAAAAAATAAAGCAAAAAAACCTTCTAAAAGGTGAACACCAACATTGTATTTTATTTTAAAGGTATTATTTTAAAACAAAGTAGAAATTGTCTCCATAAATTGAATAACCTTTGTTTATTTAGTACTCTTATATAATTTCTAAAAATTAATTGCTATTTTTATTAAATAAAAACTGCATAGATATAGTATCATGCGTAGGTAAAAAAGAAAAAAAATTTGTTTAATTTAAAAAAAAAATCCAGTTTTACCGGTTTTTTTCTGATCGAAAATTTCGAAAACCGGTTTTGTGCAAGTTGTACAATTCGAGACCGTTTTTTTTTATAATGTCAACTAGCAAACCCTAGTTGTGAAGCTGAATTCGGTGCAGGAATGTTTTGAAGCTATCCGTACCCGGTAAGCAGCTGCACAATGTAGTAATTTATTTTTCTAAACTCCCGATTAAGCCACATTATGATTTTTGGGATAAGCTTAGCCGTCCATCTTCCGATGCTGCTGTTTGACCAGCGGCCCTGCCACGTTGAAATGTTATGATGCCTCTCGCGCAAGGCCGCTTGCAGCATATTTATGCCACTTGTTCTTAATTTCCATATTCCTCTGCGTTCTTCAGCAAGGAAGTCTATGGAAATTATTCCGTCTATCACAAAGACAGCCTCTGCGAAGACAGTTCAGTATGCTGACGCTATACCCAGTGCTCCGGTTCTCTTTATCACAAGCAGTTGTTTCGGCATTTCTCAACTTTTATCTTCTCTGCCCAAACTTCACTACCATATAGTAGAATGGCATTGTTTGTTGCGATAAGCAATTTCCTCTTGCTTGCAATTGGGCCGCTAACATTTGCCATTAAACAACTAAGCGAGGCTATGGCTTTGGCTGTTCTGTTCGCTGCAAGTTATAGCTGCGCCCAGAATGTGTACTTTTCATCGAGCCTTACTCTTAGTCAGTAAACTTCCCTCTTCATTGTTAAGGCCTCACGGTGTACCTGGAATTCTATTTCCTTGGTAAATTCTTTGTCGTCAGCAGAAGAAACTCTTTCTTATGGGTTGCCAACTGAAGGCAAGGATCGCTAACCCCACGCTTGTGTTCTTAGCATTACTTTTGTAAGCTTCGGTTACGCTTGCGAAGTGTCTCGAGCAGTGATGATTGCTGCGATATCATCCGCGTATCCGACTAAGAAATTTTCATCTGGCATATCGATTCGTAGGATCTCATCATAACTGATGTTCCATAGATCTGGTCGCAGGATGCATCCTGTGATGCTCCTACTGTTACTTCTTTTGTTTTTGTTTCGCTCTTGGTTTCGTAGATTAGCTTCCGGTTACTTAGATAGCTCCGAATAATCCTTATTAGATATTCTGGCACCGGAAAATTATTTTCCGCCGACTCGATGATATCTGTCCATCTTAGACTGGACATAAATTTTAAAATGCTGTTCTTCGAACCACTTCTTCGAAAACACAATTACCTTGCTGATAGAACCCCCAACCATCTACATTTCTATAAATAATTTTCAAATAAGAGACCTTTCAATTACTTTTTCATCAATTGTTCAAACTTTACATTCGGTAAATAATATGAATTTTTGTAAAAATAGTAAATTGCCTATTTTTGTCAATTTTGTGCAACCTGTAACTTTATGTTAAAATGGAGTTGCTGTATAATCAATATGTGAAAAATGGTTGACCATCAAAAATGTGCGTATGACATTATTTTATGCCTGACAAAAAAAAATAGCAAAAAACTTTTCGGTAGATTTTCTTGAAATGTTCTTACGTCGGGTCAACGCTTTCACCTGACTTGCAAGCATTAAAAAAGGCACTTACCCAGCAAAGTTTTTGATGCAAATGAGACATACATTCTTAGCGACACTGCTTCCAGAAGACATTCTATAGATCAAAATGGGCTTCTTCTTAGCCTTATAAAGAAGTTCTTTCAAGAGGCATTCTTATAACCTACTTCTGGAAGACATTCAAATGGCATTTAAATTCATTAAAAGTACAAAAATTGCATATAACAATAATATATGTTTTAGATATTTTCCGAGGGATTTTATAAAACCCCAATGAAACCCAACAACTTACTACTCCCAACACCAAAATGCTTTGAAAATCGGAAAAAGGGATATTTTACGTGGAATTTCTTCAAACCCCCAACAAAATCCAAACACTTTTCATTTCCAACACCACAATCGCGAAAATGTCGGAAAAAGGGATCTTTTAAGCCACAAACCACAAAAACCATTCTATTCCATGGAATGTCTTCTTAAAGTTCTTCTGGAAAACACCTACTAGAATCCTTTCATTGAAGGGCTCAAAGAAATCTTCTATTGAAAAAGTTCTGGAAGCACTTCTAGAGAAGATTAATGAAAGCATTCCTCCCAATGACATGCATATGTTAAAAGAATACCTTCTTCGTATGAAAGCGGAAGTGATGAAATTCAAGACTTTCCTTTCCAATTTAGCTTCTTTTGGAAGCACTTTTTTTGCTGTGTAGATGTGTTTTTGTCCCGATGGTATAAAACAATTTTCGAAACTAAATTTTTCAGCTATATTTAAGTTTAAAATGCGTCCTCACAAAACATGGTTCCTCTGGTTTTTTGGGTTTTTAATACGAACCGAATGTACATTAAAAAAATTAACTCTTTATTTATTCTTTCCCAGCAAAATTTTTAATGCAAATATGACATGTATTCTTAGGGACCCAGAAGACCTTCTATAGATCAAACTGTGCTTTTTCTTAGCCTTATAAAGAAGTTCTTGCAAGAGGCATTCTTATAACCTACTTCTGGAAGACATTCAAATGGACTTTAAATTCAATTAAAGTAAGAAAATTATACATAATTATAATATATGTTTTAGATACTTCCCGTGGGATTTTTTAAGCCCCAATTAAACCCAACCACTTACGACATCAAAATGCCTCGAAAATCGGGAAAAAGTATATTTTAAGTGAAATTTAGGTAAACCCCCAACAAAACCCAAACACTCTTCATATCCAACACCAAAATCGCGAGAATGTCGGGAAAAGGGATATTTTTCCAGGGATTTGTTTAACCCCCAAACCATAAAAATCATTCCATTGCAAGGAATGCCTTCTTAAAGTTCTTCTGGAAAACACCCACTAGAAATAAGTTCTTCTACTGATAAAGATTAATATAATCATGGGATTCGCATTGTACCTTTGATCCATTCTGAACTATTTAAACAGATTTTGGAAAAAAAAATATATGATTTTGGTTTTACTGCCATTTGTATCGCATTCATTTTAAAAGGATCTTTAAGTGAAAATACGTATTTTTATATTTTCCAAATTAGAACTTATTCTTTTAGAAATCTCTACTAACATACCGTGCATATAAAAGCCGAACTCTGTGAAGTATAGCTTTGATTCTCATCGAATATATTAATTATACCCTTTTCTTTACCTCAAACGTTTCATCAGAAAGTTTTTCGCTAAGCTGTTTTCATGTATTTTTCACAGTAAAATTGTTTTCATAACAATTATAATATGTGTTCATGGTTATTTGGTTTTCCACATCAAATAGCATTCTTAAGCATTTATTTTTTATTCCGAGTATTTCAACTTCTATAACAAGACTTTGAACTCATGACAAAGCTATGCAATATTAACTATAAGTTTTTAATCCTAAATTAAAACTGAAATCATAAATTTGGTGTAATTTAATTTTATTACTGGCAATAAAATTAATTAAGGAGGCAAAAATAAATCCCTCTACATGAGAAGCAAGTGGAAAAAGCTAATGAAATCCACATTTTTTACTATTTTTCTCTTTCTCTCTTATCTTATTTGGGATCAATATACATTAAATGGTTGTTTTGCTACAACCAAGTTGTTACTTTCTTACTTGTCACAACGTTGGTGTAATGGTGACAATGAAAGAGGGAACAACACTGAATTGTACAATTTAATGACAGAATAGCATTAATGTCTATAAAAACAGCATAACATAAATTAAACTCGCTTTAAGGATGCGTTGAAAATTTTAATTAAAAACTAATGTTCCGAAAATATGAGTGCAATCAGCTTGAAGATTAAGTGAAGGGTAGAAAAACGAAAAATCAACCACAACCCAAAAGTAAAAGGGAGAAAACATCAACACTGGCTAGCATAGATGTATAAAAGGACTAAATAGCAGACAGCAACTCAAACAAACACACACACAAACGTGTATTGCAAAAATTATAGCACCAACAAAGTAGTGGCAGTATGTGTGTGTGTGTGTGTGTGTTGTGGTGGTTACAGTACTAGTGGTATAGTGTAGTTGTGGAAGAAAAAGTACTCAAAAGTGGCAACAAAGAACCGTTCGTTATTTCCGCCCTCAAAAGAGGGCCCAAGTAAATTACTCCTAATTGCAAGTGTTTAATTATGCACTACTTTTATTTAATAGCCTTGATAGTGAGTGTATGTGTGCAAATTATCCACCCATACACTCTCGCACACTCAAGCATACACACACACACACAACCAAGCACGCAAGTGTTATTAAGTTGCTCTGTGTTAGGTTGTTACTTGAAGGGTTTCAAGGGTTCGTTTGAATATAAAGACGTTAGATAAGCTTTAGCAAAAATAACAGAA
The DNA here is from genome assembly GCA_963920525.1 of Dichetophora obliterata. Classification (NCBI taxonomy): domain Eukaryota; kingdom Metazoa; phylum Arthropoda; class Insecta; order Diptera; family Sciomyzidae; genus Dichetophora; species Dichetophora obliterata. Next base: position 238,039,178 of record OY986436.1, on the reverse strand, counting down.
AAAAAACAAAAGATTTACAATAAAAGTGTTACTTAAGGACTTAAGCAAGGATGTGTTATTTCTTGGGTGGTGGAAGATTCTACAAAATGCGCAAACTGTAAACGCTAAAACCGCAAGAAGCTGTGGCTGCGAAATTTTCCACAAAATAAAGTGTGTCGTTGCCGCTGTTGTTGTTGTTGTTTCCGTGGCTGTTAGTATTTGTTTGCCGGCTTGCCATTTAATTGTTTTTGCTGCATAAAGCTTTTGAGTAGCGGCTTAAAATTGAGTGAAAGTATTTTGCTGCTTAACACGAGTTTCAGCTTAATTCTGAGACACATTCTGCTTTCAATTTAACAAAAAGAAAAAAAAAACCAAAAAGCAATAATGACTGTTTAGAGAATGCAAAGAGTTTTTAAGCCTACTCTTCTTTACTTCTGCAATATTTTTTTTTTGTTTCTGTCTTTTATGTTTAATTACCAGATGGTACATTAATTGTCTAACTCAAAGCTTTTGCGTAATAAAATAACATGAGCTGTATATTTTGATGTGTGAATCCTTTGGTGTATCCCTGTTGCAAAAAGATATTTTCTGTGCCTTGTGCAAGCCCGAAATGGCAACTTTGTTTGTTGTTACAGTATATTTATTTACATTGAAATTGTGTCGTAATTTTATTACTGCCATTCTTGTTGTTCTTTCATTTCTCAAGTACGAGCACAAAACAACATTTTATATACACACTTCCACACTATTACGTATGTGTGGAAGTTTTTCACATGTGTGTTTGAGTTGCTGTTTTTATGTTATTTTTTTTTATTTGCTGTACTTGCGTTTGTTCTTTTTCATTACCATTTTTAGCTCGAATTTTATTATTCAATGCTTTGTTTTATGCTTCTTTAACTCTATAGCTAGTAAAACTTTTCCCATCATCCTCCATCTTCGAATTAAGACTATTTAACAAATGTTAATTTTGCCTCAGTTGTAATAAATGTAATGAATGAATAACAAAACACAAAAGTTTTTAATCTTTTATACACGTGGTATTCATATAAAGATCATAAATTTCATTAAAGTAAAATATTTAATCACCCTGTCGTAAAGTTATCATAAGCAAATATTTGAACTGTCAAAGTTGCCGATGACAACTAACAAATTAATTTGCTAAATGTTTGCTAAATAAAAAAGTTATCTCGATTTATTTACGTACCGCAAAGTTTTGTGTTAGCTTTCTGCAAAACTAAAGAAAACCAGCAGCATCAGAATGTTTCTTTTGAAACACCACAACAACAAAAAATACCTGGTCTGGTAAATAAAACCACAAAATAATAGAGCAGACTGTGCTGCAACAAATCAGAGCCGTAGTCAATGGAAGTTTCTCGGGGCTTAAATTTAAGATAAAAAAGAAATGAAACCAAATTAGTCAAATTGTGCATAATAACCATAATTTATGCAATAGCTATTTTTTAAAGATCTGCTAAAAATGAATTTCCAAAAATATTAAATATTAATCATAAATCTGTGATTTATGCATTAATATCAAAGATGGCCACATGCCGTGCTTTTTCCGTGTCACGTCGTGCAGGAGCCTAAAAAAATAACTCCGTGCGTGGCCATGCTAAAGAAAAAGAAAGTCTTGCGTGCTTTTCCGCGTTCGTTCAGTTAAATTTAACTACTTTCACTTTAGCAACTATGTATTTTTTGTATCCTTATTTCAAAACTAATGCAAATAATAAAAACACATTCTAATGTTATAACTACGGCTAGAAATCTCATGCAAATGCATATTTTTTCTGGGCATCTTAAAATGGAAATGCTTAAGTTACATTTACGAATCATGAAATTTTCTTTAAAATGGCATTCAATCGTAAGTGTGTATTTTTGCATATTCATTGGGCATATTTTTGAACATTTTACAATATATGCATGTAATTTTTGCATATTTTTGCTTGTTTTGATTGCGACATATTTTTAGAAGAGATAAGTTAAAATTAGTACTTTTAAGCTCACTTCATGTTCTTGTCGTTTTTGATAAATTAATTTAATATATATTTAAAAACGAATTAGTTTTCTTTTTTTGTTAAATGACATGGAATTATTTTTTTTAACCGATAATGAAATATTAGGAAAATATTTTTAATTGCATATTTTACCTGTATTCAGCGCATATTTTAGAGTTTTAAGTGCATGTTATATGCGCATATTTTCGGTCTTTTAGAGCATGAGATTCCTAGCCCCAGTAATAACATTCCAATATTTTTAAGTTGAAACAAAATTTAAAAAATATGAGTAACTTTTTCATAGCTGCTTTGCATAGTTTAAAATCGTGCTTTTTCGTGCGTATTCGTGCAAGTACGAAAAATAAATTTCGTTTTCGTGCGTGCCCGTGCAAAAGGTCGTCGTTCTCGTGCGTGCCCGTGCCTCAAAAATGTTACACTCGTCCATGAATTTTGTTAAAAATTTGTACTACAGCGAACTCGGGTTTTCAAGATGGATCAAAATAAAAAGCCATAAAACACTCACCGTACTAAATTACTGATATATGCATATTATTATGTTAATCGTAAAAGCAGTTTAGTTTTTGGCAGTTTCGTAAAAGGTTTGTGCTACAGCGACCTCTGGTGTTGAAGATAGATCAAAATAAAAAGCGAATCTAAAACACCCTATCTAAAAACTCCTATATAAAAATTTGTATGTTAATCGTAACTATTTGCAGTTGAGGCGATTTTGGCAGTTTTGTAATGAATTTGCACTATTGCGCCCTCTGGTGTTTTCCAATTTTCTTGACGTTAAAAGTATCCTTGGGCGGAGACAAACACAATAAAAAAAAATAAGCTGAAATCGGACGATCCGTTCTCGAGTTATGAGCGTTCTCACGTATGTCACTCATTTTTATATATGGGTCATTCTTACACAAATCGCACGAAATTTGCAAAAAATAAAATTTGACATTTTTAAATCGTCTGAAAATTTTTTTAAATTTTCTTTACATAAAATAAGTTTACAAGTGTATCGGGATTTTTCTCGGAAAAATTGTTTAAAGAATGCCGTTAGATCTAAATTTTAGAAAATGGTAACATTTTATCAATGTCTGTGTACATCCGTTATATCCATTTAAATAATTTTATTGTAACCCATTTCTACTTTCCCATAAGCTACACCTTGATCTGATATATAATCTTATAAGATTTTTTGAGAATTATTTCTCTTTAAAGATTTTCTGATAACGACGGTATATAAACTGAAAGCAAGAGAAAGAAAGGTCCAACGTGGAATATCGATTACAGAACAGGTTCCTCTGAATAGACTTAAATACCGCCAAATTTTTTAAGTTTCAAGATCATAGCTACTACTACTTAGTCTTAAAATTTACGATTCAAATAATATTGTATCTAATCATAGTCTTACAATATATTTTTTCAGATCAATCACCAAGTAGAAAATTCCTTTTTAAATCGCAATACCTCGGGTTGTACTATTCCGATTTGGTTCGTTTTGAGCCCGTTAGATAGATAATTTGTTGTTCTTTAATTCTACGGTAAAATATATTTTTTCACGGTATAAAATATGTGTATAAAAATTTATTGAACTTTTTAAACGGCTTTTTGATGCTCTTAACCCAGGTAAATGATATTTTTGACAGCACCAATTAACGCACCATACAATTTTAGAAAATACAAAATTCTCAAAAGAATAGAGCTATTTTTTTTATAAAGTTTATATAAATTTTTGTTCACCTCGCGCTTTATGTGTATATAGGCAAATCAGCAAGCTTGCGAGCACATCATGCATAAACACATGCATGTACCATAAGCTTAAAACGGTACACCCCTTCAAACAAAGTTCGGAGCGCTCATAATTCGGACTCTGAAAAGAGCCTCATTAAAGAGGATTTTATGAATTCCCTCTTATTTATGAGTTTTTAAAGTGTATTTTTTGTATTTTCATAACGTACGCTCCTAAAAAGTACTTATTTCGTATTGTTTTAGGAGTACTTCAGTTAAGGGCTCAGAAAAAACTCAAATTTAAGAGTGTTTTGTGAAAAGCCTCCTGAATATGAGTTTTTAATGTGTATTTACTGTATTTTATTAAAACTGTGCGTTTTCAAAGCACAAATTTAAAGAAAAAAGCATGTTTTGAAGTATTGTTCATTGACATAAAATATAAAATATTTCATTCCGTTCAGTAATCATGGTTGAATATTATATTCAGACATGTTAGGATAAATAATACTAGTCTGCAAATTTTCGGAAAACCCATAAATATTCCTATATGTACTTTCATTGCTGGCTTAAAATCTGTATTTAATTTCCTCCTTTATTATAAGATTTTCAAGATCTTTTGTTTTATATTGATTTTTTCTAAAATACCAAATATTGTTTTTTTTATGGTGAGTAGTTTAGATTCTAGATACTAAACACGTGCCAAAAACGTAAAACACCCTGTATCTTGACAATTTTACAATATATGAGGAAACTGAGAACAGATTTGAATCAATAGCCAAAAGATTCTTTTCTATGCTCATATTCAAAGGAAAACAAGCTCATTTTCTGCACTTTTATGTTTATTTTATGAAGAAAAAAAGGGCAAAAATAGGAATCATAAAAGAGTCTTTTAGGATTCATATTAATCCCTCATAAGAGCGACCAGTTTCAAGGGAAAACTAGCACTTTTCGGAAACTTTTAAGAGTCTATTATGAGTATTAAAAGACCAATATATAAAATAAAAAAAATAAACTGGCCATTTCAGCCCTTGGAAGGACTTTGACCTAGCTTCTATTTATCAATTGTGTTGTGCGTGTTTATTAAATGTTTGATCACAAATGATCGTGAACTAGACCTACGAGTTTTATGCCGACTCCGAACGGCTTATGTTCTCAAGAAGCTTTACGTGGCAATTTATACTCTCTGAGGTTTGCCATTGTCTGCAGAGAGGTGACGGCCGAACAGAAAAATTAATTCAATTGAAAAAACTTTTGCCTGAGCTGGAATTGAACCCGGGCTACCGAGGTTCTTTAGCTTAGGAGCCACGCACTCTACCCACTAGGCTACGGCCGCCTAGTAGACCAATATAAGATTCATAAAATCATAAAAGACTCTTATAGGAGTCCGAAAAAATTACTTTTGAGAGTCAAAAAAGTATACTTTTGTGCTCATATTTGAGCTCTTAAAGAGGGACCACTTTTAAAGGAAAAACTGCTCTTTTATGAAACTTATAAGAGCTCATTATGAGGGCTCTGGCTCCTACAAATGAGTCATAGAAGAGTCTTTAAAGACTCATATGGTTTACAGGGACATGCCTGCATGCTGTTTTAGTTGTGTGTGTTTGGCTATATCTGCTATCACTGCTATATAAACATACGCGATAAACAAAAATTTATATAAAATGTATATAAAATGGCTCCATTCTTTTGAGAATTTTGTATTTTGTAAAAATGTATGGCGCGTTGACTGGTGCTGTCAAAAATGTCATTTACCTTGGTTAAGGGCATCAAAAAGCCGTTTAAGCAGTTCAATCAATTTTTATACATTTATTTTAAATCGTGACAATATACATTTACAGTAGAATTAAAGAACAACAAATTTACTATCTAACAAGCTCAAAACGAACCAAATCGGATAGCACAACTCTAGATATTGCGATTTAAGTAACACAGACATTGATAAAATGTTGCCATTTTCCAAAATTTTGATCTACTGGTATTGAATACCAGGTATTCCATAAAAAAAATTTTCCCAGGAAAATCCCGATAAGCGTGTAAGCTTACGAAAAGAAAACTTAAAAAAATTTTCGGCCGAATCTGAGACATAAAATCCTGGAAGGTGTGCAATTTGTTAAAGAATGACCCATATAAAACTAGCAAATACCCGCTACTTCGCCTGCGGTAAAATTATAAGGTTAGGTTAGGTTAGTGTGGCTGTCTCAAACGAGACAAACTTAGGCCAATGAAGCTCATTGTGATACCAAGAGTTATTATTTCCTATGTCATTGAAGAACCAGTTACTTAAGTGGAGGAAGCTTTTTTGAGCCAGCGCTGGGCAAGTGCAGAGGAAATGTACTATAGATTCTTCCTCCTCCTCATTTCTACAGCTTTTGCAGAATTCGTTGTGAGGTATGTTCAATCTTTGAGCGTGTCTGGCAATACGGCAGTGCCCTGTAAGGATCCCTACCATGGTGCTAATCTGGTGTCTCTTCTAAGAGAAATGATTTCTTTTGAACGCTTCGGGTTGAGTTTGGGCCAGATTTGTCGCGTTATATTACACGTGTTACCTGCTGATACTGCTGTTCTTGGTTGTGATACAGGATAACTCATGTATAAGGAGTTTACATGTGGTGAGTGGAATAGCAAGGCTTGCCTTATCTTTATATAACTGTTTAGTAGTACCTGTACTAGTGAGTTCATCTGCTTTGCAGTTACCTATAAAATCCTTATGTCCATGAACCAAGCATAGAAGGATTTTGAGCTGCTCTACCACCTCGTTTAAGATCTGAGGCAGTTGAGAACTGTTCGAGATGGTATTTCAACAGCTCTTAGGGCTTTCAAAGCGGCTTGACTGTCAGAAAGTATGCAAATATCCATGAAAGATATTTCATTTACCTGAAGTCAAGTTAACGCTTCATGTATAGCAGCGATTTTAGCTTGAAAAACACTGCAATGGTAAGGAAGCCTGAAGGCTTAATTAATGCATAATGCTTCTGAGTAGACTCCTCCACCTACTTTGCCATCTTGTTTTGATCCATCAGTTAAGATCTCAATGGCATTGTGAGGTGAACGATTACCTATTTCCCACTCTTCTTGAGAGTGAATGGATGCATCAAACTTCCTTTTAAATAAATTAAATACCATTTACAATTTTAAATCATAAGATATATTTTATTTGTTGACTTCGAGTTAAATAAAAAATTTATATATTAAAAAAAAAATAAAGCCTTTTTCAAAAAAGAAAGGGGTCATGTACCAAAGTGAAAATTTTTTCACTTGAAAGTCGCATGGAAAAGTTAAAATGATATTATAGAATGAGATGGTTAAGTAGTTGCAGTACCTTTGAATCTAAAGTATAAACTGGATTGTAGTGCTTAGAAATGAAAAAAAAAGTTCGCAACTCATAAAAAATTTTATGTGCATGCAAAATCTAATCGAAATAAAATTCGCAATTTATATTAACGCAATAGCTAGCAAAACAAAAAACTTCTTTATTAATTTTATAACTTGATCTTTAAGCGTTTCATTATTATATATATATTTTGTATTAGTTCCCGGTCTGCGGTTTCATAAATTATTAGAAAACCTTCTTTCATAGCTTTGAAATATTATATTTTGCAATTTTTTTTTCTAAATTTTTCGAACTGTGTGTCTTCATTTGCATTAGAATTGTATATTTGAAATAAAAATTTTTAAAGAAAAAATTTAAAAAAATTTTAAATTTAAAAAAAAAAATAAAAACTTTCACATTTTTCAGCTGCTGTTGTTTTCATTTGAGTAGACATCATACAAATTATTATGAACTTTTTAACAGAACGATGACGGCAAGTCTTTGCGAGAAAATTAAGCATAGTGGCTAATTTGAAAGCCTCTATTTGTAAGAGCGAATTGGGCTATCCTCGGTTCTTCCTTAAAAAGAAGCTTAGCAAGATTGTATTCGCCCTAGCATTTCTTTTTTATTTTGTGAATTGTAGAAACAAACCCTCGTAAAAGCTTTAGTAATTGCTAACTATCTTTGTAGTTGATTTAATTATTTAAGCCATTAAAAAGTAAAATTAGATTCTAAAATATTATGAACATATAAACACAAAACAAAAGCATCAAAAAAATAATTTACAAAAACTTTTAATTTTACAAAAAAGCGGCGAATTCGTTAGCCTCAATTGGTTCTTACGATTTGTCTCAGCTAACATTTGTTGGCAATATAAAATTATTCTCATACTTTTCCGTAAGGGTGAAGGATTTTCTAATTTAATGAAGAAAAGCTACTCACTTGTTGAAAAGAAACGATTTTCGCAACAGTTTAAAATGTTCACAATTTATTTTGAAATAATCACTAATGCAGATAACCTGTACAGCGAAGAAATAAGGACAGATAGAACACTGCTTTGAAGCTGTTGGTTCTCTTTCTCACCCAATTTTAAAAAATGGCAGCCAGTGTTGATTCTTTCTATGTACACTTACCAGATCAGATTGATATATGACTTATGAAGTCAAACAATACCCAGTGGGCAATTGCAGGAGGCCTGCATTAGGATTTAAAAGGCCTTCCATACTCCTTGCAAACACCGTTTTATTGCTTGTATGAAATGGGAAAATTTGTTAGGCCTTCCGCTCTCCTTGCTCAAAAGAGACCTGCCAGAAGCGCTCTTTCTAGAAGTCACCTTAGAAGGAAATGCAATATAAATATCAACTTGACGTAAAAACCACTAACAATTTCTATCGTGGTTGTTAAGAATCGATGGCTTATTTTGCATCAATACAAATGAAAGTTAGCTTTCGGGAGCCCAGGTTGGAGACCCAACTCGGACAAAAAAAAATTTTTTGTTGTTTTTTTAAATCTAAATTTTTTTTTAAACTGTTCCGTGTATCTAAAAATTTTGTTTTTAATATTTTTATAAACTTTCTTCATACAAAAATATAAGAAAAAAATTGGAGTTTTTCCACATAAATATTTTCTTATAATATAAAATGTAATCTGTTAGTTTTCGTTAGTTTCCCGGGTTCGAGACCCAACTCGGAAAAAAAAATTTTTTTGTTGTTTTTTTTAAAAATCTATATTTTTTACAAACTTTTCTGTGCATTTAAAATATTTTTTGGAATTTTTTTTTGTAAATTTTTTCATATAAAATAATATGAAAAGAATCATAACCTTCAAGAGGTACGCCTTACAGAAGTACTCATCAATGCAGTGATCATGGAAGGTGTAATGACGTCAATAATAGCAATGCCCACTGGGTAAGCTCTAAAAATATACGAAATATCCTATTTCCGCATATTAAATGCGTTCATAGCAACTTTGCCTGTAAATGTGTAAATTTTGCAATGCACATACCACAATTCTGCATGCACAATCTTAAATATTTATCAAACTCCATCTGATTTAAAACGATCACCTGCGTAATCTCTTTTCACTCAGGGAATGATGCTTATCAAGAACATTTATACCTTTCTATACCGGCCACGCACCTTTTGAACGTTACAAACGTTTTCACAATGTTAATGTACCCTGACCTCTTCAGGTGTAGTGTGTTAACAGCCTTGACACACAATTTTTATGTTTGGTCAAAAAATTAAGATTTTTGGTAAAATGATATATTTGTTGTTGGAACGACTTAGTAGTTACATTCGATTTACGACTTAAAGTTACCAGCTAACCAAAATAATGAAAAAAATTTCAATATCCTGTATTTTTCTGATCTTACCATTTTTTCCATTGCACTGGTTTACTTTTCCAGTACTTTATAAATAGCTTTTATACGTAAGAAAATAGCAGCTTTGAAGAAAGAAAAATAAATGACGGGCTTATATAGACTTTTCGAGTTTAACAACGAAAGGAAAGAAAAAACTTAAGTAGCTTCATGCTAGCTGCTTACGGGCGCTTGCTGTTCCGTTTGTTTATTTTACATGCACGATCTAAATGAGGTCAAAATTAAACTCAAGAAACTATCTTTGATTAATAATTAAAAACTAATAGAGAGCCAAAATAAAATGTATATATGCAACAACGAAACAAAAAATTATAAAGCAACATTGCAAAATATAATTTAATAATTTGCAAAAGAACTTTATAAATCAAAACTTGTAAAAGACGAAATCTTTTCAATAGTAAAATTTAGATTAGTAAAATATACAATAGTAAAATATGCAATAGTAAAATATGCAATAGTAAAATATGCAATAGTAAAATATATAATGGTAAAATATGTAATAGTAAAATATACAATAGTAAAATATATAATGGTAAAATATACAATTTTACCAAAAGTCCAAATTTTTAAATCAAAATAAAAAATGTAGATTCTAGGTCTGTTAATATTATGCACAAAAAGAGGCGTAGCCGGTGAAGAAATGTATTTATATTCTTGATCAGCGTCAATCCTTGAGAGAAAAGATTTCGCGATTGCGCAGGTACTGTCTTAAATCAAATCGACGAAAGTGGTTTTATGTGTATTTTCTTATGCCAAATTTAAATCCACAATCCATTTTCTCCTATCAGGTCAAGTATTTGAGATAAAGGCAAAAATATGCATACAAGTTCTTTTTCTGTTAATTGGACCATGTCTGATTAACGCATCGGCCAATTTCAATCGCTTGAATAAGTAACCTTAGACATACATAGCTATTTCTGTTAACTTAAATTCATTTTCTTTTGCAGTTTTGACCTTAAAAAATTTCACACTTTACGCAGATTTTTACCCCTGTTACTTTTTTAATCTTTCAATACAATTCCAAAAACTTATATTTAGTCAAACTTTCAGTTTCACTTTCAGTTCACAACAAAGTTTGAGTTTTTTGTGAAGATTTAACTTTTTCAAATCATCATTTCAAATGCGTTAAAAATATGTAGCTCGACTAAAATAAAAATAACCGTTTTTCACTTTTTTGCCAATATCTGCAAAACTTGACGTGAAACGAACTGCGGACATTCATCGTCTACTATCAAAAAATTTGACCATTATTTGTAAACCTGCTTTATTTTAAAATTTAATAGGGCAGTTCACGATCTTGTTGCATCGTTGTAAATGCAAAATAAACAGCTTTTACAAAAACAAAAAGCATTGAAAAGCTTTTGCAACATATGCTTTTTGTTTTTGTAAAAGCTGTTTATTTTGCATTTGCAACGATGCAACAAGATCGTGAACTGCCCTAATGTGTTTCGTTTAAAGTACTTTAAACTGGAAAATTGCTCTTGCTAATTTCTGTCGGTGTTTTTATAAAAGTGGCGGTATTTTTACATTCAAAAAGGTGGCAGCATTTATACCGCACATAATACATTCTGCTGTATCTGTTTTGCGAACCTTGTTGACTTATTTTTATCTTGCTAAAAAAAAGCTTGAAAAGAGAGCTTTTGTCTCGCAGCAACTAGAACAAATTTTTCTACCTTGTTAGCTTTGCTTTTAATGCAGTGTTGCCGGAGCGATTTTTTTTTTTTTTTTTTTTTAACCAGAATGCAAAATAAAAATAGCCAAAATGTAAGAAAATAACCAAAATATTTATTCACCATATTATAAAAAATAAACAAAGCAAACTTGCATACCAATTTGTAATAACTACCAGAGTAAAAATATAAGCGGGTGAACAGCAGTCGATCAGCGGCCAAACATGGGCAGCGCAGCCGTGCAAGGGTCGAATATGGCCTAAAAATAATCCAAAATGCCCAGCGGCCGAAAGTTGGGTCGAAAATCGGCCGAACAAGGCCTAAGTTAAGTTCTACGGCCGCTGTATGGCTGCTATAGGGCCGCTAAATGCCCGTTGTATGCCACCAAATTTTTCAAAGCTCTTAGTCAACAGCAAACCTATGCGCAACAAAAAAAGCAAAGCTTACTCCGCGATGCGGATGTTGATCGTATCGCCACTTGTGTGTGCCACAAAATAACTTTTTGTATATGAAGTTAGTTTTTGGAATACAATGCGCCAGTGAATTTTCAATTAAAAGAGTAAAATTTTGTTTGTATTATATTTTACTCACTGTATTCAATATTATTATCTAGTTTTCCAATATAAACCTTTTCCCCAACTATAATTAAATAACACTGCTCATTTTTGTTGTAGAATTATCACAGCTCGGCCGATGTACGGCCGCTGTTCGCCTGTTGTACAGCCGGGATTATTTAAAAACGGCGTCTGTACGGTCGTAGTACGACCCTCGTTCGGCCGCTTTTTGGCCAAAAAATCCTGCAAACGACCCTTGTATGGTAGAGAAAAATATTAAAAATTAGGTCTTGTTTGGCTGCTGTTTGGTTTTTTTGGTTTTTGGATTTTGATTTTTTAAACATATTTTCTATTTGATTAAACAATTAATTTAATTAACGGCAACACTGTTTGTATGTTGCTCAAATGGAGCTTAAAAAGAGAAAAAAATGTTTCTCGCTGAGAATAAGAGCAAAGAAATTGTATGGTTATGCTCTTATGTTTTTAATAAATTATTTATATAATAATTATCACATTTATATAGCTTTTCTTTCAAATGGGTACCATAGCTACCCAATAGAAAAAGATTTTTTTTTCTCATCGGTCATTTTATCATAACGACATTAAAGCAGTAAGTATTTTTAAATCAAGCCCAAAACTCTACCAAGGTTGTTGTCTGTTTTTGTTGCTTTTTATCACTATTCTGTAAAGTTCAACGAGTCTGCCGAAGTACACCATAGAATCGAAACGAATTTTTTTGTTTAGCTACATGGTTAAAAATTTTGGATTACATATAGGACAACACCAAAAAAGATTACTTTTTAATTCAAGGAAAAGTTTAAAATTTTTCAATCCAAAAAAGATAAGTTTTCAAATCGAAAAAAGTTTAAAAAAGCAATAAATATCAACTTCATATAAACAACTTTTCTGACCAGTTTATGATTTGAACACACGTCCTCTGATGTGCTGGTCCAATACCTTATTCACTAGTCCGTCTCATTTGTAAATAAAGTTACGCTTATTTTGCATTATAACGAATGCAAGGAAGCAAGCAAGCAAAAACGTGAGTTCGAGACCCAGCTTAATTAAAGTAAAATAAAAAAAGTTCTGACCAGTTCCTGATTTGAATACACGTCCTCTGATGTGCTGGTCCAATAGCTTATCCACTCCTCCAACTCAGTTGTTAGCATATTTTCGCTTATTTGGCATCATTACGAATGCAAGCAAGTTCTTTTCAGGAACGCGGGTTTGAGACCCAGCTCAATTAAACTGATGTTTGCGTTAAAAAGTAGTACTTTTTGGATTAAAAATTCCTTTAAACCAAAGTTTGGATTAAAGAGTAGTTCAAAATTTTTAACAGTGTTTAACTGAAAGCTGACTATTGGCATAGCCAGATGTCAAATTATTTATGACCTTGACCGAAATAGATCAATTATTTTTAGATTATTTAATTAATTTGAAAATTAATTAAAGAGTCCTTATTTGGTCTGGCTCAACCATAGAAAGTTATTTTTTGTTAATTAATTGTAAGCTATTCACAATTGTGAGCTAGTCACAGCTTAATCACTCAAGACTACTGAAGAATGAAGTTTGGAATGCTGTGTGATTGACTCTCTACAGAGTTGTTATTGTTGTTGTTGCCTTCTTTAAACTTACTTGATCTAAATAGCCCACAATTAAAGTCATATAAATATTATTTTATTATTCTAAGTTTCTAAATTTAAATAAATATAATTTTTTTTTACAATTGAAGGGCTTATTGCAAAAACGTGATAAGCCACTTAATCTAAAAAATCAATTTTTAGGCTGAATACATTACTGAATGCATTGTCAGCAAACACTGAAGAGATTTTGGCTATTTCTTATAAATTTTCTAACCCATACGTAAAAATATCCGTGTTCAATTCCATTTCTTCATACAAAATATATTCACAAAATAACTTTAGAGCCGATTTTTTATGTGGCTAATCAAGCTCTTGCAATAAACCCTTCAATTATATTTTAGCTTAATGCCAAATAAATTCATGAAGAAACAGTATTGCAACAGCAAGAAGATAGTTGAAAACATTTGAGTATGAGAAATAAAGTATAACAATAACATTCATATCTCTACCATAGATTTCGTAATGAAAGTTCTGTCTTTGGATATTTCGAAGTAAAGTTTGGCGCAAAACATTTGAATTTTCTTTTTTTTAACTCAAACTAAAAATTAGTTTTTTGTTCATTTTGCACATTTCAATATCTTTTGCTTCGTTTAGCTTTATTAACTTTTCCGCAGCTACCAATTAATTAGCAAGTCATACATGCATAATTTCACCAGCATTTATTGAAACAACAAGAAAAAAAAGAGAGTTTGCTGTATAAATAAAACCTTTTCCATTTTCGTTCAACTGAAACTTAAAAGGAAAATAATTGTATGATAATACTTCCTTGAACTTGGAACCATCAGTGATGGCTTCCATCACTTATACCTTACGTGCAAAACAGAAAATCATGCAGATGAATAAATATTTATTTTTGAAAACAACACGCTTGCATAATCAACATTATGGTTATTATTATAATTTTAACAAATTTACATAAATTTCTTCTGGAAAAATAAATAAAGTGGATAAAAAACACGTTTGACCCTTTTAAAAATATTGTGCAAACGCTTGGACTGAGTAAAAAATTTTGCCCATGGGCTATGATCAAAATTGCATAAACCAATTTGTTGGTGTTGATGTTGATTTTGTGTTGAAATTTGCTTGTGTGTGTGTGCGAGAATGATGAAGAGTTTAATTATTTCTTGGTAATTTTTAATGGGCTCGGTAAGTTCATTCATACGAAGAATTTTAAATAAGGAATTTTACATAGTCTCTGCCATTAAATGTACTTTATTTATTAAGTTAAATAATCTGTTGCATAATAAAGTTTTAAAGTGAAAATTGTGTAGTCATTTTGATGTTTATACAGAGGCTGGTCCTTATTTTTTGACTTTTGAATTATCATCGCGGCACTTTGTCATTCGGTTATATGCATATATATAAGAAACAGGTTTTTTATACTACTGGTATATATATTTATACTGGTCGCTATAAGTTGTCAAACGTTTGAGTTTTTTAGCAATTTTACTGCAAGTGAAACTTGCATATGCAACCACCCCTCTGCCTTCTCTCCACCTGACCACTCTCCTACACCTACGTGTCAAGTCTTAGCCCACCCCGCACTTCAGTTGGAATCAGTTAGTAACGAGATCAGTCATTAAGTGGTCAATTATTATTCGAATTAATCCAATTAAGGTTGCCATCCATTGGTGAAGTACCCTAATACTAACAAATAAACCCTTGTATCTTACAAATAAATGATGCAAATATTTATATATTTCTTAATTTGTAATAATAACAACCATTTTGTATATCTTATGTCCTGACTTATGAAGGAAAGAATTCAACACAGACAGATATTTCGGGTTTTTATTTAAAAATTTGAGTAGCAATCCTTAAATGTTATTTAAAAGTTTTTCAAAAAATACTCAAATAGTTTCTTATGGTATATAATCAAGTTATATAACATATATATTTTTTTTTTCAGGAATAAGTACCACGCTAATATACTCGTATGCATGGAACATTTAAAAAAGCCAAATAAAAATTTACAATTACAAATTATTTCACTCGAGGAACTAATTAATATATGATGTATCTGACCTTTTTGTGCATTTTTGCATTTTTTATACATAAACTAAAAAAAATATTGTTTAACTACGTGATTTTTTAACAAGCGGGGATTCTCTTTTAAAGCTTGAATGGTTTTTTTAAATACAAAAATATAATTCAAGAACCATTTTTTCCGGCTCTAATATGCAAAATTTTTCATATCACACTCAGGAAAAATCGCAACGTAAAATTAAATAATATCATGTTAATTTTACGTTGCTCCATTTTTAAGAAATCATCTTTAAATTCACATTGAAATCTTTTAAATCAAATATGAAAAAATTTGATCTCCAATAAGAAGTGTTTGACTTCATTGAATTAATTTCAATCTACTTAACAAAATTAACGAAGGTGGTCACTGAATGTCGCTCAAGTTTGTGCGTGCAAATAGTAATAGTAAGTGAAAAAAAATAGAAAAATAGAAAATATTCAATATATTAATGAATTTGTCCAAGTTCTTAACTTGGACACAATACTTGTCAACAGTGTGAATGTAGTAACAAATTTGGAAAAAGACGATGAGAAATTTGCTAGTCCGCTTAGAGATTTTGAGTTGGAAAGATAAAAACCAAATGGTAAAACTTATGCGAGAAATTTTTTTGTTGACATTTTTTCTACCTCTAATGATACCTCTACGCTTTCCAGTGACAACCTGACTATACCACAGTCTTTTAAGTTTGAAACGGTTAGTGAAATTGATGTTGGAAACTGTGTTATGCAGATAAAATCAAATGCAGTTGCAAAAGATGGCATTCCCATCAAATTCTTTAAACTTTTACTACCTCACATAATAACTTCTCTTACGTACATTATAAATCATTGCTTTATAACATCCTCCTTTCCCGACATGTGGAAAATTGCCATGGTTACACCTATAGCTAAAAAGCAAAATCCATCTGGTGCGAATGATTATAGGCCTATAAGTATACTGTCACCATTGTCAAAGGTATGTGAAAAACTTATGGCTCAACAAATTAGCAAATATCTTTCTGAGAAAAAGCTGCTATCCCGCTATCAGTCTGGTTTTAGGGCAGGGCATGGGTGTTCCTCAGCGGTAGTAAAGGTTCTTGATGATATTCGACCAGAATATGATGCCGGCTCTATGACTTTACTCTGCTTACTTGATTTTTCCAAGGGCTTTGATAAAGTCAATCATAGTTATTTGTGTCAATAGCTTAGGTATCTTTTTGGGTTCTGTGATAGTGCTGTTAATCTAATGTCTAGTTATTTGTGTAATAGAATGCAAAGAGTTAAGGTTGGTCAGGTAACCTCATCATACAAATTAGTAGTAAGTGGTGTTCCACAAGGCTCTATACTAGGTCCTTTGTTATTTTCAATTTTTATAAACGACATCTTTATTGTTTGCCGGAATGCATCTGTTCATGCTTATGCAGATGATATCTAGCTTTATCTTTCGCGACGAACTGGGCTTCTTGATGATCTGTGTTGTAGGTTAAATGAGGAGCTCAGTAGCATCAATGAGTGGGCCAAAAGTAATGGCCTTCAACTAAACGCTGCCAAATCGTATGTTCTTCCTATATGTAAAAGTAAAACTTGTGTCGTTGATGTCCCTGATCTGTTTATTGGCAATAGCAAAATGACTGTGGTGTCGAAAGTAGTAAACCTAGGTTTCTACATTAATTCTTCTTTGTCCTGTGTATACCATGTTAATAGTATATTCCATTTTATTATGTCCTACGAAACTTAAGAATGTCTGCTAGTGTCACTCCTACTGAAACTAAACGTAGATTAGTCATACAGCTAATTTTACCAATCATTTCTTATTCAGACATAGTTTATAGTAAACTTGGCGTATCTTCCCAGTTAAAAATTGCATTTAATTACGCCACGCGCTATATGTATGGTCTCCGAAAATACGATCGTTTGTCTCGTTTCCGAAATGCATTACTTGGATGCGACATAACTGCTTACCTAAATGCTAGAAACTGTATTTACCTGCACAAACTAATCCATACGAAAACTCCTTGCTATCTGCATGAAAAACTTCAGTTTTGTATGTCAAGTAGAAGCCATGTTCTGATAGTTCCGAGGCACAACTCATTAAACTCTTCCCACCTGTTTTTCATTAACGCCATTAGGTTGTGGAATGCTTTGCCAAGATGGCTTAGGAAGGTCACTGGGAGAGGTTTTTTTAGGCAATCTATCTTTTCATTTTTCTCTACTCAATAGCTTTTCACTTCCTTACTCTTCTATGTTATCTTTTCTTTATCTATTCTTTGTATCAGAAACTTTTTTCAATCTTAACTTAACTTTAATTCTTTTTATTTTTTATATTCTTTAAAATAAAAAATAACATAAAGCCAATATTGTTTAAAAGTTAAGGTCATTATTTTTGATTCTGTTTTAAACAGTTGTTATTATTCTTCATTTTTAGTTTTAATTTTAATATCAAATTCTTAATATAAAATTATTCATTTTCATTTTCATTTTCATTTCAATTTTAATATTAAATTTAATTAAATTTAATGTAAATTAATTATATTTATGCATTTATGTTGTACTATAAAAGAGCATGGCTATTATTGTACATGTGATTACTTAAATAAATAAATAAATAAATAAATTTTTATAACTACATTTTTAAAATCATAATTATCATATAATTTTTTAAAAAATGTACCACATTTATTCATATTTTTTTATAAAAGAACATTTCTATAAAAAAAACTTTTGTTTTATTTATTTGATTTTGCTTCACGGACCCTGTAACCATTCAATATCAAAAATGTTAAGTATTTCATTTAAAGTGAAAATCACTTTGATTCATTAATGCAAGGACGTTCAATCAAAGTAGAAAATACCTTACTTCAATGTTACAACGCATTTAAAATAAATACTTTAATCTTCCAATTGAATATGCTTCCTCTTTGAATTAAATCTGAATTTACGTTAAGTTAAAGTAGAATACTTATCATGGTGTTTAACACTTTAGTTTCAAGTAGAAACAACATAAAACTGAATATATGTGTTTCCACTTTGAATTGAATATTTTCGTGTTTGGTGCCAAATCATTCCGAAAAATATTTGAATTGAAGTGGTTACCTTTGATTTTACGTTGTTTTTTAGCTCAGTGCATATACTATATCTCAAAATCATAACACAGTTCATTAAAGTCTGTATGTATATATATATATATATGAAAAAAAAATAAGAATTAATTTGCATGTAAGAAAAAATTTCAAACTGGACATTTGAATACATAATGTACATGTTTGTAATGTAATGTTTGTACAACTCTTAATATATAAGTTTGCAAGTCGGAATAGTTTTATCATGAAATAAGTAAGTGCAAGGTTTAAATTGGATAAATTCGTATTTATCTAGACGTACTCAAAAGGTTTTATATAAGAATTCTCTTTCAAAAAGTATTTCGGTCACTTCTGGCGTTCCTCAGGGCAGTCATCTTGGACCGGTTTTGTTTTTACTATTCATTAGTGATCTTCCTTCGGTAATAAAACACTGTAACGTCTTAATGTACGCTGACGACGTGAAACTTTTTCCTTGTTACAAATCACCCGAAGAACGACATTTTTTACAATCTGATCTAAATAGACTTGTGGACTGGTGTAGCTTAAATATATTAAATCTTAACTTAAGAAAATGTAAGCAAATGACATTCTCGCGTAGATCTGCTAATAACATGAATTACACTATAAATAACACTAACTTAGAAATAGTTTACAGTTTTCTCGATCTTGGTGTTATTATGGATTCAAAACTTCGCTTCAATCTCCACGCTAATATGGTGATAAATAAGGCAAGAGGAGTCCTTGGTTTCATTACAAGATGGGCTAAAGAATTCAGTGATCCCTTTACTACTAAATTTTTATATTCCTCTCTCGTAAGGCCATTTCTTGAATATGCATCAGTTGTATGGAACCCACAATATAATGTCTACATCGACGCCATAGAATCCGTTCAAAAACAGTTTTTACTTTTTGCTTTACGTCATAGTCGTTGAAACCCCAATATTATGCTTCCATCGTATGAAATACGCCTTAAAATTATTTAACTACCTTCCCTAAGAAGCAGAAGAATGATGCTTAATGTCATGTTTCTATATAAATTACTTCGTGGCGAGATTAATTCGGAGTATCTCATCTCAGCTCTAAATTTTAACATCCCAAAGAGAGGAACTAGACATTTTCTGTTTTTCAAATTGAGTCAGTGCAGTTCTAATTACGCTCTTCATGAATCTTTACGATGTATGTGCAGTGATTTCAATGTTAACTTCAACATGATTAATTTTTCTGATTCGGTAGACGTCTTAAAACGGAAAATTATATTAAATTTAAATAATTAAATCAATTTTACTTCATCCTATTATACCTAACGCAGTTTTATAACAATGAAATATCGGTAATTGAGATTGTTCTGTTTCTCTTTTTGTCTCGATATTATGTTTTATAAAGTAAGCACCATCAAATATGAATCGTTTTTAAAACTTACTTTTTACTTATTCAATATTTTAATTTTTAATCGAATTGGGATTTACGTGCTCACGTGGTTTCCTGATTTGAAATTAGAATGAACTCACACTATCACCTGGATTGGTGTGCCAGAGTATATCTCTTTTCCACACAAGTTTATGCCTGCGTTGGCCCAAATGCATATCCAACTAATTGGGATTTTGATTTGGCGGATATGAGATTTATCTCATTTCCACGTAGGTCCTTGGGTTGGACAATGGCCGCAAACCAGTTAAAATGAGTTTAGTGTTTTTGTTTGTTTTTCGGGTATCTTAAATTGATAATTACTATTATTTAATTCGATGTTGCTTTTTTATATAGAATCAAGTATACTTAAATACGCGTTTTATATATATTCAATTTTTAAATTCAGCTGAAAAGCCAATTAATGTGCTTAGTGGAAAATCCTAATTGCCAATAGGGGGTATGTTTTAGTACGTAGGTGCATTCTGTCTGTCCCGGCTGATTCGGGCAGATTTTAGAATGTTAATCGTGCATGCGTATAGGAAGGGTATACGTATCTTTGGAAGATTTCATACCTCCGGTCGAATCAAAAAAAAAAAAAAAAAGGTGCAGCGGCCGTAGCCGAGTGGGTAGAGTGCGTTGCCCCCAAGCTAAAGAACCGCGGTAGCCCGGGTTCTATTCCCAATTAGACAGAATGTTTATTCAATTAAATTAATTTTTCTGTCCGGTCGTCACTTCTTTGCAGACAATGGCAAACTTCAGGGAATAAAAACTACCATGTACAGCTTCTTGAGAACATAAGCCGTTCGGAGTCGGCACTAAACTCGTAGGTCCAGCTTTCGATCATCCAGAATGTCCAGATCTCGAATGTTCAAACATTTAATAACACAACACGTACAACACAATTTATCAATAAAGAACCCTTGGTCAAACTCCTTTCTAGGGTTGAAATGGCTAATATATTTTTTAAAGTGTAAAAAATAAAAAGTAGGCATAAAGTTTTTTTTAAACGTTAATTAGTTTAAGAGATTAAATTACAACACAGAACATTTTTCAAAGTTTTATAGTAGAAAAACAAACGTACAATTTGTGAGATAACACACAAAAACCAAAACACGACGGTCTTGAATTAGCTTTTTAATGCAATTTTCGAATACCTACAGTACTTTTTTGCATGAGGATAGGTCAAGGGACATACTTTTTTTTGTATTTTTAAATACACAATTGTTAAGACGCTTTTCTTTAAACCCACTTTTTGTGTTTATGAATTGCTTGATTATAGCCAATAAAAAAAAAACTGGGAATCTGTTAACAAAACATGTACATGTACCTATTTCACATTCCGTTGCGGCAATCAAACATATTTTTTATTCTGCTGATCAAATTGATATGCCTTAGCAAAGAGCTCATGAGAAAAACGGTTTAACATGGTCTTTCTTACGCCCAACATAAATTTTTTTGTTGCCTCGTAACAATGTTCATAAGTGACACGAGTAGCTTTTCTTATGTTGTTTTATGGGAGTCAGTGAAGAACCAGAAGTGTGATTTTCAGTTTCTCAAACTGTTCCCGTGGCAAAATAGTCCAAATCTGACAGACGCCCGATAAGTTTGAAGCTGGTGAAATAATTGTCCAATGCTACATTTTGATTTTCAGGCGAAATAACAAGTGACATTAATTTTAAAACGACTTTTTCGCCAAGACCTATATTTTCGTTTTTATTGATAGAAGCTCCGGCATATGGAATATATTGAAATGATATGCTTCCGAGGAGGCGAATACTTATATCCAAATTGGATTGTTTTTTTAAGACATTTTAAACGAATGGCATCCGTAATATGCTCAACTATTGATAAATTGTGAGAAAAATCTCTTAATTGCATGAAGCGCTCATTCAATATCTTGTTAAACGGCGTAACATTTACAAATTTTTCCTTCATGTTCAGACTTTCAGTACAGTATAAATGAATAAAGGACTTGATTTTCTTAAATCAATCGGTGCTCAGACTTTTTAATGCAGATATTCCCAGCGGATTTTTGTTTTGTGCTTGTTTGCATGTTTTGACACCACATCAACAACAAAACAAAGTAGGCTCTGTGGCACCCAGGTATTATCAATTTGAACGCTGTTTGCTTCACACCATTTCGTGACGCCAACCTGTTTGCCACGCGTGTTCGATGATAATCTGTAAGCTGCATAAAATACACATTGGCAATTATGTTAAAAAAGTCGGAAAAAGTTACCACGATGGCCTAATGGGTATAAAAATATCCATTAATTATCTATCTCAGCTCATACCTCAGCATGAATTGTTGTTTCTAATCATTTTGGGTCAATTCTAGGTCGTGCTTGGAATTTAATCAAAATCGTATGGGCGGATCTGGTACCAGCCAGAATATATTAAAAAATAATACCAAGTTATCAAGCTTAAGTCATGTTATTACATGAAAATGAGGTTGCTACAAAAAGTAAATTTTTGTTTTCATAAAACACAAAAAAAGTCACATTTGTCAAGAAGAAATTATAAAAAATCCATAATTCGTATAAAATAGCAATAAAAAAATGATAGCATTTAAATAATAAAGGAATTGCGAATCGGTTAAAAGTCAATTTAATTGTATGCTTTCATTTTCAAATATAACTTCATGCGTTATGAAAGTTTAGCCAATTTTTAATGATTACACTGTGCAACACATTTTTCTAACGGAATAGCGGATAACACAGGGTGGTAGTACTAGTGTATAGTAAGAAAACCCTAAAAGGCATTTGCAAAGTTAGCTCGCTTTTAAAAGATATAACCATTAAAAGTTTGCCTCTTGCAGAGTATTTTTTAAAAATGAAGTGCTTATTAAGGCGTATCGAATTACAATATTTTCGAATTTCACATTCTAAGAGGTCTCAAAAGTTGCATGGTGGTCAAGATCTGCAAAAAAAAATAAAGAGAAAAAAGGATGTCTTCCTCTTACACAAGGACAAAGTTGTTTTTTGAGAAAAATAGTAAAAAATAACGATCTATAAATGCTTTGATTTTGTCAGAAAAACTACATATATCTTAAAGCAACATTAAATACAGACTTTAACTAAGAATATCTCGACAAACAAAATGCAACTCTCGATTTCTAAACTCATTGTCCTGTGTGAGAGATACTCGAATCCAAAGGTACACTCGAAATAGCACAGAACTTTTGATTATTATTGGATTGTTTGAGATTATTTGAAATGTTGGTGTTATTGATTGAAGTGTTTACGTTTTCTTTAAATTTGGCGAATTCAATATTTGCATATTTTTCGCAAATGCATTTTCTTGTTTTCGAGAAATGTATTTTGAATGCAATTTTATAAGTTTTTCAAAAAAATTAAGATAGTGTTTTATGTATTTTTGGCATCAGAAGTGGTACTGAAGATAATTTTGTGAATTTGGATTCTCAATATTACTTATATTAATTTTTTTCGAAATGTGTTCAAGTATGCTTTTCTCAAAAAACAGTAAATGCAGAAACAAAAAATGTACAAATTTTAAATACACCAAATATAAGGAAAACGTAAACTCTTTAATAAATACCACTAAAATAAACGCAATCAGATAACAATCAAAAGTTCTGTGCTATTTCGAGTGTACGTTAAGATTCGAATATCCTTCACACAGGACACTGTGAGTAAAAATCGAGAGTAGCATCTTGCTTGGCGAGCTATTATTAAAGTCTTTATTTACTCTTGCTTTAAGATATAAAAATCTTACAAAAATCAAAGCATTTATAGATCGTTAATTTTTACTGTTTTTCTCAAAAAACAACTTTGTCCTTGCGGTAGATGGGAACATCTTTTTTTTTTGGGAGATCACTCCATGGAACTTTGGAGACCTCCTAGAATGAGAAATTAAAAAAAAAAAATTTTAATTCGATACGCCCTTATGAGCACTTCATTTTTGAAATAATACTCTGCAAGAGGCAAACTTTCAATGCCTATATCTTTTAAAAGAGAGCTAACTTCGCAAAACCCTTTTAGGGTTTTATTGCACTAGATCAGTACCATCGATCTGTGTTGGTCGCTGTTTCGTTAGATTCCATGACTCTTGAATTGTCGCATAGTTATACAATAATACAAACATAGTTATACAATAATGATATTTCAACTTCACTAATATTGGCAGATAAAAATGGGTTGTTTTTCAACATTTTTATGGAAACTGAGTTTGAAAAAAACAGAAAATAATATCAAAATTTAGAAATTTTTCGTTCTTTGAACTGTTACTTGGCCATTTTTTAAAAAAGAAGTGATGTACCATTGTTAAGACAAATTTATTTGCTTTCAGTAATTGTATATTTTATAAAATTCGAATGAGTTTATTTTACACATAAACATAATTTATATTGGTTTTTCGCAAAAATTCGTGTTTTTTTAGTATGTTTGAAAATTAAAGTAAATCGAATTTGAACCGGCCTAAATCTCTATAATGTTTTGTTAACAGATTCCCAATTTTTTTTTATTGGCTATAATAAGCAATTTAAAAACACAAGAAGTGGGTTTAAAGACAAGCGTCTTAACAATTGTGTATTTAAAAAAAAAAAAAAGTATGTGGCTTGACATATCCTCATGCAAAAAAGTACTGTAGGTATTCGAAAATTGCATTAAAAAGTTAATTCAAGACCATCATGTTTTGGTCTTTGTGTGTTATCTCACAAATTGTACGGAATAAAAAAAAAGTAAAATGTGTCTTTTTCTTATAAAATGTCGTTAATATATAAATGGCAGACCACAAAAATCTTATAAAAATAATAAAAGTTAAATTTAAATGAATCAAATTTATATTTATACATTTTTATATAGTTACTAAGGTGAACTTACAGTTACTTAAAATTCATAAGTTTAAGATTTCACGAAAGATGGGTTAACATAACTGATTGAAACCATAGTTTTTTGTGTGAAAAAAGTGAAATGGTCACCCCGCTGACTCGTCGGCCGAACTAGGGTTAATGCCGACTCCGATCGGCTTATGTTCTCCAGAGTTGAGCGTAGTGCACTAAATGTTGAGTGCACTCAGCCTTTCACTAGCACTAAAATATATTGAAAGAAATTCTATTTTTCACTTTTTTTTACCAGCTTAGTGATAGTGAAGCATCTCTTCAGGGATTTTAGTGGTAGTGTTATATTGTTGCACTATAACTAAATTGAGTGGTAGTACCTAAATCTCCACTACACTCAAATAGTGCGAAATTTGAACAGCCACCAAATGAAAGCTGCAATTGAAAGTTTTTCCACTCAAATTTCAAATATGACTGGTTTTAAAACTGTTTTAGTTAGACTCGAAATAAAAAAATCTATAACTAAGAAAAACTATTTTTCGAGCTTCTGGTCATATATATTTATGAAGAAAACAACAACAACAGCTCTGAATGAGATCACCAAGCTAGGATCAGATAGACAGTTTATATAAAATTGGTGTTATTTAACATAATAGTTTCATGAAAGTTAAATTGCTTACAGCAAATAATTGTTAGCATAGCTTATTTTTCTTGTTTTACTTAATATTTTTAGCATAGAAACATAAAAATTTCTGTGTAATATTTAAATACTCAATACTACAAGTAAACGGTTCCTTTTTTCTTTCAATTGAGTGGTAACTTTCTGTGCTGTACCACTATTAGTGTAAGTATTTTTTTTGCACTATTTATTTAGTGCAAAAAAAAATGTTCCACTAAGCTGTAAATATTTTTTTTCCACTATTCTTACATGAATTTGAGTGAGAAATTTTTCACTATCACTATCACTCATGTATAGTGAGGCTTTTATTTTTCAATTCAGCAGTCAAAAATAAAAGAAGATAGATAATAATTTTACACTATCAGTACATGTAAGCTGAAACTGCAAATTTAGTGCACTACGCCCAACTCTGATGTTCTCAAGAAGCTTTACACGACAGTTTTTACTCTCTGAGGTTTGCCATTGTCTTGCAGAGAGGTAACGATCGGAACAGGAAAATTAATTCAATTGAAAAACATTCTGACTGAGCAGGAATTGAACCCGGGTTACAGCAGTTCTTTAGCTTAGGGCCCACGCACTCTACCCACTAGGCTACGGCCACCACTGTTGCATGAAATTAATACACATGTCAAATTCAAGCGCAATCTGTCAAGCCGTTAAGATTTTTATTCAATTAGTTCTGTTTGGCGTGTTATAGATCCAGCCCCTCCCACATTTTTTCAAATAATTTTTCCGATACATTGTACCTTTATACCAAATTTAGTCATTTCTAAGAAAAACCTACATTTTTAAAAAGTGGGCGTAGCTATAGTGCAAGCACTCCCTTTTTGAGTACCGTTTCCGACAGTAACCATTCCAACTAAATTGCCAAATATAAGTCTAATACTACTAAAACCGTCTGAAATATAGCATTTTTATGTATTTTAGGGCGGTAAAAAGGGTGCGGCAACATTTTTTTTTTCTAAACCTGCCCTGTATCGAGGCAAATAAAACAAATAAATAATTATTAAAATCGATCATGCTATTTGTGTTTTTAGTAGTGTTTTTGTCAATAAATTTTTATACATATTGTCATTTTTTTCTCTTAAACGCTACACTCGTAAGCATATCGACCGCTTTGCGCAAAATTGTCGTTTGAGGCAATTTTCAAAATTTAATTTTTGATGCAAATTCTTTTTGCACTCCCCAACGCATCACCTGGTAAAATATTGTAGCTGAAATTCTTATTGTAAGTAAGTTACTTATCTAAGCGCTTATATTATTTGGTTTTGATGTTGCAAGCTAAGGCATAGAAGAGTACAAACAAATTGGCCATGTAAAATTTGTATATATTTCTCCAATATATTTACGAAAAGCATGATTTTTGGTTGCTCCTACACAAAAAATTTACCATAGCTATGTGTCGATCACTTAAGTCGACTTAAGAAAGAACTGAGCTATAATTTTCGAACATGAAGTAATAAAAACAAATGACTTTTTTCTCTCACAGCAGCACTCTTAAGACAAATGGTATTTAAAAAGGACTCATAGAGAAATTTTGAAGGGATAATTTCATAAAATATTTGAATATTCTTCTACAACATTTGAGAGTGCTTTTATGAACCTTTTTTAAAAAAATATCAATAAAAGCCCACAAAATGTTCTCTATCTACACAGTAAAAAATTTAAGGGTAAGTTTTATCTTTTTTATAGCATTTGTGTGGTATAAACTTTTTTTATTCCATATAATTTATAAATTAATACCACTCAATATTATAAAAATAATAAAACAAATATAATTTAAAATTTTTTTTGGATGTCATGTGTAAATCAAAATATATTCTGGTTCGAAAGTAAAAAATTCACCGAAATTGGAATATTTAAAAATATAGTGGTTTTGATTGGTCTGACGAGAAAAATGGTCTGGAAAACTTTATAAGATTTGATGGTATAAATTCTAAAACATTTTTGGTTAGGATTTATATTTACACCAACTAGTATAAAATGCATCCTCATATTTCTTACTGTGTACGGAATTAATATATTATACAAAAATATTTCAAATAAAATTAAATATGTAATAAAACTTGCATATATTTCATACATAAACAATGGCATAAGCGTTCGTTATGTAGTTTTCTTACTTTTTGTGTTAATAAATAGCTAAATTTAGGAAAAATTTTATATCTGTATTAGAAATTTATCAGACGTAAACTGTTAAAAATGCTATACTCGCATAATCTTTCATCCCACTACCAGAATCTATAAGTCGAAGTCTGTAATTTCGGAAAAGGCTTAAAATTGTAGCACAAAAAGCATCGTTTCATACAACTTATTCCTTCATTTCACAAATCATGTTTGAAAACATCGTAATATTCTGCAAGACAAAATTTCGAGTACCACTTTTATAGTAATGAAAAAAGCTAGAGATTGTTTTCAATGACTGCATTAAAAGTTTCCAACACACAAAATGTAATTTGCATTAAAACTAATCGTCATGCTTATTTAAAACCACAGCTAGATAATACAATTGGAGTTAAATTAAAATATTTTAATTCAAATCAATTACTGTACAAAACTCACCACAAAAAATACAACAACTGCAAACCAAACCGGCTGTGGTTGGTTATCTTCTCAAAGGCCAATAAAAGTTTTTAATTACAGACGCCTGCATAAATCTGCGTGTGTGTGTGTGTTTGTGCGTGTGTACGCGTGGGAGTAAGTGTCAAACTGTGCATCATGGGTGTGTGCGTGTTCATCAGATTGCATAAATTTCGTTAATTATAATTATATAGTACGGTACTCTTTTTTCGCTAGCTGCCACACACAACTGTATAAAATACTGTTTTATTCAATTTACACACTAGACCGGAAACGGAAATGTTTTTGTTACACTTTGCACAAGTCGACGACACACACTCACACTAACACATGTTTGCAGTCATACAGAAAATAGCACACAGACACACACACACACACAATTCTTTGGCATATACAGACTAGTGTTGAAGGCAAAACAACGCACACATTGTCAATTAATTATTTTGAACTTAAGGCGCACGCAATTTGACGATACACACGCAACATCATATATATTTAAACGTGGAACAAACAGACGAATACAAAGAAAAATCCTCATCATCTTCATTAAGCACAACACGTCAGCAGCTCACAATTAGTTAAAAAGGCACGATATGCGGATGTTGTAATGTTCCAGTGTTTCTGCACATTGAGACAGTCTTGCTTACGCACAGCACTGTCAGGCAGTCAGTCATTGAGTCAGTCACTTCACAGCCGAGTCATCGTAGTAACACACATTTCACCGTTAAACGCTTAAAGTAAACTGAACCAGCAAAATGATTTTCAAAATTCCAACACCATCAGCAACGGTTGCCACCACCAGGTCGCAGCAGCAGCAACAGCAACGACAGCAGAACAAAAGCAGCAGCAGCAGCAGGATACAAGCACGCTGTCACACACAAACACCACCCGACCACCTACAACAAGCAATGACGACTGAACTCAAGAATTCACAGTGAACGAGCGAAAGGATCAAAAAACCAATACCAACACAAAATGTACTTTGAAAGGATGGCCCAAAACAAACTGGAAACTGAAACTAGAAACTGGAGTAACTTTAACGCCCGAAAGAGCCAACGAACGAACGAACGAACAACCGATGAAGCCAACGTACGACAGCCCGAAAGCACGAGCAAAAAAATTGTGCAAAACGAAAGGACGAAACGAGCACAAATTGAAACGTACGAACAAGTGAACGACCGAATGCAGTGTGTTCATCGCAAAAACACACCACTCAATAGCAGCAGCTACGCGATAGTAAAATACAATCAAAATCCTGAAACGATTCGGAGTCACCGACTGAAGCAACGAAAACAGGATTTGGGGAAAAGTACTCCAGAGACAAAACGCGAACTACATCAAAGGATATACGAAACGCTGAAACGCCTGCTGACGTATATGCAAAAAGCCATGAAAGCCATGAGAAGCCTCCTAAGCATTGAGCGCAAAAAATAGGTGATTCTCTCTCAATTTTCACCAGAGTTATACGTATAATTTTGCCAGCCATCCCGACCAAATACTCTGTACCGAACAAAAACCGTGTTCCAAAGGAAAATCTTTGCGAAAGCAAGCAACGTTTTCTTTATTGTTCGGTTGATAATGACAAAAACAAAATCTAGGATATTGAATGCAAGAGCAACAAAAAAAAACAGCCTGCTCTTAAGCTTTACACAGAGTGCGCTATAATGTTGGAGAGCACTAAAACGGTAACGTGAGAAAATCGCCTAAAACTCGTTAATGAGCAACACTTGCAATTTGAGTATCCAATTTTGCAGCATTTGCAATACTTAAAGGAACTTAGCTACGTGTAAGCAAAAAGGCGCCAGCTTAAGTAGAAAAAGTTTATGTATAAAACACTAGAAAACGGTTGTCAGCAACAAACTTGCTCTCTGAAATATTATCCGACTATTTTTTTTCAAATTATTCCTTAATAAAATGTGAATCTTTAACATAAAAACAAAATTTCAAGTAATACATATTTTAAAGCATATCCCCAAAAATGGACCTGACCCTTCTTCAGAGAACCTCGCCTTAATCAGACACTACACTAATGCACGGATTTCCGCTCTATCTAAAATGGTTCTCATTTAAGTTTGAAGAGCATTTCAGCACGGAATATGAAATAAAAATAAACACATACGTCAGCAGATGCTGGCGTTGCTCTAAATTCTCTAAGCCACAAAAGAATTTGTGACACATTTTGTACATGCAATTTGCCTTGCCCGCACATTTTATGCAACGGAATTTATCCTTGGCAGAATACTGTACTACTTTTCTCATATGTATATAAAAAAAAAAACACTCAGCTTTACTCTTGGCTATTTTCTACCAGTTCCAACTTTAGAAATGGCATGGAATTGAACCAAACTACAGTTAACATTCCTTTGCACTTATTTGAAAGAGATTCAGATGGTGTTTGCAGAATTGCAGGTCGTAAAATAGCAGTAAATGTTAGCTAACTGTTTATTTTAACAGAAAGAGATGCCACTGGATTCTAGATACTGTATTGTTTTCTTTGAACGATGAATCGCTGCCTTATCCTGCTGAAATGTGAGCTCAGCACTACAAATCTCCTCTCAGAAATAAACTTCATGTAATAATTGAATAAGTGAAAAAAAGTCGAAAATTGAAATCTTTCACCGGTCGGTTCATTGTAGATTATTCTCAACTACAATAACACAGTACAACATTTTTCAGTTCATTGATTGCCAACTCAATTCTGAGAACTGTATGTGAAATTAGACCCAAAAAGAAGAATTTCTGCATCATTCGTTGTGTCTTCTTACCTGCCAAAATATTTTTAATATCGATTTGAAGTAAGTAACTATCGTATAGGGGAATTTTTCACGTTTTATGCACAACAATATTTGGACAAAACATTGACACCTTTTTATGATTCTGAGAATTAAAAAAAAAATGGAATAAACAAAATAATAAATAAGCCCACATTTAAGGGTGCTGATTATTTGGAAAGTTTTGCACAATTTGAAACGTACAAGTGCTGAATCAGGTATATAGCCAGCCACCCTTAAAATATGCGCCCATTTATAAGTACCTGGCAGTAAAATATTGAAAAATACGTAGTATTTATAGGTGTGTATTGATCGATTTTTGTCATTTAGGCAGTGCCGACAAACGCGAACAGTGAAAGTGATTTTTCACCAGTTTTTTAAAAGTGAATAACAACAAAACATAAAATATATCAATATGGAAAACAACAAGTGCCCAAATTTGGATGAATTTTGTTACGTTTGTGGTCATATCGTCCGAAAAATACAGAAATAAGATCGAAAAAATTTGTTTACTGAGCAATTCAAAACCACGTATTGTAATTATTTCGATGAAGCAGATTTAAGTGGTGCAAATTTTGCGCCGAACACAGTGTGCAACAGTTGTTATACTACCCTTCTAAAATGGATGCACGGAAAAAGTAGAAAGTTGTCTTTTATAAAGCCAGTAATTTGGGTGGAAGACCTAACTGGACATGATGAATCCAGGTGCTACGCATGCATAAATTTTCGTCCTGGATTAAACAGAAAGCAATTGAAAGCAAAAGTATACACTGCTGCATTTACTGCCACACTTCCAGTGCAACGCCCTGCTGATACCGATGCACCTAAACCTCCGAGTGCGGATACTGTGTCCCTGCTAGCCGAAACTGTTTTCACCAATCCGACCAATTTGGATGATGCTGATTGGACACCCGATATTGAAAATAATGGATCAGAACCGGTAACACAAATCAAAATGGATTACATTGTGACTAATATGGGACTATCTCAACAAAACTCGGAATGATTGACATCATTTTTGAAGCGCAGAATGCTCACACAGCTAAATGTCAGCGCAACATCATACCGACAACGCCAAGCTGATTTTCAGAAATTTTATTCTGTTGATGAAGCAAAAACGTTCACGTACTGCCATGATATACTAGGCTTAGTGGAAAAATTGGGAATGGTTTATATCGCTGGCGACTGACGTTTATTCATCGATGGTTCAGTTACCAGTTTAAAGGCTGTGCTGCTGCACAAAAAATATAAAAAACCATCCATTCCATTGGGATTCAGCACAACTATAAAGGAAACGTATGAAGCATTGGGCGAAATTTTGAAGAAAATCAAATACGATGAACACAAATGGAACATTTGTTGCGATCTGAAGGTGGTCAACATACTACAAGGGATTATAGAAAAAGGCGGATATCCAAAATACTTCTGCTTCCTTTGTAATTGGGATTCACGATACAAAGGAAATCAATATCAATGTAAAGATTGGAAAAGAAGAACTCCCGAGCTCAACAAACAATTAAAATTACGCAATGAACCTATGATAAAGCACCTGGATGATATTTTGTTGCCATCGCTCCACATGAAACTGGGAATAGCTGGGAAATTCGTTGAAATGGTGGTCAAAAAAGTTAACGGCGCCTTTGACTGTTTGAAATCCATCTTTCCGAAAATCAGTGATGAGAAAATTAAAAACGGTACGTATCGTACTCTGTACTTAAATATTGTCATATTTAAATTTGTTAATTTCTATACATTCGCATTACCAATAATTTGTTCGTTTTTCTTATGTATTTAAAACAGGTATTCTCAATGGACCTGATATTCGGAAATTGATCAAAAGTGATTCTTTCACAAATTTGCTTTCAGAGCATCACGACCACCAACATGCATGGAATGCATTGAAAGAAGTAATAGAAGGCGTTCTAGGAAAGAACCGTGTCCAGCGAGAAGGGATACAGCAACGAGTGGACAGGTTGCTGTATTATTTCGAAAAAAATCGGTGCATCCATGACGCTGAAATTGCATTTCTTGCACCACCACCTCGATACCTTTTTGGCACAATCACCTCAGGAATCAGACGAACAAGGAGAGAGGTTCCACCAGGTGACCATGCCAATTGAAAAGAGGTTCAAAAGCAAAAAATTGGATGCATTGCTTGCGGAGGTTTTTTGGTAAAGTTCCACAATTCTGCAGTTTGAAGAAAGCACCTAAGATGAAACTTTTGAAATTGGTGGACACAGTGAAAGAAACACGCCCTTGAATAGTATGTGTATCTAGAATGACGATACAGACTCAGACCATGAATATAAACAACCTACGAAGAAAACAAGATCATCAGAACCACAAGCGTCAACTTCTACAAGGATGGATATTGGCAATAATTGAAAAAATGTTCTAAATTTTGTTTTTATGCATATTATAATTGCGTATTAATTGCATATTATTTTATTTTCAATAAGTTATTATAAATAAATTTTTTTTTGCATTATAATTTTTTTATTTTTATTTTTATTTTAAGGGTGGTGGCTATAACTGATTTTTGAAATTCATACCTTTACTTAATTGCGAATAAAAGCGAAACGCGTGCATCGATTTTCATGATCTTTGTCTCATTTTGCTCATAGGTTATGTGACTTTGCGAAAAATAACTAGACTTAAAACTTTTTTCCGTTTTGTATTTTTTATGAATTTTAAAATAAAAATATTTTTTTTTTTCTTCATGCGCTTATTTTTAACTTGGAAACTGATTAAAAGAATTGTAATTCTTAATTTTTTAAAATTGATTTCAACTAAATCGGGCTATGTCAAACAACAGGTCCTAAAACGTGATAAATTCCCCAATACGATAGTACTAACTTCAAATCGATATTAAAAATATTTTGGCAGGTAAGAAGACAAAACGAATGATGCAGAAATTCTTCTCTTTGGGTTTAATTTCACATACAGTTCTCAGAATTGAGTTGGAAAATCATGTGTTGTACTGTGTAATGAGACCACAAGGTATCGTTTTAATTTTACTTGTAATTTGTTTAGTCTCTCTGCACTGAGTCAGTTTTGAAAAGTGAAAATTTGTAAAAGTGTAGTTTTTCAATCAACATTATATAACAGAAGTTTTTATTAAAAAAAAAATTAAATACAGGAATTGTCTATGAGACAACTAAGTCTTTCTCATCGTAGGCTTTTATTTTTCCTATTTCCTCATTACTAAGTACTTTACCGAGTGGCATTCTGTAAAACTTGAAAAGAAATATTTAATATGAAAAAATAGTTAACATTTATTTTCTAGAAGACAAATGCTTACATGTTCCTATAGCTCGTTCCTGTAACTCGTAGCGATCATAGTTACCGACTCATATTACCGATTTGACGGCACTCCGATGTCACGCTCACCTGCAATGTTTCTGTACGTATCTGAATCAATTTCTGTTCGATTCGTTCGTTCCAAATCGATAAGCTATCACATGCTCCGATTTCATTTCAATGGAACCTTTTAAAAAAGTGTTTCTGTACGTAAACCGAATCTATAACAATGTGTCACTTTTTTCACTGGCTTTGCGGCAAGAGAGAATTCTACCGATTTATCTTATGTCAGTAATGTTGTGTATTACTAAGGCATTAGGCCACTCTAGAACTTTCGAAAAATCAATCAATTTTTATTAAATAGTCTCTTATGACCTCAAAAATGATTATTCAATAGATTATGGCTGGAAAAAATTTCTAAGTACTTGATTTTTAAATTTTAGTATATTTGAATTTAAGGTCGGCACTTGATTCCAGCATGAATATATTCGCTAAATGAATATACACGGTTTCACTGCTGTAAGAATACACTGCAAGCGTATGTAAACAAATGTAAACAACAGATCGTGTAGTGAGAAGAAAATCTGCTCATGAGAATAACTGCCTATTCGCAGATTAAAGGTATTGCAAAATTTTTCCTAATTCTCTACTACTCCAAACTTCAAACGCGTTTATCTCAAAACTGCATTTTTTAAGTTTGCCGAAAACATAACTCAAACAATTTTCAACCGATTCACTTGAAACTTGGAATATATCTTGAAAAATATATTGTGTATGGAAATACGTAGAATTTTTTTAAATTGAATTTTTAATGTGCTATTAACAATAACCTAATGATTTATTAGGCAAATTTTTCACTTTCTACTTTAGAAGTGCGCCATTTGGCCGAAAATCAATATATCAAAAATATCCTACGTACTTCTATAGCCAATATTATATATACTAACAGAAAAAATCATTGGATTTTTGTAACTCAAAAATTACAGGAGTTATTTGTTCGCACGTGAACCCCTTAAAAAACGAAGACGTCAACCCAAAAACGCTGCACAGCCGCTATTTTGAAATTCAGCGTTTTAAAAAAATTATTGTATACAGTCGCTGATATGTATAATAAATACCCATTTTTAGAATCTTGATTTATTTCGTAATATTTCTGAAAAAAAAAATTTAAAATATGCATATTTTTCAGGCGTCTAGAGTGGCCTAATACTTTAAGATATAAATACTCGAAATATACCTTTAAAAATGGTTAATTTCATATAAGTCGAATTTTTTTCTGATTGAAATATTTTGTTATTCTTAAAAAAGGTTTAGTTTTAAAGATAATGCAATTTATAAATAATGCCTATTTACATAAAAGTTGCATATATTTGTTAAGTTCTTGCAGCACAGCACTAAGTGTAAAATTATTTATATTATCGTTGATTGTTTCCGCAACCATTAATACACATCATTATAACATAATTAATTTTCTTAAACTGCAAATATTCACTTTTTATTAACAAGACAAGCACATATTTATTATAAAGTTTTAGCACAACTAAAATAATATATTCGAGTAAACAGCTGCTTGTCATTTGACTCAATTTCGTTACTTTTCTACTCGATTTGTGTTCTTTTTCATCACGGTCCGAGTTTTACCGATTTAAACGTACAAAAACATTAGTTGTCAGGAAATCGGTAACTAGGGATCGATAAAGGCTGACGTCACACAAATTGGTAACTTGCCGATTATGTTGCAGGAACGAGCTACTGATCTAATGATCACCAAAAATTAACTACCCTTTAGGAAACAAAGCCACTTCGAAACCACTTTCAAAGCACTTAACTAAACCACAATAGCGCTTTGTTCTCGCTTTAAATAGAGATTTTTTTAACATTTTCATGTCATTGGAAAGAAGGCATTTGTTCTCGCTATAAAAAGACTTTTGAAAAGAGCGCTTTCTTCGTTCTTGCCCGAACTAATCTTTTAAATTTACGTTTTGAATATCCAAACCGCTTGCCACTCATTTTATTACCTTTTTTTATGAAAAAATTACATTTTAACAATTTACAAACGATTTAACCTTATATTTTGTCACTATTTTGCTACAAAACTTTTTCACGAATCAATTTTTTTGCATATACTTGTGCTGAGTAATGATCAGAAAAGTACAAGTGATGTTAGTGATGCGAGTACAAGTAGTCAGCAGAGTAGATAACGAAAAAGAAAAGAATCTCGATAGCAAACAGCCTTTTTAAGTTCAGTTTGGAGCGAGAGCAAAGCACTTATGAAAAGCACTATTGTAAGGCAGAGTAAAGCCATTTTTACTTGCTTTTTAATAAAACACATTGAAATGTTCGATAGGGTACACTCAAAAATATTTGTGTGTATATATTACTAATAACTGCGTCCATTCTACGAATTGTATTCGTAGTTTTCAGCCACGAATAGGATTCGTAGAATCAACGTATATTAGTACATATTACGAATATATTATTCGTAAAAACTAGCCAAAAAAAATTCTGTCTGAGCTGGGGTTTGAACCTCGGCTCTTTAGTTTACGGGCCACGCATTCTACCATCAGGCTACAGTCACTTGACAATCATACAGTTCCTTATGTTCTGTAGATGTTCTACAAACAAGGCTGAACGATTTCGGTTTTAAATTTTTTAAACTCTACTAATAATTCGTACATTCTACTAATAATTCGTACGGTCAGCCTACGAATGAATTGTTTCTACTAATATTATTTTTCATTCGTAAGCATTAGTAAATACTACGAATGCAATGAAAGAAATTACGAAGTTATTCGTACGACAAATTTACGAATTTTATTATTTATATGTACACAATTATTAGTACAATGCACTAATACGAATTCATTTATTTTTCTTTACGAATATCATTAGTATATAAAACAAATATATTCGTAGATACTACATCAGGTATAAGAAAGATTTTACGAATGAATTCGTAAAGATATCACAATAAAAAAACTTTGTAAATTGTACGCATATTTGTATAATGTACGAATATTTTGTTTATTAATATCATTCGTATAAATTTTATCGCACTTAAATCTTTGAAGTACGATTTCTTGAAACTTTGAAGTCAGATTCAATTTTTTATTGCTTATCGACACAGAATTTTTTGTATTTTGTTGAAATAGTTCCTGAAGTTTTGCTTCAATTAAGTTGAAAAAGAACAAATTTTCTAACTTGTGATTAATGGCACGATATCGGAAGAAATAAATATCGATTCATAATTTTTTGGTATCGAAATATGCCCACAAAATACTGAAAGAAAAGTATCGATACCATGAATATCGAATACTTTTTCGTATTTTTAGAATTTTAGAATAAAGAATGTAGTCTTGTGGTTCATCATTTATCATACGATTACGTTCAAGAAACTGGCCGTTTTGAAATTTTTTGTTAGAAGAGCACCATTTCAGAAATGTTGAGTTTAGGTACTTTAATGAAAAAAATCCCCAAAATTTCACATATGCACAATTTTAAAAAAATTTTAGTAAAAAATTTAAGCATAGTCTTGAAAAATTCGAACACCTAAATTATAGCTGTTCAAAAATCCTCAAAATACTCTTTTCTAGCCTATCGAACACAAACCAAAAATTTGGAAAACACATACTTGTCACTCGGAATGGCTTGAATTTTTACTTGAAAATATTTTTAATTTATTTGCAAAAAGTTTTAGAAATACAGGGTTGTTACGGTGATAAAAATAAAGATATTAAACATGCCTGTAAAACTTAAAAAACAATGATTAATGTAATATCACATATTTCCTTATTTTAAATAAAAATAATGATTAAGTTATATGAACATTTAAAAAAATAAATAAAATTAAATACTTATTTTTGAGATCATGTTAAGAAAATCATATCCAATTTTGTATGTTATTATTACTATAATAATATGTTGTGATAAAAACAAAAACAATTTAGTTATTATAATTTATGTATAAATGCTTTTAAAAATTAAGATTAAGAAATTAGTTTTGAATTTTTCTGAAAACTGTAATATTTATAAAACCTGCTTAACAAAAAATTTTAATACAAAAAAGTTGTTTTTACTCTCACCCCCCCCCTTTTAAGCGGGGGGCCGTATGCTTTTCTTCACCAAAAACTTTACAAATTTTTAGTAATAAAAAACACCAAACAGTTGGGAAACTTACTGTTCTCTATGATATTTTAGGTGCTTAACCATATTGGTGGTGAATCCCATTATTTTTATTTGTTTCAAACAAACAAATGCAAAATTGCACGTTGCATTGTGTTGAAAAATTTCCATGCGTTTGATATTTTTGGCGCCACTTAATTTTCTTTGTATAATGATGCACATTTTGTTTCGATACTAGGTAAAAAGAATCGCTACTATCAAATATAGAAAAGACCCGAAGCATCGAAAAAATACTCGTATCGGAAGAAAAAGTATCGATACTTCAGAGTAATACGATATTCGCGTCCCTTCTTGTGATTACCTCACATACTTAGTTATAATAAATTCATGTGAGCTTTAAGCACCGTCACTGTTTTTCTGCTTTCATCATAAGCTGTTTCCAGTTATTCGGTACTCTTTGCTTGTTACTTGCAGCTCTTTAAAGAGACCCAGCTGTAACAAATTTTCACAGCGCATGACAATGCATAAAATTGAAGAGAAATATGGAATGAAAGAAGAGAAAATTCAGTCAGCTAAATAACTATTACCAGCTAAGTCTCGAATAGCCGGAGGATTTCAATAAATTTCTGGCTAATATTGTATCAATCACAAGGCTTAACTAGCTGCAAGAGCTAAGGAAACTATGAAATGAAAATCACTTCAAAATATGAAAATGGTATATTAAAGTCAGTTTTGAGATATCTTTCTGCCGTAGTTAATTTAACGATAAAAAATTGTTTAAAGTACAAACTAGTTGATTTTTTTAGTAAAAACTAAAAACATCAGTTTTTACAACTACACTCAGGGAAAAATGCTCTACCTGCTCCAGGTTGTTTTTACCTAACGAATTCGGTTAGAAGAGCCAATCAAATCGTATTAACCTGATCAACGTTTGTTATATCTGATGGATCTGGTTTACAGAAATACATGTAGAGAATAGCGAAAATTCATGTTATATTTAAGCTTATAGCGAAAAAAAAAACAATCTGTCAGCTGTCATATTCTGCACTAGCAGAACTAAAAACAAAGGGGACCTCGGGATAAGGTAGGGGAAATGTCCTGTCTTTAAATTTTTAGTTTTATGATGAATTTGCTCTCACCCTCCCTCCTGCCTCATTACAAAAATTCCATCATTGACATTTGGTTTATTAACCTTATTCCACAAATAATGGTTAAAATAACCACATTTGTCAGTTTCATTAAACCACAAAAATAGGTTAAACTGACCTGAATGGCATGTGGTAATCTTAACCTGACAATTGATGTTGGCAAATTTTTACCTGAAATTTAGTTGAAGTTTTGTTAAACTAACAAGATTTTTTTGGGTGTACTGAAAAATTAGAAAAAAATTAATCCTTAAAAACTATGCTTAGCTCTAACAGTAGCTTTTAATTGCAACATTAATTTAAGTGAAAATTTGTCACTTAAAACAAATTTTTACCTGAAATTTAGTTAAAGTTTTGTTAAGCTAACAAGATTTTTTTTTGGGTGTACTGATAAATTAGAAAAAAATTAATCCTTAAAAAAACTATGCTTAGCTCTAACAGTAGCTTTTAATTGCAACATTCATATAAGTGAAAATTTGTCACTTAAAACATTTAAGGCCGTGCTTATACTGAATACGCATTTTGTACCACGTAAAATGATCATTAGCATAATCATCAGCATCGTCATCGCGTTCTTCTACGCACATCATCACAATTCCCATCATCAAGATAACATTATCACTTTGGTATAATATAAATCATTATCATCATCATTTTTGCCATCGTCATCATCATCATCATCATCGTCATCATCTTCGTCATCATTATCATCATCATCATCATCATCATCATCATCGTCCTCATCATCATCATCACCATCATCATCGTCATCGTCGTCATTATTATGACACTTAATAAACACGTCGGTGCTTTCTTTGCTTATTTCATGCCGGGTCGTTGAGTGACCCAGGCAAAAGAGAATTTGAAAAGTGGTCTTTTAAAACTGTTGACCACCATTATTC
This sequence comes from Dichetophora obliterata, assembly GCA_963920525.1. NCBI lineage: Eukaryota > Metazoa > Arthropoda > Insecta > Diptera > Sciomyzidae > Dichetophora > Dichetophora obliterata. Next base: position 237,999,135 of record OY986436.1, on the reverse strand, counting down.
GCACCAAATTTTACACCTTATCTCTCTTCCCTCTTGAACAATATGACCACCCTCCACCCACTAGCTACGTCCCACTTTTGTTAGTTTGTTTTTTATTCGTATTTTTCCCACTCTACCGTTTTTTGGTCACGCAGTATTTTTTACATTTTTCATGCTCGCATAGTTGTGATATGATGTCCTTGTGACTATGAGAGACCGCAATTTTCACATTTTTCGTTACGTTCTATTTGTTTTTATTTTTTTTTTTTTTATTCTGTTTGTTTTTTGTGTTTCTTTAGTAAGAACTTAATGATTTATTTTATTTGGTGCTGGAATCTCATTATTCCTTGTGCTTTCCTTGGCAGTTTTTACAATGACGTTCCACTCTGTGCAGCCTGCCATGTGCGTCGCAAGTGAAATAAAAATAAATAAAATTTATGGAATTTTTAATATTTCTCATTTAGCGAATGAAGTCGAATGGCGTACAAAGAAATACTTTCAAGACAAGGTTTCATTTATTAAATCGTTTTTTTTTTAATTAACTTTTTATATGAAAAGTGCAATTTTCTTAAATTTCAGTGAAAAAGTTTTTGATTTTATATCAGTGAAAGAGGAATTTCTACACATTCCTCAGTTTGTTGTCGATTAGCATAATAAAGAATTAATATGAAATTTTACCTATCATTGAAAATGAGATATTAAATGTGATGAGATATTAAAAAATGAGATATTTTTATTTAAAATCAACATAAAAATCAAATAAAAACCACTCTGTGTTCTGTTCCAAAAAAAAAAATTAAGTATTTATGGCGACTAATAAAAAATGTTTTTTGAATTTAAAAACCTGTACAAAATTCAAGTAAGATGTATTTATTGCTTTATTTTATTTTTATTTAATATTCATAGAAAAATAAGTGATTCTTATTTTGATATGATTTGGTGCCATTTAATAAGTAGTTGAACTTAATTTTAACATATCATAAGGTTATCAAATCTACAATTCAAAAACATTTTTAATTTGTAAATGAAATTTTTTGAGCAAGGTTGTTACTATTAGAAAAGAGGTCTCTAAAATGAAGCCTCTCATTTATACCTCAAGATAAGGGTAATTATAAAGTAATACTGCTACTGATTTCATTTTCTAAAAATCTTCAAAAATTAAATAGTAGCTATAAAAAATCATGAAGTACTTCTTCTTTAAAATTGATTTTCAGCTATATCGAAAATCAGGTAAAAATACTTTTTTTAAATTGAATGGTGAATTATGAAAAGAGCACAACTCTGAAATTAGAATATATTCAGGAGATACAAAAAACTCAACTATGCTAAGACCATTACTGTCAAATTGCAATTGAGAATGCAATTTCATATAAATGGTCTTAACACATACTTTAACTGTCACCTCTTACATTTTTTTAAACTTTTTTAATCCAGAGATGTGCCCTCTTCGTAATTTATTTTTAAATTTGACAAAATCTTTTGAAAATATGTTTATTTTTTATACCAAGTGTGAATGTAATGATTGCAGGCTGTTTTGGATAAAACAGAAAGAAGCTACAAGTTTCTCTTGTAGGTGCACAGACTTAAAAAAGTTCTTCGTTATTTATTTAGCTTCTTTGAAAAAATACTTTGGACACTAATGTCTTAAAATAAATTAGATGTATTTGAACTGTTTTTCTAACACTAAATCTGAATAAAATCAGATACATGTCTAAATTTTAACTCTTAGTGATTTGCTCTTTTCGAAAATTATTCGGAAATTAAATTAATCAATAATTTCATATCAAATGTAACGGAAAAAATAAAAATTATGGAATGCCCATATCCGATTTGAGTCAAATTTAGCATGGAACATCACTAACGGGAATAAAAACCTTAATTTGGAGGCGAAAAGTTTGGTGTGATTTTTGGCGGAGTTACAGAGTGCACAAAAAAATTCTAAAATCGGATAAAACGTCGAAAATCGATTTTTGCAAAAACGGTAATCTTACCAGCTTTAAGAAAAATTATTTTAAATTTTAAAACAGTGTTCTTTGAATCCCTTCTTTGAAAACTATTACCTCACCGCATGGGATGGAACCCCAAACAATCATAATTTCACAAAATTATTTTCAGATGAAAGTGTGTTTAATTTCCTTTCTAATATTAGTTTAAACTAAACATTTGGTTTAATAGTTCTTAAGTGAATTCTATGAATTTTATATATCAAATTTTTGTACGATTATTCGTTGGAGTCACTGTACGTAGCAACTCGGGTGTCGTTTTGCAGATGATACAATTATATTTTTGGGTACAATCGATTCAAATCGACTCAAAGTAATTTCTTTAAATTCGTCATAACTTTTTTAAAAAAGGCTGAAAAAAAAGAGGTAGTTAGATCAAAAACGTACTATTGTAGAAAATTTTTGTTACTGATAAGTATCATTTATTTTTTGTGCATACTTTCAGGCTGAACATTTTTGAGAACAGTGTGTCTTTTAAAATTACTTGAGTCAAAAAATAATTACAATTTGAGTAATACTGTGTACGGAGCAGCAAGGCAAGCATTTTATGTATTAAAATATGCATTCTTTCAGGCTGAACAGTTCGAGAGATATTGGACACGGAGCAGCGTGCTTGCCTTTTTTATTTAAGATACTATTGTTGTTTAATTGACTATTTTGGTCCTTATAACAACAGTTTAAATTATTGGATCTAATTTTAACTCCATCCTTGTAATATTAAAAATGCAATTATTACTTACAATTAAGTCGGAATTTATTGAATTGATAAGTGTTTTAATCGGTGTATTACTATAAAAAGCTTCCTTTCTTTGCCATTTCGTTACAATTTTACGGTAAAACTTGTAAGTTTGCTATGTAGACAATTGTTTTGAAAGCATTTTCGGAAAATCCTTAAATTTTTCTGTTGTAGGAAAGCTTCCTCCAAATGCAATTACATAATGGTTGATTGTGTTCATTTATTTCGTACTCTCAAGAAAAATTCACTGACATATGCATTGCTCTCGACTGTTCTGATCTACATTCCTTCCTAAACAAAAATGCTTTATAGTTTTTATATAAGATTTTTTTTCCATTTCCTCCAATTATCAATTTAACATTAACATTTTTCCATTTCCTCCAATTGTCAATTTAACATTAAGAAATATTTTCTATTTCTATGCATTTAAGCTTTCTATTAAATAATATTGAATGAATGAATAATATTGAAAAAAAAACACAGAGAAAAAACATTTAGCATTCAAGGCTACAATTTACAATATATAGTGTTAATAAATAATTCATCTAAAGCTGACTGTTTATAATGCTGCTCCTTCAGCGACTGAATATCGTGCCGCACAATGTTGATGATTTTTGTAGCAACTTCATAGATACATGAATAAAATCGACAAGAAAAGCTCAGCCAGCCAGCCAGCATAAGGAAATGAAGTCATTTCCACATAAATTAGTGTGAATCTGTTTTATTTTTTATTATGTGCCGATTATGATTAACGACAAGCTATAAATAACAGTCTAGCGGCTTCCTGCAAGAAAGATGAGGGCAAAACATGAGCATTTCTAGCGTAGAGAGCTGACAACAAATATTTTTACATTTTTTTCTGCAACAATTGTTAGTTGTATAAGTTGCTGAAGATACAAGATATACGATGTAAGGAAACTTTAATTAACTTTTTTGCTGCTTATGCTAAACTTTCAGATTTTGGTATTTTTTTGCGGTTTTTTTGTTTTTGTTTGTTTACTAACAATATTTGAAATGATTTACGCAAAAATAAAGCTATGAATTGTATCTAAAAAACAAGCTGTAAAAATCATTAATAAAACATTTCTTGACTTTCCTTAGTATCTATGTATCCACAAAATATACCTACTTATTTGCTGGCTTTATCAAAAGAATTCAACACAAATCAATCAACAGTTCGCATTCAAGTATGGCAATTTATTTTATTATTTTATTTGTTCACAGCTGCTATTTTTATGGAGTACCACAGCTGCAGGAGGCAAACAGCAGCCAAGCTTGAATAAGTACAACAACAGCAACAATAGACCAAGCATATGGTCATGAAACAACGTGTTCCGTGTTCCCCAGAAACAGCTCAAAATAAGTTGCTACAATTTGTTAAGAATGCTTTTATTTAACAACGTCGTGGCTTAACACACGATATTGGTCAATGCCAACAGCAACAAAAGCAGCGGCAGCAGAAGTCATAATAATAAACCGAAGTTGCCCCGAATTGCCCCATCTCCCTTAACCTTCAGCCACACTGGCTGACCAACCACAATCGCATTAGTGCCAGTGGGTTGATACCTTCATTCTTTCTCGTCACTGGTGGTCATACGTCCAGGTCGTCGTAGAGTAAATTCATTGTTGTTGAAATTGTGTGACACGTAAAATTCACTACAGTACATTTTGGCATTTAAGCGAAAAGTAAAAAAAAAAAACGTAAGAAAAAATAAGAATGTGTAAAGAAATTGCGGTGAAGTACTTGTTGTTAAGTAGAAAGGTTTAGTGCAGCGCCGCAGGGAGCGTTTGTTTGCTTGTTTAGAAATGAGTATCATAAAAATTACTTCCCTAAAGGGGCGTGTCATATTACGTGCATCTTACATCTGTTTGCTTACATCATGCAATGATTTTTTAATTCTTTTTTTATTGATGACCTTAAATTTGTTTGAAAAAAGGACTTGTTTAAAAAGGCCTAATACGTTTCCATCAAACAGCATGTTTAAGCATTGCTAAGTTAGAGTTTTGGGCGGTTCTAGTAAAAAAGTATTCAAGTTTAATTCTAAATATAACAAATTAGGTTAGAACTAAGAGTTTGGGGGCTTTTACTTTTTTTTTTTGCTCGCACAAAGTTATTTTTTAGTACAACTTGAAAGAAATTGACGAGTTTTCTGTGTTTTGTTATCTTTTTCTTCTGCATAATGTTTGTTGTGCTGAAGTTTTCCAATGTAAGCCTTGTTCAGCTGAAATGCTTTTTAAAACTGTTGAAAAGTTTATTTTGTTATGCTTACAAATTTATTTTAATTTAATATGTAAGGGTGAGCAAGTAACAGCTTTAGTATGTAAAATTCATTCAAAAAAACTCAGCCTTTTTTTTTGTTTTTTTTTGCGTACTTATAGCATGACAGTGTTTGCATTTTATTGGATATTTTTAAAATTTTTTTCGATTGCTGGCACTGCCTGAAAAAAACTGAAATTGAGTTTAAAAAACTATTCAGGCAGTTTTTTTAATTTTTTCTATGAGTTCCACACTACATAAAAATTTCTTGTTTTGTCAGAGTGACTCTTAATTTTGATAGATAGCTTCCCTGTAGTTCGGTGGTCCTACTACTTGGTATGCAAATTCACATACCCTCAGTGGAAGGGGCACGCCCTTCGCCTATCCACTCACAACTTTTTTTGCACGTCCTTTTAGCACAGCGATGTCATTGACTGGGGCGAACGGACCCAACGTGCATTACCATGGGCTTTACAATTCTTCTGTTCTAATGAGCATACGAATTTTCTTGCCACAAGGGGCATGCGAATTGTATTATCCTTATTATTATTATTATAATTATTTATTATGGTGTACATTAAAACCAAGTCTTTTATAGTACTACATTAAACTGAATTTTGAAGTCTTTAAGAGATAACGAATTCTCCATTTCCAATGGGCATAAGAGTTTTCCTACCGCAAGGGGTATGCGAATTTTCTTGTCTTTATGTAATAGCAAATCCTCTAGTTGTAATATTTTTAATAAAATACATAGCTAATTTAGCTGTGTAGATAAAGTGTTTATAACATTTTGCTTGCTTCAAAATTTTAGAATTTTAGAATATTAGAAATAATTTAACTAGTATTTTCTGCCGTTTACTTATTTTGATAAAAAATAAGCATTATTTTCAGCTAGATAGTTTTCCAGCAAAAATGTCTAGCAGGTTGATATATTTCAGAAAATATGCATGCTAGGACAGAAAGCCACTATGTTTTTAACGTTGACCCCTGCCGCGAAGGCTTAATCCAACGGTGCTCCAAAGCTTGGGACAAATATGAAGCGTAGGCCAACGCCCATTCGGAATTAAAAAATACCACTTTGAAAGGTTCCCCTAATAACATACAACAGAACTTCTTCAATGTCGTCAGAATGACACAATTCATGACCGTGGCACTTTCAGCTACTTGAATTTATACAGGACTTGCTATATACCTGGTCAATACCTGGGCTCAAGGCTCCACCTGACAAGGCTCTTCAACATCCCGTCTCACAGACCAAAAGTTCTTAGAACATTTATATTTGACTGTGACACCTTCAGCCACTAGAATTGTACATGACTAGGTTAAAAAAATAACCATTGGTTTTCCAGTAAACCGGGTAAACCACAATTTTACTTATGCAATTCTACTTGTTAACCTAATTTAGACTTAATAAAAAGCCTCTTTCGGATAACTAGGAAGCATGAGCTTGGTATTGGTATACAACATGAAGTTGTATACCAATTGGCTTATACAAAGGTCCAAAGATTAAATGTTTCCTACATAAAACCTTCATTCTAAGATGAGGTCTGCAGAACAACGATAGATCAGGTTTCTTCATCATTGATGGATGAGTGTCCCCGCTCTTCAAGTTATGTTGGATTGATCGTCCATCGAAAGCATATTCCAATGACGGTGTTATGATAACTTAATATCAAAACCATGCTCTCTCCAAGAATTTGGCAACCAACAACCAAGGCTCAAGGTAAACCTTTTTCTTTTACAGTTATTAGATGAACATTCAAGAGCCGTGCCTCAAGAATGAACTCATTATGAGATCACTTCATGGGCCGTGCCCCATGAACTGCCCATCCAATAACAAACCCTCACCCTTTTTCCTGGCTTGGGACAGGCAGATTCCCCGAAGGTCCTCTTGCGTGTTTGCATGCTAGGACAATAAAATTTGGTATATGGCGGCGTAGCGTAAAGACATATTTATTTATGTAATGAACTGGTTTTTAATGAAAATTATTAAAAGCGGCTGTTAAAAAAACTGTCAAAAAATATACGTACAACGTATGAGGACAGTATTTCCTGCAATTAATTATTATCGCTTGTACGCCGTGTTAATTTTTTTTTTGTACTAATAAGATTCAGGCACTTTACAAAAAAAATAAACAGGAGAAAGTACCAGTAAAATATTGTGTAAAAATTACAAGACATTAAATAACTATTACTTTCTTATTTTTTTGGATAAAAGGAATAAAGGTGCAATTATAATAGACGTAATGTAAAGTAACGAAATGTTGTCAACTGTCAATGTGACAGTTCAAGATCAGTTAAAATTACGTCATCCATAGCTGTGGATATATAAAACTATCAAATTAATAACGAAAACTTAACAAAAAATGTAGTTTCAACAATATAAATAGCGCAATAATCGAAACTTACCTCAATATTCATTTGCTTATTGACTAATGGTAATGTAAAGTAATATATAAATCCAAATTATACCTTAACCTTTACGGTCCTTGTATGAAATACATTTTACTATTTTGTTATTTCTTGAAAAGCAATCTTAAATTAGTAATTTAATGATATATTACTCAATAGAACAATGCCTTAAGATACTACAATATTTATTTATAATTTCAAAGTCGCAGCTGTTTTTGCTGCCTCGTAAGGAGTGTAACGTAAGAATAAATGAGCGAGTTCATTATAATTAAGTATCTTATGAGTACTTTTGGTGTCGTCTATAGAACCTTTTATATTTTAAAGAGAGCAAACATAATTTATTTTTAAAGCTTATTTTGACACATATATTGAACATAAATAATAGAATAGAAAACAGAATATTTCAAAGTTGTATATAACGTAGTAGAAGTATTAATAATTAATACATACATAAAAGTAAGTACTCTAATAATTCTTTAACTAGGCAGTCAAAAATTTTTTTGGCAAGTTGAATGGCATTTCGTAGCTGCTTACGGGAGTGCCTGCATCCCCAAACGAAATTGATTGAATGACAGCATTGAACAAAAGTTTGTAAGCCTTTAGACTCCGTTTACCAGAAACTCCATCGTCATTATAATTTGCTATTATTACATTCGAAAGAATGAATTTAGTATTTTTAATAATATCATGTGGGCGCATCAAAGTTTTCAAAACTAGTATCTATTTATTAAATAAAGAAGATCGGTTTTTAACAGATGTAGCTTAGAGTGGTTCTTAATTTAAATATGCAATTTTCAACAGGCCCAGCGCTCTCTCAAACCCTTTGCAAATCAGGCTGAATTTGCACAGTTCTTTTTTATATCTTTAAACAATTATGTTTTATTCGTCAGAAAAAAAGAATAAACAAACAGAAGCTGTTTCGTTAAAAAAAAAGCAATTAAAATACGTATAACTCGCGCATGATGACACTTAAAACTAAAAAAATAATTGAAAACATGTTCACGAAATACTTGATTTTTAATTACAAAAATTTGAGAAAGTTAACAACATATCCTTTCGCTTAATTCTTTGTGGTATGGGAAAAAGAGCCTTTGATAAAAAAGCTATGACGAATTTAATGAAATTCTTTTGAGTCGATTTGAGTCAATTTATTGTACCAAAAAATATAATTGTATCAGCCTCAAAACGACACCTGAGTTGCTACGTATATAAAGGTTGTAAAGTTGTGTATGAATATGATTGTCACCAAACTCGAATTTTTGCACTTTTACTCTTAAACTTATTTTTCAACACTACTTCAATACGTAAAGTGTTATTTAAAGTGATACATTTGTATTTTGCAAAAATCAAGTGTATAAAAAATCAGGCTTTAAAAAGAGAAAAAAACTTGCGGCAAAAGGCCCAAAAAAGTAAGTGTGCGGAGGACCTGTCTAAGGATAGGCTTTTATACATGTATCTTATAATTAAAGCACTAGCAACATGAAGTTAAAGAACATAAAACAAAATGATGATTAAATTTAATTGAAGTAAATGAATTAATTAAACATGACAATTAAAAATTAAAAATTTAATATTAATTTTACAAATAGCTTAACAACATTAAATACACTAGCAGAGCTGTAAAATCAGCATTCATATACAGAATTTTGAGTGCAACAGAATAACGACATAAGAATGCATTCAATGAATGCAAAACTGATATATAAATAAAATGTTTAATTCACATTCATCTATATAAATAAAAATCAAATGTCGTTCGTTGGTAATTGCATCAGTTGAGAACGGCTGAACCGATTTGGATAATTTTTTTTTTAAAATGTTCGTAATAGTCCAACTTAGGTTTTTACGGAAAGAAAAATTGACCACGCCCACTTTGCGCCCACTTTTTTTGATTTATCTAAAATCGGAAAACGGCTGGACCGATTTGGATAATTTTTTTTTTTAATGTTCATAGCAATCCAATTTAAGTTTTGTCGGAAAGAAAAATTGACCACGCCCACTTTTGCGCCCACTGTTTTGATATCTATATATATAAAATTAAGTGGCAAAACTTCCTGTTCGCATACTCCTCCTAGACGGCTTGCCCGATTTCAATGAAATTTTCAGGGGTGATTGGGGTCTGTGTGGAGGGTGCACATAAGAAATTGCATGTGTGTATCTTTGCAGGTTTTGTACCACACCCCCTTTTGTCGCCCACAAATCAATAAAAATGCTGTATTTAAGACGGTTTTGGTCGTATGAAATTAAAATTTGGTAAATAAGTTCGTATGATAACTATAATTAACTTTGAAAAAATGGGCGTGGTCACAATTCATCTACGCCTACTTTAAATAAAATATCAAAATACTTCGAAACCATTGGTCCGATTGAGCTCAAATTTTGTAAGTACGCTTTGCTTTGAGTACGAGATGGTTTAAGGGGCAATGCCACACCCCCTTTTACCTCCCACATATAAATAAAAAATTGTTGTTATCGAATAGCTTTAGTTAGAGTTATGGGTCGCACAGCTTAGAAATTCGGTATTCGACCACAATTTAGACGTACCGTTTCTGTGATGAAATTTTATGGGAGTGGACAAGGGGGAGGGGCACCTCCGATACAACCCAAATTTGTGATATCGAATAGCTTTGAAGTTATAGGAATTCATCTTTGGAATTCAGTTTTTGACCTCAATTTACACATGCAATTTCAATGGTTTTATTTTATGGGCGTTGGACAGGGAGGCGTGACATCTCCCTTACAACCCAAATTTGCGATATCGTATTGCTTTGAAGTTATAGGTTGACAGCGTAAGAATTCGGTATTCGACCTAAATTAATACATGCATTTTCAATACTTACATTTTGTCGTCGTAGGGCAAAGGGGAGTGGCACTTCCCATACAACCCAACTTTGTGCTATCAAATAGTTTTAGAGTTATAAGTCGTACAACGCCGAAATTCAGTATTCGACCTCAATATACACATGCAGTTTCATTGATTCAATCTATGTTCATTGGTAAGAGGGGCGTGGCACCTCCCATTTAACGTAAATTTGCGATATTGAATATCAGCGTCAGAATTCAGTATTCGGCCCCAATTTATACATGCAGTTTCATTAATTACATTTTATGGGCGTACGACAAGGGGGCGTGAAACCTCCTATTTAACCCAAATTAGAGATATCAAATAGCATTGGGGTTATAGGTCTCACAGCTTTGGAATTCAGTATTGGACCTCAATGTACACATGCAGTTTCATTGATTACATTTTATGAGCGTTGATCAAGGGGGAGTGGCACCTCCCATACAACGAAAATTTGTGATATCGAATAGCTTTGTAGTTCAAGGTCGCACAGCGTCAGAACCCAGTATTCGACCAAAATTTACGCTTGCAGATTTACTGATAAAATTTTTTAGAGTTTGTCGGGGGGGCGTGACACCTCCAATTTAACCCAAATTTGCGATATCGAATAGATTTGGAGTTATAGGTAACTCAGCCTCAAAATTCAGTATTCGACCTCAATGTACTCATGCAGTTTCATTGCTAAAATTTTATGGGCGTAGGGAAAAGGAGAGTGGCACCTCCCATACAATCAAAATTTGTGCTATCGAATAGTTTTGGAGTTATATGTCGCACAGTTTTGGAATTCGGTATTCGACCTACATGTAGACATCCAGTTTAATTGATTACATTCTATTAGCGGTGATGAAGAGAGAGTGGCACTTCCTATACAACCCAAATTTGTTATATCGAATAGCTTTGTGGATATAGGTCGCACAGTCTCAGAATTCAGTATTTGACCTCAATTTAGACATGCTGTTTAACTGATAACATTTTTTTTGTGCGTTTGAATGAACATTTGAATGAATCAATTTTTTTTTGTGCATTGGAATGCTATTCACAAAGAATGCAATTCAAAAAGAATTTTAGAAAATTCGATTATTCTTTTTTTATTCATTATTCATTTTTTTATCCTTTTTTCATTTGTTATTCATTATTAATTTTTTATTCGTTATTCATTTTTTAATCATTATTATTTTTTTATTCATTATTCGTTTTTTATTTGTTTTTTCCAGTGTTCATTTTTTATTCATTATTCATTTGTTATTAATTATTCATTTTTTATTCAATATTAATTTTTATTTCATTATTCTTTTTTTTATTCATAATATATTTTTTAATCGTTATTAAATTTGTATTCATTATTCAATTGTTATGCGTTGTTTATTTGTTACTTATTATTCGTTTGTTATTCATTATTCATATTTTTTCATTATTCATTTTTTATTCATTATTTATTTGTTATTCATTATTCATTTTTAATTCTTTATTTATTTTTTTCATTATGAATTTTAAATTCATTATTCTTTTTCTTGTATTCATTATTTATTTTTTAATCGTTATTCAACTTTTATTCATTATTCAATTGTTATTCATTATTAATTTGTTATTCATTATTCATTTGTTATTCATTATTCATTTTTTATTCATAATTCTTTTTTTATTCAATATTCTTTTTTGTTCATTATTCATTTTTTATTCATTATTTATTTTTTTTTCATTATTCATTTGTTATTCATTATTTATTTTTTATTCATTATTCATTTATTTTTCATTTTTTATTAATTTGTTTTTCAATATTCAACTTTTATTCATTATTCATTTGTTATTAATTATTAATTTTTTATTCATTAATTTTTGATTCATTATTCTCATTTTATTCATTATTTTTTTTTATCGTTATTCAATTTTTATTCATTATTCAATTGTTATTCAATTATTATTCATTTCTTACTTACTATTCGTTTGTTATTCATTATTCATTTTTTATTCATTATTTATATTTTATTCATTATTTATTTGTTATTCATTATTCATTTCTTATTTATTATTCATTCTTTTCATTATTAATTTTTAATTCATTATTCTTCTTCTTGTACTCATTATTTATTTTTTATTCATTATTCTTCTTCTTGTATATATTTATTTCTTAATCGTTATTCAATTTTTATTCATTATTCAGTTGTTATTCATTATTCATTTGTAACTTTTCATTCATTAGCTGAAACCCGGCACGTTGCTGCCACGCTACCTTGCATGTGTAAATTGAGGTTGAATACTGAATTTCGATGCTGTGCGACGATGCTGTAAGTCCAAAGCTGCTAGATATCCCAAATTTGGGTTGTATGGGAGGAGCAGCGCCCCCTTCACCAACGCCCATTATATGTGATCAATGAAACTGAATGTGTAAATTAAGGTCGAATACGGAATTCCGACGCTGTGCGACCTGAACTCCAAAGCAATTCGATATCGCAAATTTGGGTCAAATAATAGGTACCATAAAACTTAATCATTGAAATGGCATGTGTACATTTTGGTCAAATACTGAGTTCCGACTCTGTGCTACAAATAACTCAGAAGCTATTCGATATCGCAAATTTGGGTTGTACGGGAGGTGTCACTCTCCCTTGTCCAACGCCCAAAAAATGTTACCAATGAAAGTGCATGTGTAAATTCGGATCGAATACTGAATTCCGACGCTGTGCGACCTATAATATCAAAGCTATTCGAAAGCACAAATCTGGGTTGTATGGGAGATACCAGTCACCCTTTTCCTACGCCCCATAAAAAGTTACTAATGAAACTGCATGTATGAATTGAGGTCGAATACTGATTTCTGACGCTGTGTTACACATAACTTAAAAGCTATTCGATTTTGCATGTTTGGATTGTACTTGTCCAACGCCATAAAATGTTTTCAGTAAAACTGAATGTGTAAATTTAGGTCGATTACTGAATTTCGATGCTGTGTGACCTATAACTTCAAAGCTATTCGATAGCACCAATTTTAGTTGTATGGAGGGAGGTGAAACTCCACCGTTTCCAACGCACATAAAATGTTATTAATGAAACTGCATGCATAAATTTATGTCGAATACTGAATTCCGATGCTGTGTGACCTGTAACTCCAAACCTATTCGATATCGCAACTTTTGGCTGTATCGGAGGTTCCACTCCCCCTTGTTTAACTCCCATAAAATGTCATCAGTGGAACGACATGTGTAAATTGTGGTTGAATATCGAATTTCAAGGCTGTATGACCCATAACTCCAAAGCAATTTGATATCTCGAATTTTTTATATATTTGTGGGCGGTAAAAGGGGGTGTGGGAACTTTTTCTTAAACCACCTCGTACTCGAAACAAATCCACTGTCAAAATTTTAGCTCGATTGGACCAGTAATTTCTAGGTCTCTTTATCTTTTCTTAAAAGTAGGCATAGCTATAGTGGGACCACGCCCATTTTAAGTATATTTACCGATAGTTATCATACGAAAATAATTACCACATTTTAGTTTAATACTACAAAAACTGTCTTAAATATAGCATTTTTATTGATTTGTGGGCGGTAAAAGGGGGTGTGGCAAATTTTAAATATGCCTATATTGTTCGCGTAAGTGCAAGCAATATGTTAACAAAGTTTTATCGCAATCGGATGAACGGTATTGCAGCGCATAGCGAACGAACAAACAAACAAACTTTTATTTTTATAATAGCTGATTTACCCGGTATTACTCGAGAGTCATTTATATAAACATTTTAACATACACTTCTCGATTAAATGTTTTTTAAAATCGGGAATAATGAAAAACATGTTGAATTTTATTTGAATTGTATCTTATTTCATTTTATTTATCTGCCGTTAGAAAGGTAATTGAAAGAACATTAATCCAAAAGAGTATAGGAAAATTTTTGTTGTTGGTGGTTCCATCTCTAGCGGTGAGCTAATTGAATTCAAAGAATGGGTACGAAAAACATATTTTAAAAATTAAAAAGAATTTTTATATTTACTTAATCTTAAAGCAAGCGCCTTTTCAACAAAATAAAAATTATGGTGGGACTCAATGCGTCCTTGAGATATGGACATTTTAACGTCTAAACAAAGATTTATATTAAAAACATATCGAACTTTTTAACAAAAAAATTTTAATGAAATATGTTAAAAACAGCGGAGTTATTAGCATTAAAAGTAAAAACTTTGATTTTTATATAATTTTTGTCTCATTATTAGCTATCAATGTTTTATGAAAATTCGTTGTGCTAAAAATTATTGTACCTACTAAAATTTCTATAAGCTGCGTTTTTTCATTGGAGAGCAGGATCATATAATCGCATTTGCAAGCAAAGCAAAAACAACAAAAAGTCTAGCAAGTGAGCTGGACATTTAAATTCATCCAATTCTATGTTTTTAAGTGTTTATGACGCTAGATGACGCTGCGACTGAAAAAACTGGCAGTACTGCATTATTTTACTTTTTAAAAGTATGGTAGCAATAGCATTTTCGCAAAATATTTCGCAAAACTTATCTGCTAGCTGCAAAAGAACATCAAATATACTTCTGTAAGCAGAAAAAAGCGCCACCTGTCTGAAGAAACTTTTGAAAAAACATTATTCAGCTTTTCACCGCAAGGTGTATATATAGTTTGTACCCACACATCTTACAAATGTGGCGCCATCTATCTGTGAATTTAACGCACATATCAAAACTAATGAAATAAGTGTGCTGACCAGCTGCGCATATGTTTTATTATATCGCCATATAGCTAAAACTGACTACATGAAAATATTAACTTTTACAGCATTCTTATTCACAGTCATCTTTTCGATAAAATTGTGATATATACAACATATAAAGTACCATTGATAAAGAACTAAGTGACAACGGTGACACAATAGTGAGAAAAAATAGAGCCATCACAACAAAGCAAATTTAACATGAGTGGGGCGGGGGGTGGAGAGGCAACAAATAAGTAGATCACTATAAAAAAAGACTTTATTATCCAAAATGTTCGTCATTACTTAAGACACACAACTGCATTCTTAGAGATAAATGGGGACGTTCAAACTATATAGAAATTTTTAACACAAAACTAAGTTTTATTAATAGTCTGGTATGAAAAAATAGATTTTTAGCCATAACTTTTGATTGGAAAGAGAGAGATATTGGGGTAATTTTTTCACATATATTATCTTTGAGACTTGACTTTTTTGTAAAAAATATAAAAACAACATTTTGGAAAAAAAAAATTTCGCGAAAAAAATCAAACCCTTGTTGTTTTGATGACAAAAACAGTAAAATAATTTTGCGCTTAGCTGGAAGAATTTTTGCAAATAAATGCTATGTCATATGAAAGGTAGCCAGATGTGCAATTTTTAATTGATTTCATTTTTACAACAACAACAATTTTTGAGTCATTTTTTGAGTAAAAAGTCAATATTTTGGACCTTTTTTGACATAATCATAAAACATATATACACTAACTTAACGGTACAGTTCAACCTATTTTTGTAAAGTGATTTTATTGAACTTTTAAACAAAAAAAAATTTGAATGAAATATATTAATGGACAGCGGAGATATTTGCATCGAAAGACCAAACATTGATTTTCATCTCGTTTTTTTCTCATTCTTAGGTAATGATGTTTTATGAAAAAGTCTTTGTACTGAAAATTTCTCCAATTTTGAAGATATGTGAGTGTTTTTTATGTCAAAATAACAAAAAATTTTTAAAATTAAATACACAAAAATCTCCGATCTAAAAAATTTTATAATAACAAAATTACCGTTAGTTGAAAAATTTCAAAGGGGGCGTGGCAAAAACTAAGTATGTAACATTTTAAGTTGGGATAAACTTAATATGTGTACCTTGTTTGAGTGAAATCCGTTGAGCCGTTTAGATTTGTATAAAAACCAAACAAACAAACAAACAAACAGAAAATGAGTTTTATTACTATAGATATTAGATTAAGCAATTTATTAATATCGCTCATACGCCAGGTGAAACTATTTTCATAAAAGTTGTCTGGTAATCTGAAGGATTCAGCCGTTTCAAATAAGTTTTATTAATATAACTGTAGTTTATTTGGATTCTGCACACAAGAAACTATTTATTAAACAATTATAATGAGTGCAATAGAAAAATCTAAAATGAAATTTAAGCACTTTTCTTTGACCTGACACAAAAAATGTAGGATGTACTGATATGATATTTAAGGCCTACTCAGAAAAAATTTTTATTTTCACAAGCATGCAATCAAAAGGCAAAATATGTCGCACCGTATTATTTTTACTCTGCACTAGTAAAATAAAGTATATATGTGGAGAGGAACTGAAAAACGGCTTAGCTATATTCTTAGAATGCAAACTTGTTACCAGACAACCGGTTGTATATAACATTCTCTACATGATCCACACCCAAAATACAATTCGAGTAAATTAATTTTTAAAACGAAATAAGTATGTGCTTTTCTTCTTTCGCATATAATTTCGCTAATAGTCATGCAAACTGGGCTATCTTTCATATACACACTAATTAATAACATATATCAACCAACTTTTGCCATGTCCAACATTTTCTATATGCAAAGCAAACATATCATTCCCACATACATCCGCACCGAGCCACCACTTGTTACGCGCACAAATATTTAATCGTTTGACAACGGAATTAGCAAAATGTCAAATACAACAAACGATTTAACAGACGAGTGACAAACGGCATCCAGCTAAAACGACGACATGGTCGAGAACGGCGACAAGAACGAATGACAGCTGTACAAATGATCATTTGTTTTGTCACTCCGCCGACTTAACGTAAACAAAATGTCTGCATCGTTAACGTTTTCGTCGTAGTCCAGCTGGAAGCAACAACTACACAACGTGAGTAACATGCGGCCGCTCTTTGCAAAACGGCCAAAACAGAAGAAAAGAAAGTGCTATTGCAGGATGTTGTTGGGTTTGTGCGGCAGGCTGACGCACAGTGTTTTCTTTTTGCCAAAAATTAATTTCCGAAAAAGGCAACACCACTTTTGTCTTTGTTTTTGCACAACAACAAACTAAAAAAAGCCAAAGGTGATGTATTCTTTGAGTATTTCCATAACTTTAATTATGAGTTATTTAGATCAAGTTAGTTTCAAATTAGTAAGGAATTATCTTCGACTGGGCCGAAGTTAAAATAAGAAAGCTAAAATACCCACGGACGACAATTTTTCCAAATTTCATGCCTAAATTTTGTATTAATTGTTAAAGGTTTTGTGCAAAATTTGAAAACATTAGATTAATTTTTCTGAAACTGAAAGAGATTTTACGATTTTGGTGAACTTTGTATGGGAGATAGGAGTGGTTTTCATCCTATTTCTACAAATTTCATACTCAAAGTTTATAAGAAATATTAAAGACGCTGTGCAAAATTTGAAGTCATTTTATTCATTTTTGTGGATTTTAAAGAGATTCTACCGTTTTGGTTAAGACACTGCGTATGGGAGATAGGCGTGGTTTTCATCCGGTTTATACAAATTTCTTACACAAATTTAACATCAAATATTAAAGACACTGCAAAATTTTAAATCATTAAATTAGTTTTTGTGGAATTTAAAGAGATTTTACCGATTAGGGTAAGTCACTTTGTATGGGAGGTAGGGGTGTTTTTCATCCGGTTCTTACAAATTTCTTACACAAAGTTTACATTAAATATTAAAGATGCTGTGCAAAATTGTAAGTGATTATATTAATTTTTGTGGATTTTAAAGAGATTCTACCGTTTTGGTTAAGGCACTGCGTATGAGAGATAGGCGTGGTTTTCATCCAATTTATACAAATTTCTTACACAAAGTAAACATCCAATATTAAAGACACTGTGCAAAATTTTAAATCATTAAATTAGTTTTTGTGGAATTTAAAGAGATTTTACCGTTTAGGGTAAGTCACTTAGTATGGGAGGTAGGCGTGGTTTTCATCCGATTCTTACAAATTTCTTACAAAAAGTTAAATTTAAATATTAAAGATGCTGTGCAAAATTTTAGGTGATTATATTAATTTTTGTGGATTTTAAAGAGATTCTAACGTTTTAGTTAAGGCGTGGACAGGCGTGGTTTTCATCCGATTTATACAAATTTCCTACACAAAGTTTACATTGAATATTCAAGAGTCTGTGCAAAATTTTAAGTGATTATATTAATTTTTGTGTATTTTAAAGAGATTTTACGGTTTTGGTTAAGTCACTTTGTATGGAAGGTAGGCTTGGTTTTCATCCGATTTGGCTCATTTTTGAATTTGACCTCCATTTTTGAATAGAAAGGTTATATATTGAATTTCGTTACGATAGCTAAAAAATTACGTCTGTTATCGTGACCACCGACGGACAGACGGACATGGCTAAATCGACTCAGGAGGTGATGCTGATCAAGAATATATATACTTTTCTATACCGGCCACGCCTCCTCATCGGCGTTACAAACGAAGTGACAAAGTTAATATACCCCTATTACGTTTTTTAAACGTAGGGGTATATTAAGGCAAAAAAAAATTTAAAAATTTTTTTTTTATTTTTTTTTTACAATTCATTATCTAAAAAGATTTCACTTTAATAATTTTCATTTGTGTAGCTAAACAGTGGTCTAAACCTTATCCATTTTTTTATATTATGTTCATCGATCCAAACTTTCGCAAGATTGCATTATTGCAAGCGTAAACTGGATACAAAAAAATTATATTTCTCAATAAAGCTTAGTATGCTGTAGAAGCGAAAAGAAATCTTCCGTAAGAAATGCATTGCGTTTTTGACAGCGAATAGGTATTGAATTTTTATTTTCGTTAGTTAGTACGCTGTTGAACTGAAAAATTTGTCCAATGCAGTCAAGTTCACAACCATGATTAGAGAGTCAAAATTTCGCTGTCTTTTATATGTACGTACATTTACTTGGCGTGAAAATTTGACTTTCGACCATAATGTTCAACTAACAAGTTCAACCATAGTCTACACCAAAATTTCGCGTGCAGAATTAAATGCCTAAAAATTTTTGTTCCTACAGCATACTAAGCTTAAGCACAAAAAATTACAACATGAAATTGCAAAATCAAATTCTAAATTCTTAACATTATACGTTTCTGATAGCCGAAACACAGCCAAGAAACACAACCAAGTACGACCAACTTTTTAAAAACCTAATCAAAATTTATTTAAAAAAAAAACTTTAGTTAAAGATCTAAAGTATGACTTTTTTTTACGTAAAATCAAAATTTTATAATTATTAAGCTTACTAACGTTTTTTACATGTCTTATTGAAATTAATGTTTGTTATTTTAGTTATGTATTTAAAAGACCTTCAAAACATCGATAAAACTACAAGGCGAATACTGAAATGTACTGTCAACACATTTCATACAAACAATTACCTTTACCACCTGTTGAGCTATAGTCGTTTGCATATTACAAAAACAAAACACACCTTTATTTGAGATGATTTTTTTTACCAACAACAAAAAAAATGTGTTCTTGTAAGTACGAAAAATAACTTTTTGCCACAAAAATGCGTCACATTACCTCCAGTGAATTGTACCAAATTTTACTGAAATCCGTCAACGTTTTTTAATATTTTTGGCACAAGACTATATAAAATCAAAACACAGTGTGGCGTGAGCCAATGTCTCAACAGCAAAGCTGCATAAAAACTTGTAATGAAAATACAAACACTTGAATATGTTTGTGCATCCAATCAAATGTCACTTGTAGCTGTCTGTCTGTCTGTCTGTATGTTTATGTCACTTTTATTATGATAAGTATTACTCTTTTATAATAATCGACAGTTTGGTAGACGTTGCTGCAGTATCTTCAAGTAATTGGGAAGCAAATGAGAAGCGTGCGTAGCTTGAGTTCTATTTGTCTGATTTTTTCTTTTCTAAACTCACAAGCATGTGAGTGATGGATGAACGCACGTGATATTATTAAAAGTGCAAAGCATGAAATTGTCAAAAAAATTATCATCATAACATAACATCATTCACAGTGGCTGTGATGTCGAGACTTCGAAGTGCAGCAAGCAAAGAGAATAGCGAGTTCAATTCCCAGTGCTTCTTATTTTTGTAGATGTGTTGTTGTTGCTGTTACAATTGTTATGTACGCTGCATTGTATTTACCATAA
Source organism: Dichetophora obliterata (assembly GCA_963920525.1). NCBI lineage: Eukaryota > Metazoa > Arthropoda > Insecta > Diptera > Sciomyzidae > Dichetophora > Dichetophora obliterata. The sequence goes on along the minus strand of OY986436.1, from coordinate 237,978,790 downwards.
TTCCTTATTATCAAAGCTGCGACATGTCAGCAACATTGACAGCCACCGCCATTATCGACAAGAGCCAGCAACAGCAATAACGACAACATCAGCTCAACTTCATGTTTATTGTGGGTCTTTTCCACTTCGCGTCAATTACTGCAACACCAGGTTTAACCGCAAAGCAATGCATTTCTGCATCATCAGAAGAATTCTTCATAATTTATATACTTTAATATATGTATGTATGCAATGCTTTGCAACAACTCTCGCGTGCGTCACTTGCACTATTAGCAACATCAAAAGCTACCTCATCATTATCAACATCATCATTATCATCATCAGCGCCATCAACATCATGAATGGCATTTGTGCAACATCAAATATGGAAGTAATTTCCACCGGATGCTGATGCGTGACACAATGAGACGGAAGCCAACGCCATTGCATGTTCTGGACAAGTCAGTGAAAATTATTTGCAATTCAATGACTGACATCTACACCGTTATGCGGTAAATCAAATAAATGCTTTGCACTGTAAGTTCAACCGAGCGATGAAGAATCAATCGAGCATTGATAAATAAATTGACGCACTTCAATGGCGTAGCCTAGCTGGATGTAGTATAGGATGGATGAACGGAGATGGAATATAGTCAAAGAAGCTGTTTAATATTTGGTTTAAGAGAAAGTCACACCTACAAAAAAGGTCCCGAGGTTACAATAGCCGATTTCAATGGTTTTTGCATCGCATAGAGGACAAAGATCTAAGGTTAACGTAGTTTTTTGTGTACGTGCTTCTGTTTTTTTTTCGCCACAACTTCACTATTTTCCATGGAAATATGTTCATATTTTGTACCTAGCAAAAGGTACTTGAAAGCACTCGTGATTCAAATCAGAGATTATAGTTGGAGGCTTTAAGTGCTTTTTTGGGCCCTTTTAAATTTCAAAAGTCCCGCGGCTCTTTTGGACTCATTGCAGGCTCATATGAAAAAAAGAAAACTTTTTCTAAAGAAAAGCTTGCTGTGATATGTGATTGTCACTAGGATATCTTTGAATTCAATACTCCATTTTTTATAAGTTTCTGTATGCATTTAGAGCGATTTAAGCTATTAAAAATTGTACTAGAAATTTCACCGTTACTTGGTGCATTTTTCCTGCATTATAACTTTTAATTTGTTACTTGTCCTGATCGCATTAACAAAGAAAATGTGAAGCGTGCACACTTCAGCTATAGTTTTAAATTCAACATTTTAGCTTGCGTTTTTTCTCCAATAATTTCCTCCACTCTGGAGCAAACTTTATTCGCAAAACAAAAGCAAGCAATTAGATCCAGATTTCAGAAGCAAATTATTTCACATAAGTTTGACCTCTAATGATCCTAAGAAAGGCAAACTAATGGAAAGAACGGTGTTATGAAAAATCGCCTAATGAAAAATCGCAAAAAAAAAATTTGAAATCACTTAAAATTTCTTCATACAAAATTGTTCATATGAAAAATCACCCAAAAAAATGGTTTCAGCGATTTTTAATTTTTGTTTTGGGTCATTTTTAATTTTTGAAGTGAAAACTTCTTTAGGCGCGTTGAACGATTTTGGTAGAGGGTAAATCTTTGGTTTGCGTCATTGTGTTTTTCCGAGTAACTCTCGTTATCAATACAGACAGCAAAGATAACAAGATAGGAAACTTAGAAAACATAAGCAAGCAACCATCAATAAGTTCCTCTGCTGAGGCATCGTTCTTTCCCCTCCCTTTGCTCCGCTGCGAAACATTAGCTGCATTCCCGTGGCACTAGATCAGATCAAATCTCAGTAAAACAACGTTCCACTTTATATCAATTTGTCATCAGAGTCTTGAAACAGCTGTTTTAAGCACAATAACAAAAAAAAAACAACAACACTAAAACGCCCATTGAGCGGCGAAACGTCAAAATTGGAAAATAAATAGTTATTTAGATTTGCCAACTATGTTCGTTTTGATAAAAAATGCTTGAAACTTGGCAGCATTTTAAGATCAGAAATAGAGCTAGAACCGAGCTGGTTTTAATTTTTGTTTTGTGAATAAAATAGAGCCGCGCTCTGGATCAACGACCACGGGAATGCAGCTATTGAATGTTACTGTTTTTTTCAATGCTTATATAGAGCTAGCTGTAGGCTAAAATAAAATAGATTTAAAATTGTTGATATTTGCTTTTTTTTGGACTGGCCTTGAAGTCTCTTTTAATGCCTCCACTTGAGATCTTGCTACCAGGCAAACAAAAAACATAGCAAGCAAAGTGCTGTTTATTTTCCGCCGCCAATTCGGTTCATCACCTCTAACGTTGCGCAACCGATGTGATACTGCTCTTCTCTGTTCATCGTTGTAGTAGATTTGCTAGGTAATTGTTGTTGTAAATGTATTTTAGTTTAGCTACAGATCTACATAAACATTGACAGAAAAACAGTAAATATCCTTCATGATTTCTTTATGAAGGAACGATTTGTCAGTAGATAAACTTATTGATAGTTGCTTGCTGCCATAATAGAATTAGACAAGGTAGTGTTAGGGCTGAATGTGTTCTCTTTCTAAGTGACCATAACTGTCAAACTCATACATTTTGATATATTTGCCAATTCTTGCTTTCATATTGCATTCTTATTGGTTGCAGATTTTTTATGAAATGTCAACTTCGTTTTTACAGTTTTGGTCACCGCCTCTTCGCCCTAACACTACCTTGTTCAATTTTGCCATGCTTGCTGCATTTGCTGAGCGCCTGGTAGCCAATATTAAAGAGCGTGTATTTGAGTTTCATGACCAACATTAAAACATATGAAGTTTTATAAATGTCGCCAGCATATTCTCTGACTGAAACCATGGTATAATAAGTAAAAGGTAGGAGTGACATTTCGTGTTTCAACCATCGAATGTCAAGCAAAAAAAAATAAAATAGAGAACGTGTGTCACACACATTGGCCGCATTCAGAGGAGTCATCTGCTGTAAATGGATTATTTAATTGCAAAGGTTTATCACTCAAATTTAAAAAAAAGCAGTTGCCAACTATTGACTCCGCTGAAAGCTGCCAATGTGTGTGACACACGCACTTTATATTGTTTCCTTTTGTTTGAAATTGCAGCTCGTGAGAAAATAAGTAGTTGTCAAGGCTACCTAATAATAATTTTATCATGAGTGGGACTGCATCGTCCAAATTTTTTTTTTCTTATTTCAGCTACCATAAGCCTATAGTATCTTTTTAAAATATAATGCAATGATTAGTGACGAAAACAGTGAAAATGATGTAAACGAAATTCAATGAAATGTATGTAAATACAAATTTTATGTATGTGTGCATTATTATGTATTTTAAGTGTGTATTAATTATTTCAATAAGTTTAATTTATATTTTTGTTTGTGTTTTACTTTATCTTTTTTATTAAAACCCATACTTTAAAATATAATGAAGTAATAAAAGATGAAAAAAATGTGCATTAATGATGAACCGGATGTACGGATGAACCGAATCGGGGGCAGAAAATAAACTGCACTTTGCTTGCTATATTTTCTGTTTTCCTTGTAGCAAGATCTCTAAATGCAGGCATTAAAAGAGACTTCAAGACCCATCAAACAAAATATCATATAAAAAAAAAAAGTAAATTTATTCTATTTTAGCTACAGCTCTACATATATATTGAAAGAAAAATTAAAATATCCTTTTTGAGGATTATTTTTCATTCAATAGTACTCCCTGTATTTTATTTTGATATCAACAATATTCAATTTAAATGTAACAATATAGTTTATTGTAATTACAAAATAAAAATGCTATCTAAATAAAAAATATTTTGAAAGAAATAATCAAAGATTGAGGGGGTGAAAATATAAAATTTTTCCCGATTAGCGTGAAAATACTTATATAGCAGTAAAGCGGTCCGTAGCAGGACAAAGTCTTCCAGGGAATATTAATATTTTATATATATGTTTTCGCTTCGGTCGGCAGTCCCCTCACTACTATACTTTTTTTTGGGGCATTTTTTAATTTTTTTTTTTGCGATTTTTCATTGGATGATTTTTCGTAACGCCCAAACTTATAGAGAAAAATTAAAATTTCTAACTTTTATGACTAATGCACTCTGCAAACAATTTTAAATTTTAACAAAAAAATAAAAAAATATTTTATACTAAATAAATAAAAAAATAATAAAATAAACCGGCCATTTCAGCCCTTGGAAGGACCTTGACCTAGCTTCTATTGATCAATTGTGTAGTGCGTGTTAATTAAATAAATGATCACAAATGATCGAGAACTGGACCTACGTGTTTTTTGCCGACTCCGAACGGATTATGTTCGCAAGAAGCTTTACATGGCAATTTTTACGCTCTGAGGTTTACCAGGAAGATGATGACCAAACAGAAAAATTAATTCTATTGAAAAAGCTTTCTGTCTGAGCTGGAATTGAACCCGGGCTACCGCGGTTCCTTAGCTTAGTGGCCACGCACTCTACCCACTAGGCTACGGCCGCCACTAAATAAATACATGTATAAATATCGAGATCTGGCATTACAAACAAAAAATTTGTTACCTCAAATAGTTGCAAATCCTAGCGTTCGGACGTTGCATTTGAAAGCATTCTTTCACAAATATCACAAATTTTATTGACAGTTTTTCAATTAAGATGTATCTGGTTAAATAGCTGTTGAGTATAATTTATAAAAATTATAACATCCTGCATCTTACCGTAGTTTGCCTAATATTTGTTATTTGTTGTATGCATTCGATCGTTACTAAAAAGGAAGTTCATGTTAGACGAACACTCGAACTTAAAATATTTCTGCGAAATAGTCGATCTCAACTCAAAAGTCCAAAGGAACAAAAAATTGCAAATGTAATAAGTTTAAAAAAAGGCAGATATAATCTCAAATATTGTATTTTTAAAGTCACAGTTAACAATTTTTTTTTTGTTCGGACATTATGTGTCGCACGCAGGCCCGTAGACAAGGGGGTTTTAGGGATTAACCCCCCCAATTAGGGTCTAGAAATATAAAAATCTAATATATTAGCATTAAGGCAACTACAACGCAACAGCGTAAAAAGTTGCAAAACACTTCAATTTTGAACTGAATTGAAACCTATGCTTTCAGATCATAGATAATATAAGGACTTCGGCATTGATTGCTATTTTATGTTCAGGTAGGTTTACGATGTTGCGGCTGTCATAATTGGTAAACTATAAGGAGCACAAGCGTATGTAGCGGAAGAAGAGCAACAGGATGCTGTAAATAATTCTTAAGATACAAAATAGATTTTCAAATTGCAATTAATGTGGTCGCAATTCCAACTAAATGCATTATGATCGAGAATGTCCATTCACATTCTTTGTTGTTTTTTCCCAATAATTAATAACCAGAGCAGAAAAATTTATGAAGCGTATTAATCACTAGTTTAGTAACGACAATTGAAATGTTTAGCAGTTATATACTTTGGTTATCTTGTAGAGTTGCTATTTTAAAATATTTAAAATAACTATATTTTAAAACAAAAATTAGAAATATTCTTTAAAAATATTGAAATCATTTTTAATAATTATATAGCTTTTTAAATTTCTTATAATTTGTTTATTTTTGTGTTTGAAATGCCCAAACACAGGAACTTTGAGGATTTTTTAAGAAAACATCAAGTTTCATATTTCAGGAGGGGTCAGAACCCCTGAAAGCCTCCCCATAAACGTGGCCCTGCTCTAGTGCAACGGATTTTAAGCTTGTAGCCTAGTGTGACGACCGATATTCATAAGTTCATAATAAATAATACCTTTTCATAAATTTTTTGCATAAGAAAATAATATGCAAATAATAATAAATATAAATAATTTAAATATAAATAATAAATATAATAATAATAAAATAATATATAAATAATAATAAATATTAATATATTATATAAAAATATATTGATTAAAAAGTTCCGGATGTATATGTATTTCTTAAATAAGGGGTAAAATTTGTGGCCAAATCATTTAAATAGTTTTTAGTCAGTGCTTCCCCGCAGTTTCGAAGACATTGTTTCGAGAAAAACGTGTTTGTACAGTTTGTACACAGTGCTTTCATACACACTACAACACGCTCTATTATTTTGGCTGTAACTGTAAAAATATTTTAAATTTCGTTCTGAAACTTTTATTTTATTATTTTTATTGGGAAAAAATGTAAAAAAAAATAATTTTTGGGATCCGAAACACTGTAAGCGCTGTAGAATCTGTAGTATAAGCGGGATTGATTTGAATTTTTTTTAACATATTCCAAAATAGTTGTAAAACCAGAGGCGTCCCAAGGCATTTTGAAAGTACAGGCAAGATATAATTTTGGCGCCTTTATCAAATTTTCGAAAAAATCCAAGTATATTTTTTAAACAATTTCAAACATATATTTATTATTCAAATAAATAGACAAAAATATATATCTCGTTTCAAAATATATTAAGTTCAAAATAAATAGCAAAAACATATGTTTTAGGAACATAAACAAAAACTACAAAATCAATTAATTAAAATTGATAACAAAAAACCAAAAAAATTAGACCATAAACATAAAGGGAGATTTTTTAAGCGTTTGGTTTTTGAAAATTTTAAAAAACAAACAATATGCAATAGTGAATAATATATTTATTTAAGGTGATACATCAATGCCTGCCTTTTACTTTTTAAGGATTATTTCAAGTAAATGCGGCCGCAGCTACATCTGAGGTGGTCCATCCGTAAGCTCTAACTTTGGCATACATTTTCCAGCATTTTGGCCGGTTTCTAATGGTATCGCGTGCCATGTGGCACTGTCTTGTTAGAACCACACGTCAACCACGTCCAATTCTTCAATTTTTAGCAAACAAAGGTTGGTTATCATCGCACGGTACCTTGCTCCGTTGATTGATTGTAACGTTGCGATTTTCATTATTTTTGAAAAAGTACTGTTCAATGATGACACTACAGGGTGAAAAATTGTAAAGTTTCTAGTTTTGGTTTTTGGAATTTTTTCCACAAAATAGCTACAGATATTTGCAAAAAGTGTTGTTTCAGAAAATATTTCAACCACACTTCATTGCAATTTTTTCAAAATTGGATTTCTACGATTTTTTTTTTTGAAGTGAAAACTTCTTTAGGCGCGTTGAACGATTTTGGTAGAGGGTAAATCATTGGTTTGCATCATCGTATTTTTCCAAGGAATTGTATTTGTCAACATTTTTGAAAAATTTGCTTTTACTCAAACAGCTGCTGTTCATGGTGAGATTTAAAAATGGATCCATCTTCTTCTTTTTCTTCTTTTTTCTGCTGGAACTTCGTTTGCAAACAAGAAAAATAATGTATAGATTGAGTGTTTTAACATTTTAATCTTTAAGTTGTGATAAAGGAATATGTTGAACATTCAAATAATTACATGCATGCTCTTATTTTATTACATATCGTCAAACAAAGTTTGACAATTTTCACACTAGTTGTATTTGTCAGTGGCTTTTTATTTTCACCACTGCGGCATTTTATATTCAGAGTTGTCAACTATGGATGTGTGTCAATCAGTCGTGGTAGGATAGAAAATATCAAGTTGAATAAAATTTGTGTGTGTTGAAATAAATTTGTCTTTTTTGCTGTGTCAAATGGACGATGAAATTTTGACAATTATAAATTTTGACATTTTGGTCGCATTTTATCAATTTGCGACATATTAAATTCGAGAGCTTGTACTTGCAACATATTTCGTAAACTTGTAATATTGTAAACTTAAAAAACTGTTAAAAAATTAAAAAAAATTAACGAAACAGCAGGCAAACAGAAAATATAGCATGCAAAGTGCTGTATATTTTACGCCGCCAATTCGGTTCATCCCCTCTAACGCTGCGCAACCGTTGGGATCTTGTAATTCTCTTTGCGTTGTTGTTGTAAATTTGCTAAGTAGTTATTGTTGTGCAGTAAGCTTTAATTTTTTGTGGATGTTTATTTGCAGCTACAGTCAGCATATTGCATCGAACTAATTTAGAAAACAGTTTATACATATGAATTAAAGAGTATACATAATATTGGTAAATATATTTGTTTTTAGTAAAAGTGTTACCGTATCGGAAATACATATATATTTACATATTTACATATATATAGTTCATATATATGAACAATTTAGCTCACTGAGGAAATTTAAAGAATATTTATGTATATTTATATAATAACAATTACGTATAAAACCTGCAAAATAATTAAGGCCCCTATTATGTAAAATAACTCAACTTAAGTTGACTAGATTCAACTAAATTTTTTTCATATAACGTATTACATTTATTTTAGTTGAACCATGTACAATAGTTTGCCTTAATCTTTTAAGAATTTTCAAACAACATAGTTCAACTGGAATGTATGTAATAAATTATGAAAAAAAAAATTAGTTGAATCTAGTCAACTTAAGTTGAGTTGTAATACATAATAGGGGCCTAATATTTTCAGTAGTAATTGAATAACTAAGGTCCGCTTATCCTAAGCATTCTATTTTTTAAAACTGATTAGCTTTAATTTCTTATATGAATTATATATAATTTATAAGCTATAGATATTTCTTAATTTTAGAATATTCTATTTTTAATACACAACGCAATATAGATATGGTGAACATGTATATTGTTTTAGTGTTATGATATAAAATGATATAAATAAGCTTTAATTTTTTATATTAATCAATAATGAAATAATTTAAATAAATTACTTTAATTATATGTATTTTTGATATGGTAACACTTTTGCTTAAAAGAAATAGTTTCAGTAATATATAAAAAATTTAATAAATTGTTATAAGCTCTTAACAAAAATAATTCTAATTTCATATGTCAACTGTAGCTACACGATTAGAATTCACAACACCTACAAAAAATTTCCGGCTAACTGCGCCAACAACAATTACCAAGGAAATCTACAAACAAGGATGCACAGAGAAGAACAAGATCAGAGCGGAACTTTTAAAACTTTTTGATTTCATCCTACATGTAGGACGGGCTGCACTATGAGCTTTCGCACATCCTACATGTCCGTCCGACCTGTCAAATCCATCCTACATGTAACATAGTCCGAAACCCCCTATTAGAATGAAAATTCTTACATAGCAGTAAGGCGGTCCGTGGCAGGACAACGTCTTCCATTTATATTTTATATATAGGTTTTCGCTTCGGTCGGCAGTCCTCTATCTGCTATACTTTTTTTTTAATGAAACAAGAAAGAAAATAAAATTTTTTCGATAACAAAAATATGACAACTCCGGTACACTTCATTCGATTTTTTATGTTTAAAAACTCATTTTAAAGAACATCTACATTAAAAACGAAATGCATACCAGCTTTTTTAAAAAACTTACTTCAAGAGATGTTTTTATTACTTTTTTGATCAAATATTAGGAAAAAATCTTGTAAAACGCTCCTCCATTTATTGGGCGAGTTCTAAAAGTATATCAAATCGTAAGACTATAAGTGCAAACATTTAATATACATACAAAAAACCGCTTTTTAATTTATCGATACCAAAAACTATCGATATTTTTTAAAGCCCCTCTTGGGTTAATCCTGGCTACGGTCCTGTCACTGAACATCAATTTCGTTTTTAACATCACTTTCTGGAGCTCATTTAAAATAATATGAAGGAGAGTTTTGAAGACACTTATTGTCTTTATATCTTAGCGATATAAATACGTTGTTCCTTATTTTGTGCCCTTGACGACTTAAATTTCCTTTTTTACTCATTACAGCACAAAATTCTGGAAAGGGCGCACAGTGTTCGAAAATGGCAATTTACGAGCTATTTTTGTTTTCATTGCTCTAATTAGAGTAATACTTTAGCTAGCGTAATTATGTTTGGTACAGAGGTAAATAAGATTCATTGAAGGCAATTTTCAACAGGTGGGCGGGATTGCATCCGGGCGTGGCACATTATTTTAAACTCTAATCCGAGAAATATTTAAGATATGGTACTTATAATTGGAAATTACAAAAAGTGGACACGATTACTAAAGGGCGTGGCTATGACAATTTTTTTAAATTTCAGTTATATTAAATAGATTTTAATCAAACATACACAAAAGCACATTTTTTTATTCATTAAAAGAACATAGAAAATTTATATTTGTTTATCTTTTAAAAATCAATATCGCTGGAATCGCTCATTCATGAGTTTGCTAGGCAATTTTTGACCGATTGCAGCTGTGATGCCTCTGGTACTTCCAATAAATCAAGTACGACAGCAGTTAGTGTACACTGTTTTTTTTTTATGTAAAGGCCTCATGCTTGATATGAAAATGTTGAAAGAAATAACAAGAGCGTGCAATAAGTCTTCATTATTTTGTTTCCGACCAATTTTTCGCGTGTTATGCTCGCTATAGTATTTGCATTCTTTATGCCTCGACTCGAAAGCCTCTTCACTCAGCTGCCCTATGGGAAGTAAGAAAGTATCCATACCGTCTGCTCCATTGAGTAAAATTTTGTGGACACTGGTGGGCATTTTGTACCATGGGCATAAGAAAACAAATTGCCTTGCCGTGTTCAAAGCATATCGCTTTAAAGACTTAGGATTTATTTTAAGCCCACATGACAGCTCTTGTAAGATCACCGATAACTTAGTAATCAGATTTTCGTCTACTCTCGTAATCTCTGCTTGACCTTGACATCCTTTTCGACCTTGAATTCTTTCGTTGACTTCACTTTCTTTCAAATAAGGCCGATCTGAGCATAGAAAATTGCAAATTTGATTTCGCATACTCAAATTGTTTGCCGTTGAAATGCTCAAATTTTCTTTCAAAAGAAATTCGAAAATTGGTTTCATAGTTATTCCTCGAGATATGTCTGAAAAAAGAAAACATACCTGGAAGACTTTGTAAGCAAATAAATTGTAATTAAATAAGATTTTTATTTTATTTTTTATGAAATTATGATTGAATCTCATTAAAATGAATTGGTTATTTTATTTCATTAACTAAGTAATGTAAAACTTTTGAGATTAAAAAAATTTGTTATGTTGACTTTATATGACTTAAATACAAATTCTAAATGTTTGATAGTTTAGACCTTTTATGGTTTTCCCACGTTAACAAACTCCAACAAATATATTTAAAATAAAAAATTTTTACATAAAATCTACTTAATTTTTTTTAATTGAAGCGCTTATTTAAATAAAAAAAGTTATTTATATATTACTAGATAATTACTATATAATTACTATTTATATATACGTTCTAGAAATGTCAGAGGTCATACTGCAAATAAAATTATTTTAAATAAATGCAATTACACTTATTAAAATAAACTTTTTATACAGCACTTTTTTAAGCAGCTAAAAACTCAATTGCGCCTTGACTGATCACTTCACTTTGAATAGCCACTGACACGCAAATCTAGAATGCACTGAAGCTGCACACTTTGAATTTGCTTAATTGGATATCTGAGCACATTAGCATCGTGTTTTACCATTATTCTATTTAATTTTTTTTTACTCAAAGTAGCCCGTAAATTTGAATTTTCAAACACTGTGGGGTGCCCTTTCCAATAAGAAAAACATTACACGACAAACGATTAAAAAAAAAAATAAAATTATTTCCATTGCCAAAGTTTGATTAGTTAGAGATGTTATTATTGCTTTTCTAGCTGTCAAACAATGTGAGTAAGCGTTGCAATTTTTAAGAGGAAGCACAATAAGTACTACTATGAATTTAGATACAAAATGAAAGATTACTTTGTGAAAGTTAAAATAGATAAAAAAAAATTTATTTTAAGGCCCTTAACATTTGGCGCCACAGGCATGGTCTGCTTCGTCTGCCCCAAGGGACACCCATGTATACAACAATAATCAATTTAAAAAAATCGATTTTTTAAAAACTGCCTAAAACATCCCTTAAAATTTTTGATAGAAACAAAATTCAGAGTGTGTCATTGAGATTTTAAAATTTGTTCTAAAATCAATACTGTGCTATTCTAAGGTTTGCTGAAAACTCTTTGAGGCCTCTTTATAATACATTTAATTCAGCTTTTTTTAATGCTCAACACTTTGCATTATTATTCAAATTACACTCGCCACAATAATCGTGATATATTTTTATAGCGACATTAATGTTTGTACATCATACATTTTTATATAAATAAAGATTTTTCATTTGCTTTATACTTCCATTAGAGTCCTTTCACTGCTGCACTGTGTCCACTGTCTATTCCGTCTTAGAAAACAGAAGATATTCTCGTTTTGTCTTGAAGTGCACGGTGATAAGTCAGTTTCATGAATAAATTACTTGAAATTTATGAGCAAAGTTTTGCAGTTTTACTTGCTGACACTTTCCGTCCTTCTTGGCTTCCGCCGCTTTTTGTGTTGCGCCTTACCAACACGAACCGACGACGTCACACCTTTCCTGCTATTTTGGCTCAAGATATATATATGTATGTATATTAAATAAGTCAATGTAGTTGTGTCCACCAAACGAAGCCTTGTGTACAACTGCAGCAACTCCCTGCGGAGCAGCCAATTCGTTTGCTGCTTCAGCTCTCGAATTTACTTTTATAAATTAGCTCTGGCGATGAAGATGAAAACTTTAGTGCAAATCTACTCTCCGTGGAGAGAAATGAAAAATTTCTTCACATCAGCAACAAGAACAGCAAAAGCAGCAGTAGCAAAATTGGCAGCATAGTAAGATCGCTTCAAGACAGTAAATAAAGTTCCCACGTTGTTGACTGCCTTCCGAGCGAAGCAAAGCGAAAGACTGTTGGAAGTATTGTATTAGATTGAAGTGACAGCAATTCTGCCAAACGAATATATGCCAAAGAGTGCTTAAATTTCTTGAGAAAATAATTTCAAGACGCACGCAATCACAATCACTAGAACCGTGACGCGCCGTCATTAAACCTGGTAATTCTGCTAGCATCCTATTCTTATATCCTTTCAGCTACTAAATTATTATTAATTATTTTCTATGTTTCAAATTTCGGTTTCATTGACGCCCATTATTCATATTAACTGCCAATCTTCATCATCAGCAATGCGCCATATTGTTGCCATCTATCAGAGTTAAGCATCATTTTATGTTTATGTTGCCGCATCTGTGTTGCAGTAAAAATGTTGTTTACTACCATTGTCTTGTATTGTTTGCGGTGATAGCCTGGTTGTTGCTGTTGTTTTAATGCACATTTAATTTACATTTTATGATGTGTTTAATGCGTTTATCCTTTGGGTGTGTTTAACGTGTCGGAAACATTGAATATAATGATGATGTTATTTGTTGTTTTTGTTTTGGTTTTGATATCAACGTCAGAGAGAACACGTGGCAGCAACAGAGCTACCTGCATTTTGAGTACTTAAATTTTTGATTATAAATGTAATGGTTTTAAAATTAAACCATGTTTTTAAGCAATAAAAAAATGTGTGTATCTAAATACAAAGGGTTGCTTAAACAATAACAATATATAATGAACAAAAAATCTATTCTTATATGATTTCATATCAGCCCAATCATGAAAGTTTTCTCTCGGGGAATCGGAACAAAGAGTTTTCGTTACTAAGATAGAGGATAACACTTACGAACATTGACGGTTGATGAAGAAATTTGCATTAACAATTTCCAAAATGTTCTTGAACATTATCTTAAAAATTCAAAACTCCCTTTTCCGATTCTCCGGGAGAAAAGTTTCATGATTGGGCTGATTGGGCTTATTTTTTTTCTTAAAGCTTTCAGAAAGATTTCAAAATGCTTTAACCAGTTTGGTTCTTATGGAAGGTATGTTAATCATTTGTACTCATAACTTAAAAGTCTTTAGTTCAATTCCAACAGATTCCGTTATTGTTTTTATTTTTGTCGAAAATATTTTAATGCAAAAGTAAAATTAAATTTCAATATATATAGCATTTAGGTTAGGTAAGTTAAGGCTAGGTTAAGGTGGCTGAGTCGATAGACGACTCGTACATTTAGTGCAAGCCCATTGTGATACCACATAATCTCTTTTAAAAACCTAATAGAGATTTCCCTCCTCAAACCAGTTCGAGCGGATAATGAATTTAAGGATATGCTTGATTTCCAAGCATGAGACTTCGGCCAGTCCATTAAAAAATGGATGGCCCAGAGTAAGCGTTCTCCTTTTAGCTAAATCCGGACATTCGCAGAGGAGGTTCTGAACATTTTCTACTTCCTTTTTACATCTGCAGCTTCTGCAGAAATCCTTTGATGCAAGTCCCAATCGAAGAGCATACGCTCCGATCAGGCAGTGACCCGTTAGGATTCCTACATTTTTTGACAGGTTTACCCTGCTTGAGTTGGTGCGTTTTAAGTCGTAGGTAGGCCATGTTAACTTAGTTATCCTACATGTATCAAGATGTTCCCACCGTTCCACATTAGTTCCACACATGAAAAAGACGGCCAAAACCTCATTTTTTAAGATGTTTGAAAAACATTTTTTAATTCAAATACCTATTCATGATAGATAAATAAAAAAAAGTGCGTTGTCAATTTTTTTTAAATTTTTTTATTAGTCTTAGATGCCTTTAAAGTTAAAAAATTTAACAAAATAATAGTCGTATTAAAAGTCAAGTTCGAACATTTATTCATATTTTTATATTTTAGTGTATTGAATAAAAATTTAATTAATCAGAATAAAATCAAAACTTTAAAAAATATTCATACCCATTTTTTAAAAAAATACATTGAAAATGTACATTTTTTAAAAAATTTGACTCAGTTAAAATGGAAAAAACGAAAGTGTTTTCCCTTCTTTCCCCTTAAGATAGGTATTGGTTCATTTGTGGGATATCTTATTATCTAAACAAAATTGGCTGCTCGAATGTGAAATTTTTAAAAAAAACTAAAATGGTATCGAAAATTAAAAATTTTTTTCTTAAAAATATTTATTTTTATCTCAATTTAATTTTATTGTTATTAAACATACTTAGTGAGTTTAATATTATAAAATTTTTGTTTTAACATTAAAATTTAAAAAAATTTGCATTATCGAAGCTATCTGAGTAGGCATTTGTATTCACTATAATAATGATAATAATGATAATAATTCAAGGAGGATGTCACGGCTGGCAACAAATGAGGATGTTTTCAACAGGTGCCTGTTATATTCAGACCCAAAAATATCTTTATCGGGAGACATACCAAAAAAAAAGAAAGACATTTACCTCCCAATGTTTTACTTCTATTATTAGAAGAATAGTTTTTTTAACATAAATATTAAATCTACTTCTGTCTCTGATCCCAAAGATTTCAGACCTATTAGTATACTCCCTGCTCTTAGTAAGGTTTTTGAACGAATAATGTCTGATCAGATTTCTGAGTACCTACATGTCAACAATCTTTTATCCCCATTGCAGTCTGGCTTTCGCTCTGGTCACAGTTGTTCGACAGCAGTAATGAAAATAATGGATGACATTAGAATAGCCTATGACAAGAATCTTATAACTCTTCTTTGCCTTATAGATTTCTCCAAAGCTTTTGACTCTGTCGATCACAATCTGCTTTGTTATAAGCTTAAGCATTTTTTTTATTTTAGTGACAGTGCATTTAAACTAGTATCCAATTACCTAGATAATAGAATGCAACAGGTTAAAGTTGGTAATAATTGTTCGTCTCTTTGTTCTGTTTCTGCCGGTGTGCCTCAAGGGTCTATTTTGGATCCCTTACTTTTCTCTATTTTTTTAAATGACGTATTCTCTGTTTGTAAATATGCAACCGTTCATGCTTATGCTGATGACATTCAGCTATACCTCTCTCGACCTACTGGTCTTTTAGAAGACTTAGCATATAGATTAAACTATGATCTGGCATTGCTTAACAAGTGGGCAGTCACCAACTTACTTTATATCAATCCTTTAAAATCTAAAGTGCTACCAATTGCAAGGAATGATTCATGCTTTGTGGATATTCCACTTTTGTCAATAGGAACTGATAAATTGAACGTTGTGAATAAAGTGAAAAACCTTGGTTTCATAATTAACTCTAGATTAACCTGTATTGACCATATTAATTACATTATAAGTAAAATCTACGGTACTTTGCGTTATTTACGAGCTTCCTCAGACTTTATCCCTCTTGAAACTCGTCGTAGGCTTGTAGTACAACTAATAATGCCACATATTACTTTTTCAGATGTTGTCTATAGTCAGCTTGATTCCCAATCGCAGCATAAGCTCCTTGTGGCGTTTAACAATGCGGCAAGGTATGTTTTTAAAATCCAACGTTTTGACCATATTTCGTTGAGAAGTAAAGAAATTCTTGGGTGTGGTTTGGTTCAATACTTGAATATGCGTAATACTATTTTTTTGCACAGACTTATTAATACACAATGCCCAGGGTATCTTTATGAGAAATTACAATTTTTTTCAATCAGTTCGGTCTACCAACATCATTGTTCCTAGACACAACTACCTCAATAGCAGTAGATTTTTCTTCATAAGCACCATTAGACTTTGGAATTCATTACCCAACTATTTGAAACAGTTAACTTTTAGAAGCAGCTTTGAACATGCTGTTTATAATTACTTTTGTTCTATTGATGGATAATTCAATCTTTAAATTTATTCTTTCTCTATTTTCCTTATTGTCATATCTTTCAAACGTTTTCTTCTTATTATATTTTGTTTATAATTTTTTTTCCACTTTACTTATTTCTTTAAAATAATCTTCAATCAAGTAATTATTAAGTTATCTTGTTCTTAATTCTTTTTTTTTAAAAAAAATTTTATTGTTCAATTTAATTAAACTTAACCTAAATGAAAAATCTTAATTCCTTTTTATATTCTTAATTCACATAGTTATTAGACAAATGTTAATTATTCAATAAGCAAAAATTATATAAATATGATTCACCTCTATTGATGTACTACTAAAGACCAAGTCTTATTGTACAAATATTAATTAATTAAATAAAATAAATAAAATAAATAAAATAAATAAAATAAATAAAATAAATAAAATAAATAAAATAAATAAAATAAATAAAATAAATAAAATAAATAAAATAAATAAAATAAATAAAATAAATAAAATAAATAAAATAAATAAAATAAATAAAATAAATAAAATAAATAAAATAAATAAAATAAATAAAATAAATAAAATAAATAAAATAAATAAAATAAATAAAATAATAAAATAAATAAATAATATTAAATAAACGAAAAAATGTAACGTGACGTTACAAATATTATTTATTTCTATATATTACATAAATTATTATATTGTATTTCATATATTCCTATTTTACATTATTATTTATATATTACTATATTTCTACTCTATTTAACCTGTATAAGAATTAAATATTATTATTATAAAAATATTAAAGCAGCTACTAAACCAGATATACTGACACACGCTACATACCTACACTAGTGCATAAGCCACTGAACACTCTACACAAACCCACGCTACATACTTACTTATAACAAAATAACACAAAAGAGTAGCGACCACAAACTCACTACAGCATCGGCCACCAATTAATATAGACATACACAAGCCACCTATCTATTCATACCAAGGCAGGCAACAAGTAAATAATTATCAATAACCAAAGACAAAGAAAACGAACGTATAATTCCTAACTCATTTTCACGCAATATCAAATAAAAGGGGGACACAAAGCCAACCAAATTAGTCTTGCTGTAGGTAAGCTCTACTCAATGACTCAATGGCGAGCCAGCTTGCTGGTTCTTCCCTTTGAGTCTCTGCTTGAGATGTCGCACTTGCGGTGAGAACCAGTCTTTGGTTCGTCCAACGCAGTCGGCATACTCTAATGGGGGTTTGCTTGGGTTTTGTCGCAGGGACTCGATGGCGAGCCAGCTGGTTCTTCCCTTTGAGTCTCCGTTTGATGACGTCGCACTTGCGTTGAGAACTTGTCTTTGGTTCGTCCAACGCATTCGGCATATATTGACTTTCTTATTGACTATATATTTGCATGGCGCAAACCTCATAGAGGTTTTTCCACCATGACTCTCTCTAGTTGTTTCTAAAAATATTAATAATGAGTCTTGCTTTAGGGGCCCTGGCAGGATTCACCGATTCACCGATTTACCGATTACCGAATACCGATCTTCGCTTTAGGGGCCCTGGCAGTATTCACCGAATTACCGATCTACCGATTACCAAATTACCGATTCTCCAATTCACCGATATTTCGATCTACCGATTACCGAATACCGATCTAACGATTACCGAATTACCGATTACCGATTCACCGATTTACCGATCCACCGATTACCAAATACCGATCTACCGATTACCGAATACCGCTCTACCGATTACCGAATTACCGATTCACCGATTTACAACCTCCGACCGCTTACATTCAATCTTACCCAAACTGCTGAAGTTACACTGCATTAAGTAATATTAAAGAACAAGTCTCAATAAAACTTGAAATTGTAATTTTAAAACCAACACCAACTGCGTTCTCATTTGCTGAAAGTTTGTGGATCTTTTCCTCGATCCTGGCACGGCTGAGCCGACCTCAGCCATAAGATAAAACCACTGTTACAAAAAAACGAATGCTTACAAAATTTTTCTATTGTTTGGACCTCGGACTTCAAAGATCATCTAAAGAAGTTATAAAAACTAAGGTTTTAGAAAAGCCGAAATTTGAATTATAAATTTTTTTAATTCAGATTCGTGATCCGAAAACTTTAAGGGCACCAAATTTGAAATGCAAAAAATAGTTATTAGAAAAGTTAGCGTGTTCATAGCCGAAATTTTGAATTTCTGACTTCAGATTCGTGAGCAACAACCCCAAAAACCTTTACAATAGTATTTTTATTCAGATTAACTCCAGAACTACTCATTGAAGTTTTGGCCGTCTTTTTTCAATTTGGGACCATTGTGCGTTCTTGTACAAGATTTAAGGATCTGTTATTGCACTGAAGTTTATAGGAGGAAATGTGTATACCAATAAAGTCTACATTTAAGAGGGTGTTAGAGGTCGTACCTTTCCTTGCCAATTCGTCAGCTAAATTATTTCCCTCGATATCTATCAGCTTGACTATCTGAAAAGAGAGAAATACTCTTTCCTTTAAGGTCTTTTTGACCTAGAATCTTAGCGGTTTCGTGAATAGCCTTCATTTTTGCTTGGTTAATACTACAATAGTTTGGAAGTCTGAAGTACGCTTCGATTTCGAGATCCTGGAAGTAAATACCTCCCACTACTTGATCTCGAAGTTTGGATCCATCTGTGAAGATTTTTATGCCTGAGGTTTTTAGGGAGATTTTGTTTGCCCAGTCTAGCCAAGAGGGGATGAAAACTACGTAGTTCTTTTCGAGATTTAAGCAAGGCACACAGTAGTCTGTTTTGTCTGGTGCAGAGGAGTTCAAAATAATTGTGTGGCCGCAGTTATTACCTATCCAAATTCCAGATTCTCTCAGTCTGAGGGCTGCTGTGTAGGCACACTCCCTGGCAAAGATATCCTGAGGAGGAAGGTGAAGCATGACATTAAGGACGCTGGTTGGTGTCGAGGACAATGCCCCAGTAATACATAGACCTGCACTTCTTTGTACCTTTGCAAATTTCTGAAATGCAGTTGTCTTATCAAGGGCCCTCCACCATACCAGTGAGCCATATAGTATAAGTATGGGGCGGACAATTGCTATATAAATTCAGCGTACTATTTTGGGGAAAAAACCCAATTTTTTTTACCGATCGCTTTTTTACAGACAAATAGAGGAAGAGTGGCATGAAAGAGCCAGTTTTTAAAAGAGGTAAAAAAATGATAAAAGGATATAGGAAAATAATGAGACTTATATCAAAAGAACGTGTTTATTCCATTATGCACGCAGTATCATGAAACATTTTCAAAAATCAACAATATTCTTGGACTTCTATTTATTTATAAGATATATTAAATTCGGCTCTTTCATAACACATAGGCATTGAAAGAGCCAACCAAAGTTATGAAAGAGCCAAGTTCTTATTACAAGACATCAAATGTGTTAAACAAAGATATATTATAAACATTTATTTATATATATTATAAGTATTATTATAAACATTTTTTTTTTTTTGAAAAAATATATTATATAAAAAACACTTCAATACTAAAAACAAAAATACATGGTTTAAAAGCTAAAAAACATTTTTGGACAAAATAATGAATTATTTCATCTCTTCGAAAAAAAACCACAAAAAAAATTAAAAACAAAAATAAATGGTTTGAAAAAATTAAAAACATTTTACGCAAAAAAAAATTTTTTTAGCTATTTCAGATGCCATTGTTGCTTTAAGAAAAAAAATTCCTATTGTATTGTTATATCAAAATCAAATAATTCAATTATTTATGTAATTCATAAGTCAAGGTATGGAATTACAATGCAAAAATAGCTCTTTCATGACCGGCTCTTTCATAACACCGCAACCAGGCTCTTTCAAAACATATTGTCCCAAGAAGCATAACCTCAAAAATTATTACGAAATTAAAAGTTTTCCGGCAAACTAAATATGCTATTGTTAAGCCTATATTATGCATAACATTATAGTTTAATGATATGATTATTAATTTTATAGGTATAGACGTAAAAAAATATATAAAATGCACTCAAAAACTTACTTTATGACCACGAAATTCTAAATCCGATGCACCAACGCCGTATATTATTGCTGAACTGTCAAATGTTTGTGGATGGCATCTGGCTAGTACATCTATTTAAAAATTACAGTTAATGTATTATTCGTTTGAAAACTACCGTGTAATTCGTAGTGGCTTTTTCAAAACCTGGCTCTTTCATGCCACTCTTCCCCTAGTGCTATGTTTGCATTTTTAACACGTTCCTTAATGTTAACTTTCCAGATAAGCTTCTTATCCAGAATAACTCCTAGGTATTTCATGCCGTCACTAAAGAGCAACCTCGTGCCATACAGACGCGCAGGTTCTAAGTCGGGGATTTTATATTTCCTAGTGAAAAGTATGAGATCTGTTTTCTCCGGGCTTACACTTAAACCACACGAGGATGCCCATCTCTAAAGGATTAAGAGTGCTCTCTCCATGAGCAGACAGATAGTCTGGGGAAATTTATCGCTTAAAGCGATTGCGATATCATCTGCATACGCAACAACCTTGTAGCCTTCCCCCTCCATTACACACAACAGCTCGTCAACCGTTATGGACATCAGAAGCGGAGACAAGACTCCTCCCTGCGGAGTACCTCTGCTTAAAAACCTACGAGTAGAGGATCCCCAGTTCTGAGTTCACCACCCTGCCCAAGAGCATCTCGTGTATGGATCTCACGAAAAAATCCTCCACCTCCAGTTCCAACAAGGCCGATGTAACCGCACAAGAAAAACGTGATTGAATGCTCCTGCTATGTCTAGAAAAGCAACAAGCGCATATTCTTTGTTCTCAAGTGATTTTTTTATGTTAGGCACAAGAGAGTGGAGAGCTGTTTCTGTAGATCTGCCTTAAATGAAAGCATTCTGAGATTTTAGAAACTTGTCAAGTTTCGGCTTAAGAAGAAGCCCAATAAGCCTCTCTAGAATTTTAACCAAAAAGGAAGAGAGGCTTATAGGTCATTCGATTTAGTGGGAAAGAACTTATCCGCTTTCGGTATAAACATAACATAGTAGTTTTTAACATTGATTGCATTGTTATACGGTTTCGGTGTCGTCATACACACAAGACAGCACTTTCTAAAGTCTAGTCCAAGATTCAAGACCGCATAAAATTTTTCGAATTTTCTTAAAACTCGAAAGATAAATTCTATATTTGTTTGTATCAAATAAATCAGTAATCTTATTTGTCAATATATAAACAATTTTTTAAAGAATAAAATTAATGCCGCTTTAATTTGCACTTCATTTTAAAACAGCCTAACACAAATATCATTATCGAATCCATCTCTTCTACTCATCTTATGCAGTAAAATAAGAATAAAAAATAAAGTAAGAATTTTCAATTTTCATAACACTAAAAATAAATAAAATTATTCGCTGATTTCATCGAGTGCCTTTTTTACAAAGTTCCAACAATACCTGCAGAGATAAGAGAAAAAAAAATTAAAATAATAAAAAATATACTTAAATAAATATGTGGAAGCAAGTGAATAAATTCCAACTTTTTCCACAAAGTTCAAAAGAGCAGCAGGATTGGCTTAATAAATGAAATCACGTTGTTTTTATTGCGTTACGAATATTTTTCCAACTTAATGCAATGCGCCGAAAAGTCGTTATATGTATATAGATATGTATATTCCGGTGTGTGAATAAATGAGCCTGTATGAGTAAATGTGTCACACTGTGTTTGTTTGTGTGCTTGTGTTATTGTTGTGGTAGTTGCAAACATGTTGGAATTAAGATTTACAGAAGCAGCACCGAAAACCACGACTTTTACTGCAGACAACTAGTAACAATCCCCCTGAGCGCCCACCTTCGACCACAGACAGCGGGTGCTGCTGGTGCTTCATCTTCTTCTGCTGTTGCCAGCGTTGACAATGCTGTGTCGTGTAACAACGTGTTGGTTACTTGATCTGTCGCTGTGTCAACGCGTGTCGCACAACGGTGCGTATACGCAATATACTACCATTTGACTTTGGCTGCTGCTGTTGTTGTTGTTGTTGTTGGTATAATCTTGGTGTTGCTGCTGGTTCCCGTTGTGTTTTCCTGCTCTTGCTATAGTCATCCTGTCGACGCTACCTTGCTGCGGTCTACCGTTATCTGTCTGGGAAGCCATTAATTTTCAAGATTGATCCGGTATGCAAATTATATTGGAACATACATTCATATACACCATTACATACACGCTAAGTACAAGTACATACGAGTACATGATATTCTTGAGCTTCACGCTATCTATTGTTTGCTTCTTTCTGGAAAGACAAGATGGAACAGAATCACGCTATCGCACACTGGAGTCACTTGTTTGGGCAAGGCTCCTTTATTTTTTACTAGCAAATACCCGCTGCTTCGCCTGCGATAAAAATATTAAATACCATGTAAAAACTTTAAATCTTAAAATGAAAGTATTTAGTTGTATTAAAACAAATTCAAAATATAAAAATTATTGTGTTTGTTTTGTTTAATTATGAAAAAATGGTATATATACTACGAAATTACTTTATTTAATTTGAAAAACTTACGGTAATTGTTATGATGATATAAATTTACCTGGCTTTCTTTTATTTTTTACTTTTGAAAAAGTCCTGCATAACAGCATTATAAAAAAATTTGGGTAAAAATTTTTAAAATTATATTCTAAAAATATATTCTAAAAATAAATATATTCTTCTTAAATTGTTGTAGTTAATTGGCCTTCTTCAGTTATTAATTGTTGTTATTGAGCTTCGGCCGAACAACAATTCTTCTTAAATTTGAAAATGACATTATAATGACATCAAACTTTTGGCGATATCTCAAAAACTTTAGACTTTCTCAATGCATAACATTGCATTTTTGTGTGAACAGTCGTTGATTAATAAAATTAACGGTAATTTTCTTTTCTTTTCGAAAATATTTTGTACGGATATAAGGTATGTTTTAAAAAACCTGTTGTTATGACATTAAAATTCTTCCGATATCTCAAAACTATAGATTTTCTCAGTATAACTCATAAGCCTCATAATGAGAAAAAAATTATTGAAATTTCATGTTTTGAATTAGCAAGCAGACATTTCCGCCTTTTTCAAATCGATTTTCATCCAATTTTCTTTGTTTGAAAGTTAAATAAATTAAGAAATTAAGTAAATTGGGAAAATGAGAAAAGGTTTACCGTTACCTCACCAATGCAATGTTTTATATTGTTTTCAAAAAACCTCTTAAATATCCAACTTGTACCAAGCAATATGCCAAGGTTGCTTTTGTTGTACATATTTTTCTTTAATTTAGATTTTTTTTAATTTTCATTTTCCTTATTCTTTCATTTAACATAATTTACCTGCAAAAAGTGTTCTATTTTGACACAAACAGTTTCTATCATTAAAAACCATGGGACACCTACCCCCACTTCTATGATTTTTTGATGAAAACTAATTTGCTTAAAATGTTTTTATATATTTTGCAATGTGCTTCAACTTAAAAAGTAATTTGTGTGAAAGACATTTTCAAATATAGCTTAAAAAATAATTCTGTGAAAAATATTTCAAATGTTTCAAACTATTCCAAAGTTGTATACATAAATCTATGTTTTAATCTATTTCCTTATCTTTATATTTATAGTTAACGTTATAGTTATAGTAGAATTTGTCCTGACCCCATTAAATGAATTTTTTGTGATCGTTTTGTGAATTTGTAAAAGTGTAAATTGACCTTCGAACAAAACACATGCTAAACGTTTCCGTTTGAAACATCAATGCATGACGATCAGAATTTTTTGATATATACATCATTCTAATTGATGTATAGTATTGCCCGGCAGACGTTGTCCTGCAGCAGATCACCTTACTGCTATATACGAATTTTCATGCTGTTCGGGAAAAAAAAAATTTATATATTCGCCATTTTTAGTACAGTTGCCGAAAGTAGCCGTATGAACTAAATTATCAAATTTTAGTCTTATACAACCAAAACCGTTCGAAGTATAACATTTTTGATTAATTCTCGGCGGTAATGGGGATGTGGCAAAATTTTTTCTCTTAAACCATCTCATACTCGAAATAATAGAGTGCCAGAATTTTAGCTTAATTGAGCTTAAACCTACTGCGCTTTGCTTTACTCCAAGCTTATTCCCCGAAAAGTGGACTTTACTAAAAAGGGTGTTGCCCATTTATAGTAAAGTTAGCGAAAGTAAAAATTCTAGTCTCATACGACGAAAATCGTCTGAAATATAGCATTTTTTGCAAAAAGTGGGCATGAAAAGTAGACGTGGCAAATCTAGCATAGCAAATGACGATAAAGTTGGAATAACAAATTTTTTGATAACTATATCGTGTTAATCGGTTCAGTGGTTCTTGCGTGATTGTCAAACATCCGTGCAGTGTCACAACGCTTTTATATATTCGTATAGATAGACTAACACAATCTCAAGTGGGAAAAAGCTGGCTGGCAAGGCTGCAAAACATAATTAATGCAGATAACTAAATTCTGGCAACTCCCCTCAAAACATTAGCAAAGAAAATTAATTAACACTGTATGAAAGCAAGAATCTCCGTGAAAGTAAAGCTGGATTCACTGATCACCTTTAGCATGTTTTGAAAGTTTTTTTCATATGAAGCTTACGCTCAGAGAGAAATATTTCTGCACGCTCTCAACTTGATTAACTTTATTTTAAATCACACAAAAACATGCTGAAAATTATCACTGAATTCAGCTTAACTACACAACATGGCTGTCATGATATATTGAGAGAAGCTCTCTCGACAAAGAGAGAAAAGCTTTGTTTGCTGTTACATTGTACTGCTGGTTGAATGCAGGCATCAAATAAAATGCGTGATTTCGCAATAATTAAAGAATACATTTTTCGAAATCCTTGGTAGGCTATAACAATCTATATTATCATAGGAATCGTATTTAAAGTATCGTACAAGAATTATTTTAAACATTTTAGTCTTGCTCAGAACAAATGTAAGCGAAGGGGCTTGGCTCCTTTAACCCTTTTAAGTCAGGAGCATGTATGTTTTCCAGCGATATTTTATTTTTTATATATAATTAGGTAGCATATAGCGTATATCTGTTTGAGTAAAAGTCATAGACAAAGGTCTGGGCTACAAAAGCTAACTGGACGCCAATCCGTTGTAGTTTCACCAGACCCCCAGGCAACCCCTAAATTGGCCAAAATGTTTGTTTCACTCCTTTTGCTATGCAAGTACAAAGGAAAGTCAGAGTCGGACTTCAATCTATGTTAATTGTATATCAACATCTTACCTTTCGATCGCACTAGACAAAAGAATTTTTGATTTTCCATTTTGGCATACAAGCACAATTTGACTACGGCAGGTATATTAGCATATCGTCTTCGGAGAAAGTTTTCCAATAGTATGTCTTTGTAAGTGTATTAGGGTTATGCATGCATACCCATTTTTTGCAACGGTGAATCATGTTTAGAGTAATGAAGGCACACACATGTTTTGTAACGTTGAATTATATTCAGTTCATATGATATCAATGTAAGATAAAAAATTATCAATTTTAGCGAAAATTCTGCTAGTTCTTCATTGGCTAAGTTCATACGTGAAGCAAATGCTGAAATGAATCCAAATTTGTTGTTGTTTTTCCAGTCAATAAACTGAACTCTCTGCAAAAGTGAAAATGAACTTCAAACGCAATAAAATTTGTGTGACGCTCAGGACCTGAATCATTCAGTCAAAGAGAGTAAGAGAGAATAAAACGAAATGATGAACTTCAGCATTACTTTCTCGTGTGAAACCAGCCATTGACAATTGACGCGATGAGCTCCCTTTTATTTCTTTCGTTTGTTGTATTTTGTCAAAGTTATCATGAATAATCTGTACAATTCTCGTTGTGATCGGATATTTTGCTTACGTGCACATGAAATAGAACATATTTTGTGATCAGATGCGATGACAGCAACGACAACGAAAATCATTTACAAATGAACGACGAAGGTACTGCGTTCCTACAATAAAGGAGCCAAGGAACTACAATGTAGACCAGCGATGCCCAGCGCCTAACTCTTTCCACTCTTTCCACTCTTTTACAACAAATTCAATATTTTCCTGATTGTTGTAATTCGCCGACCTCAGTTTGCAGTTTCAGCCTCGCTTCTTAATGTTATTGTTTTTGTTCTTTGGCACCATCGATCGCAGCTGTTTTGCACTGTTTTTGGCATTCGCATTGTAGACGTTAACAGCATACGTGGTATTCTTTATATATCTCGTTGTGCAAATATACACTGAGAAAAAGTTATTGAATATGGATACTTTTTTATATTGCATCAGAATACATTATTTTTATAGGGGTTATAATAGGGGACAGTGGGGAGTTTTAAAGCATGGGGAGTTCCAAAGTACGGCCATAGTTGTCGCTTAGCAGTGGTTTTTATGGTTCTTACTTACTGTAAACATTTGTTCATTAATCTCAGTTTTGTACTAGCACTCGTCCCGATAGCACATTTTTTTCGTATCTCTCCGGACAGTGTGCTCAACATTTTTTCGAGTAAGTTTTTTTGATCATTTGTGTTTGTTGCATTTTCATAAAAATTTTAAAGCGAATCGAAAAGGTAAGTACACAGAAAACTATCAGCAATTTCACTTAGATTTCAGATTTATGCAAAAACATTCGATGTGTTATTGACGCGGTGGCAATTTTCAAATAGTAGCGAATGGGGAGAAATCAAGCACCTCAAGTGGGGAGATGTAAAGCACGGAAAATAAGACAGATGTCAACTTAAAATTGTATTTTACACGCGTATTACGCACGCATGATATGTAAGAAATTAAAATGTTTAGTGCAATTTCAAGTATTTTTTTTTTCAATAAATTTTGTTATTTTTCTGTGTTTTCCTTTATGAAAAATATAGTTTTCAACTCGAGGAGTAGACAAATATTAAAAATATAATGTAATTAGAAATCTATTAGGAAACTTTGAAAACTAGAAGACAACAATGCGAAAACTTTGAAAACTATGCGAAAACTATAAAAACTATGAAAATTATGGGAATACTATGAGAAAGTTACAAAAAACTATGAGATAACTTTCAAATTTCAACTTTTTTTCCATTTTCTTCCATTTTCTTAACTCTGATACATAATAATCATAATAATTTGTCATTTTCACCGATCCCAATAAAGAATTGATATCAAAAAATGCTTTTTTTGCGATTTTTAGTCGTGCTTCACAACTTCCCACTATTTTTTTAAACTCCAAAAACCAGGTTTTTGGACCAACAGGCAAAAATTGTGAAAAATTTTGGGTTTTATGCAAATCCTTCAACCAGGAAGTGTATTTTAAGATGCTCTAGAGAATCGATTCGAAAAAATGTGAAAAAATTATTTGTGTGGTAGTTTTAACCCCCAAACGAAGCGTGCTTCAAAAATACCCACTCTCTCCTACCCTTGAAAAATGTCAAGAAAAGAATTTGCGGAAAACTGGGAGTTTGCCTATTTTTTCATAGAAAATAAAAGATTAAAAAGATTTAAATCTTAATAATATAACAGTTTAGTTAATAATTAAGCAGTAAGATAATTAAAATATAAATAATTAAGTTTAAAGCAAATAAAAATCATTATAAGATTGAAAAATTAAAAAAATGTATAATTTTTGTTAAAAAAATTCACATAAAAAATTTTTAAAAAAAAAAGCAAAAAAAAACAAAAAAATTAAAAACTATAAAACAAAAAATAATAAAAGGATATCTGATAACCTCCTCGCGGTTCAGAATGTATTCTGACTAGCAAAAAACTGAAACATTTGGAATTACTTGTTTAATAATTTTTACAGTGTATAAATGCATAAGTTCGTCATTTCATACAGATTATAAAATTTTTTTGATGTTGCTTTTTGCTGTTGTTGTTTTTGCACTCTTCAAATAATTTTCGTGGGCATCGCTGGTGTAGACCAAATGGATCAGAAAAATGTTTACTATGAGTATGACCGAAAAAGCAAATGTCGCTTAAATCTTCGGTTATTTTTTTTTTATTTGTTTGAAATATGCATTCACAATGCCTATATTGTATACAAGAAAATTATGATCACCAATAACGTATCTTCAATAGAGTTTTGTTCTACTAAGTCTATTGAAGTGATAAATGATTTAGTTTTCGTTTGCGTAAGCAGCCAGAATCAGTTCTGAAGAGAATGCGCAAAGTCAACAAACCAAAAACGGCTCAAATTTACAAAAATTTACAAACGAACAAAAGTTAATTGCCAGCAATTTATGGTTTTTCCATGCTTTACAGCTACACGTAACTGTTTTAGACACGTAACCATAATCAAAAATAAAAACAATAATATGCAAAAACTTTTTCATACTGCATACTTTATGAATAAAATGCACAAATAAACTTGTTTCGTTTCATTTTTCTTGTATATGTTTTTAATCAAAAACTTCCACAGAAGACGATAGGCAAATATGTTTGCCTGCCTACCACGCCTAAGATGGTATTCCGAGCTCATCGATATGATTGTTTCCAGCTAATTTAAGGTCGTAGAAGAAAAATATCGAATTTATTTTGAAATGGAACCGATTACACTGCTCTACAAACTTTTGTTTTATGAACAAAAGCTCATTATTTTACATTTTGCCAATTCATATGATGACTTTCTTCATTTTTAGAATGTTTTAATCACTCCGATTTTTTTCGTTAAGTGCCTTTAAAAAAGGTTACTTCGTATTTTCGTACCTTATCTTACAAAGTGAATCACAACTTCTGTCCACAAAAAAGTGATTTCATACTAACGAAAGCACTTGCAGTCTTCCGTTTTTGCTTCAATTGCTTAATGTTTTACAAAATTATAAGCTCCTAGATGGATGCGAAATTAAATAAGCTTTTTGGATCTATGAGTTTGGATCTGATCTATTTATATTTAGGTAGTTTTAATGGTAAGTTTTTAACAAATCAAGGTCGAAGTTGAAAAAATTAAAAAACTGTAAAAGTTATTATCGTTTTCATCTGTAATTTTTTCAATTTAAATCTAAATTTGAGGGTAGACTCCAACAATCGAATATTAAATTATTTTATGTTCTACCAGATTTACAACTCCACTTTTTCATATGACCAGTTCTTAAAATTTTCCTCACATTTTTACGCCGTGTAATTCTCAAAGCTTTAAAGAAAAATTCATGATTATTTATATTTTTAATTATTAAGAATTATTTGCATATCAACTTTGTCACTCCGTTTATTACGCACTGGAGAAGCCGTGGCAGGCATAAAAAAGAACACATATTTTTGATGAGCATCACTCCATGTGCAATGATTTCGTCATGACCGTCTGTTTGTCTCTCTGACGATACGATTACAGCAGCAATTTTGAAGCTATCAGAATTAAATTCGATATTTTTATATCGATAAGCAATAAAAGCTTAAGTAGAAACTGAAGACAGAACAGTTTTTTATGTAGCTATGTTCCACGCATAAAAAACATTAAACATACAAAATCTGGAGCTTCCAGCATGACCTTAGCACAAGTTATGACGCAAAAATAAAAGATCCGTTCATATAAATTATATGGCGATTGAAACTGTAAAATTTATCGAAACTTAAAAATCAGACTTTAGTTACAACTGCTTATCGACAAAGATTTAAGCTTTTATTAAAAAAGTAAAGATTCAGTTTGATGATAAGCCAAACCAGATGATACACTGTAAAAACTAAGTGTTATTTTGAACACTACCTTAAAATCATCAATAGCCTCAATTTCATCGTCGTCTTTATATTAAGTTTATGCAGTCTTAATTTCAGACAGTAGAAAGTTAAAATTAAACATTTTAAAGCGTGACTGTTGAAAATCATGCAGTCTTACTCTTATTTTCAGCAGGGCTCACATTAGTTAAACATATATGATGCTTTTCTACTAATAATAAGGGCTGAAATTCAGCGAAGCTACAATTTAACTACCTTAAAATAAGACAGTATTGGATGCTGGTTTGCATCAAATAAAGGCGATTGTAATTTCAGTAAAAGCTGTCTTAAAGCTGTTGCAGCTTATTTTAAGACAGTTTTTTTGCCTAGTGATAAGATTTACTTTTTACAGTGTACAAAGTGTTCCATAAAAAGTGTCTTCATAAAAACGGTAAAATCTCTTAAAATTCCACAAAAATTTTTGTAACTTGAAATTTTGTACATAAACTTCAATTTATAGTATGCACCCTAGCTATGAAATTTGACAATCCATTTGATATTCCTAATTTTTTCATATGACCTTTGGCCAAGCTTCCCATACAAGCGACCCCAGTGTGCATCGGCAGGTGCTTTTCTTAAGAAATACGCTGGTTTATGTATGTATGTATATGCTGCTCGCTGTCTCCCTGTGATATAGTGGGTATGTGCGTGTGTGTGTGTGTGTGCGTGTGTCCTTGAGTGTATGTGTGTATGTTTGTGAGTGTGGCATTGTCCTTCTGAGCTCCGTTAAACCTTCATGAGTTCCAGATAATATCGTTATCGTGAAGTATATTTAATTCTCATATTAAAGTCAACATCAAAACAAGCAAATGTTTACACTTGCTGCTGAAATGTAAGCACAGACAACAAGATAAACATTATTTGTTGCGATACACCGAAAAAAAAGCATAAACAAAAGAATACTTTGTTTTCCAACGCGTATTTATGTCAGTCAAATAACAGTTCTAATTACTGTTGTAATTGTAGGATAATTTTTAGACCTACATTAGCTAAAAACAAAGTTTAAAAGCCACATTCCTGATAAATCCTGCAAATGTTTTTTATAAACTAAAAATAAAAAGTAGCAAAAGAAGACTGAAAACTTCATTGTCGTTTTCCCTGAAAGCTCGCTCAATTTTTCTTGCCAATGTTGCCGCATACTGTGAATTTATTAAAGTGCTACCAAGTATTTTCAACGAAAGACCAAGCAGTTTTTTTAATAAAAAAAAGAAATTTCAAAGAATTTTACAAATACGAAATTTGAACAAATGAAGCGAACGCTCAATTTTAAAAATTTCAAAAATTTGAAAAAAAAATAGTTTAAAAATATTACATAAAAAAATCATGAATACTGAAAACTTGATTGAAAAAGTTAGAAACCATGAGATGCTTTACAATTTAAGATGCAAGGATTATAAAAACCTTATTAAAAAAGAAAGGATCTGGAACGAAATTGCAGCTCGCTTGAATGTTAATAGTAAGTTCTATAAAGAGTTACTGACTTTTTTATAAATAATATGAATATTTAAAGGTGAGGTTTGCAAGATGAAATGGAAAAGCCTGAAGGATTCCTACAAAAAGAAAAAACATGCGCTTCTTCTGACATCAGGAAGCGGAGCACCCGATGCAACGCGGAACTGGAAATATTTAAACTGCATGTCATTTCTTGATAACGTCGAATGCAGCAGAAGTAAATAAGTTTGCAGGTCGGTTTATATCAACCAAATAGGTGCAACAGAACGAGGATTTAACCCATTAATGACAACGTTTGATATATATATAAAGCATTTTTTAAAAATTTCTCAAAAATCCTCAGCCACTGTAAAGCTTTTGCTTCCAACAGTAAGAGAAGGCCAAAAGTATGCTTCTTCCAAAAAAATTTATAAAATTGACATTAAACGTCTTTTTGTGCACTTTTTCACGCCAGTTCGTGCAGAATATAAAAAAAAGTGAACAATACCACTTAACACTGAACCGAAAAGGTACATTATATTAATGAAAAGGTGCATTAATTTCAATGAATTATTCATTGATTTTGGTCCAATGAACTGTGGTCATTGATTTCAATGAATTTTCTTCATACTTTAATGAATAGTTGATTAAACTTAGTGATTTTCATTGAATGGTTCCTTGAATATCAATGTACACTTCATTGAATTCAATGAACACGTTCATTAAAAACTGCCAAAATTATTGATTTTTTCATTGAATGTAATGAAAAGTTCATTGAATTCAATGTAAAGTTCATTGAATTCAATGTATAGTTCATTGAATTCAATGAATTAAGTTCATTGAATTTAATGAATTTAGTTTATTGGATTCAATGTACAGTTCATTAAATTTGATGTATTCAGTTCATTGAATTCCATGTATATTTCATTTAATTTAATGTATTTAGTTCATTGGAATGAATAATCTATACATTAAATTCAACGAATTATTTGTTAATCCCTCTCTAAACATTTTTAAAATAAGGAAATAATTACAATTTCAACAATATTTTTTTATTTTAAAGAGTCAATTGATTTACAAATTTTCGAAGATTTTGAATAGTTTTAAATTTATAAAAATATACGGCAATAAACTCCCACAGGAGAGTGCATGCCACAGGATATTTTAATTGAAATACCCAAATACCCATGAAGGCTCCAAAGAAGTTTCACTGTCTGGAAAGATATTAATTGATAAAAATAACTATTTATTTATTTAGTCTCGAGAAAAATTAAGCTTACCACTGTAATTAGTGAAATCTTCAATTTCTGCCAACTTTGCCCGCACAGCTTTATCTTTTATGTGGTTTTCATCCTTTAAAAATGTAAACATTTTTTGAAAATGATGGCAGCAGTCACTTAAAATGCCAGGTATATTTCCTATTATTTACTTATACTAATAGTAATTCAGCAGATTTAAATTTTCTTTTACATTCAAAGCACAACATTTTCTTCACTTTTAATTTAATTTATTATCACCTTTTATCTAAAATTTACACACAAAATTGCCACACGTCTTCACAACTTCGCGTTTCACTTCAAACACAATTGGGAAGGGAATAAATTAGTATACATTGAATTTAATGAACTATGCATTGAAA
The DNA here is from genome assembly GCA_963920525.1 of Dichetophora obliterata. Lineage (NCBI taxonomy): Eukaryota > Metazoa > Arthropoda > Insecta > Diptera > Sciomyzidae > Dichetophora > Dichetophora obliterata. The sequence continues at coordinate 237,945,512 of OY986436.1, read as the reverse complement.
TTAATGAACTATACATTGAATTCAATGAACTATACATTGAAATCAATGAACAATACATTGAATTCAATGAACTATACATTAAATTCAATGAACCATTCATTAAATTCAATGAACTATACATTGAATTCAATGACCTATACATTGAATTTAATGAACTATACATTGCATTTAATGACCTAAACATTGAATGTATAGGTCATTGAATTCAATGTATAGTTCATTGAATTTAATGAACTATACAATGAATTCAATGAACTATACATTGAAATCAATGAACTATACATTAAATTGAATTCAATGAACTGTTCATTAAAAATCAATGTATGGTTCGTTGAAATTTGATTTACAACTGGAATCAATGTACTTTTCATTGATATCAATGAAAAGTCCATTAAAATAATGAAAACAAATCATTGATATTTATTTAGACATTTTTAATGAATATAACTTCATTGATTTCAATGAACAGTACGTTAAAAACTCTGAGCAATTCATTAAAATTCAATGATTTTTTCATTAAAATCAATGAATTAATTTTAACGTATGCTGTTCATTAAATTTGTTTTTTCTGTGAAGTAAGTTATTTTGTTTTATAAACTTCAAGAAAAAAGAAAATTTAATTAAAAAGTACATTAGGTTAAAGTCGAACGCCTACGCTACGAAATGAAAATTTTCCAATATATAATTTTTTTCTTATTTCTTTTAGTTTTTTTTTCTTATTTCTCTACTCACAGACCCCTTATGCGTTTATAATCATGTGCTTCGCAACACCCAAATTCTTTAGATTTTTTTTTAAACTTCAGAGTTTTCCGTCTAATATTAATACAAGCCTTTGCTGAAAATTTCAAAAGCTAAACTCAACGGTTTCTGGTAGTGAGCATTAATGGGTTAAGCTGGATCGCAGAACCTTGACTTCTTTATTAATAATTTTTCTTTTTGTGCAGTTTTGGACAGGACTATTGCAAATGTGGAGTGCACTAGTTTAAACATAGGTGATGAAACTATCGCTTTTGCAGATCATGGAATCTCCTTGCCACCATCACCATCAACACTTGCTCAAGAAAAGCTTAAATCTAAAAACAAGTTGGAGGACAGATTTTCACAGTTTTAAGACAAGGCAGAATCTGCAATACAAATTGAACAGAAAGACTCTACTTGTTTTCTTTTTAGAGTGCTCGCTAAAAAAGTTGTAGCAGCCAATTTAAATGAAGCACAAGTTATGGCTATTGAAAGCGAAGTTTCGGCATTGGCTAACGCTAAGATTTTTGAGTACAAAAAATAAAAGCTATATATATTTAAATAAAGGATTTCATATTGAAAAAGTATTCTTTTGTGCAGTTTTTTTTTATTTAAAAAAAATGAATTTTTTTTTTTTGTTATAATTTCATATCTTGAAAATTAAAAGAAGTTCAAGACTTGTAAAAACTTTCAAATTTTTTTAAGAACATAAATAAAGTAATAATGTAAAAAACTATCATCAAGTGTTTACGTACTCTAGGATGATATTCCTTAGCTGAAATGCCTCTTGCTAGGAACGATTTCCAGAAAAAAATCCTTGCTTGTTGAAGATTAGTTTCGTTTTCATCAAATAGATCGATGTTTGCATTACAGTTGATGCTATCCTTTTGGAGCATTAGAAAATTGTGCAGCACAACAGTTACTAGAACAATTTTGTCAACATTTTTCGGACTCGCGGGTATAAAACTCTCCATCTATTCCAAAGACAATTTCTATGCTAACCCTTGCCTTAGATAAAGTTTAATTAAACATAGATTTATCTGATGATTATTGCTTTCCCGGAAACGGACGCATCAAATTTTTTCGTAGGGGAAAGGCATTATTCCCTTCAAAAAAATAAGGAAAAGTTATATACGAAAATGTTAGGGTACTTGCTTGTGGAACTGATAGAAGGTAATATAATATAATTTTGCCAAAAGCACTGTCGTAAAAAACTCCAGAATCGCTTTGGCTACCGAAAGCACCAACATCAACATATTTGAATATGTAATCAGCATCGCAAGTTGTTTATAATGATATACTAAATGTCTTGTTATAATTATAGTACAGCGATCCACTGTTCCTGGGACTAACAATGTTAACATTTTTGTCGTCAATGGCTCCAATACAATGCGGCAATCCACTTTCTTCCAAAAACTTCTCAGCAATATAGTGCCAGTCATATAAATTTGGAGGTGATAAATAAGCTTCATGCAACTGATCCCAAATAGCTTGGCACGTGTCATAAACGATTTCACGAACAGTTGAGACCCCCAACTTGAACGACTAGGAATTGGAAGGTGCAACTTGAACGGCTAGGAATTGGAAGGTGCATCCGTGAGCTAAATACCTGCAACCGTCGTCTCATGTTTAAAATATAAGAAAAAAAAATCAAATGTTGCTTAGCCGTGGTTAAAAACTACGGTTGAAATCCATACTCACAGAAGTGTGACCGCCAAATGGGTATCTGGATCCATTGGTTTTCTTTTGAAGTACTTTTGAAGGCTTTCCCTCAAGAGTGAAAGCAACAAATTGTATTTAGCCAAACTGTTCGGGTCGCTTTAAAAAAGTGTTCTTCGTCCTTTTGTTTCAACTGTTTAACACACATCTCAAAAAATCCTAGGCTATCTCTGGTAAGATTTACTCGACGTACCCACCATCTTCGCCTTTTAGTGCTATGTAATGCTTCGAAAACTCGATATGCCATACACTCTTAGAATATTAATTTATCTGAGCATCATTTTATATTTATTTTCAAATTTTAATTTTTGTATTTAAACAAAGTCATGATACAATGACCAGGTATTATAAATAGCGACTGCGCTGCCAAGCTGTGGGCATAAGATGTCAAAATCAAGTGATGTACACCGAAAAAAAATAACAATGGATTTTTTTGTTAATAAAGCAAGCATTTTGGCGTCATATTGTTCTCATTCAGCCCTATTTCATAATCCGTCGTAATGAATTTCCGAACGTAAAACTACGCTACGAATACGACAAATTTGTTAATCCAAAATCCGAACGAAACTTCTCCTTTTCAAACTTACTTTCGGGAGTTCGAAAACAACTGGTTTCAACAGCAGACAAATAAATAAAAAGAAAAATTGAAAAACTGAGGTGTTTTTGATAAGAATTGTATTTTTTAACTGTGATTTTTAATGGATTTCATTGCAACTGCAATTTTCGCACAATAAAAGGAAAATTTCTCACATAGAGAATCTATGAAAATTCGTCGAGGAATATTGCGAGATGCCATCAACCCTTTGAAAATGGATTACGAAACGTAGAAAATGCACTAAATAAATTTCAACTTACATATTCACAGGTTTAAATAAACATAATTTAACTTTATTAACCAAAAATTAATTATAAGTTTTATTTCACGACCTAATTCTATAAAAATTTAATTGTTTTCTTTTGTCGTAAACAAATCCGTCGATGCAAGGCTTTCGTAAAAAAATCCGAAAAACAGCTGTCAAAAGTTGATACGTTCGGAATGTGTAGTTGCAATGCTACGAATGTAAGAATGTTCGAATTCGATTCGGATTGTAGAATACTTTATTATGAATCCGAAAGTAAATTTACGCTACGACGGATTCTGGAATAGGTCTAATTATGTTGTTAAGCAGGTTTATGGCAGCTTTAGCTTATAATTTTATTACATATGTCCATAGAAAATTATTCCTATCTAACAAAAATTTAAATAAAAGATTAACAAATCTAAAACAAAAAATTTTAGAAGCCAAAAATTTTAGGAAATAAAAAACTCTTAAAATTCCGCCTTTAAAGTAATTGTTTTAGTTTTCATTGAAAAATTGGGTAAAATAGTTTTATTATTTTTATGTACCAACTATTAAATAAAAGTTTGTTTTATTCAATTTGGACATTCAGCTTAATATACCAAAATACGAAAAATTGTTTTCAAAAATCTCGCATTATTTCGCTTTTATCATAAATGATTTTCTCAACAAAAAGTTTGTTATATTTAATTTTTAAAAAATTGGGCGATTTTTTATAAAAGTTTGTTGACTTCGGCGCTTATTTCGTTAATCTCACCATTACGTATGAATACAATTACTTCCAAACAATTGTCAAAAAATATCTCGCGACTTATTATACAAATTTTCCCCTATTCCGCTTATTTCATTCATCACAATATTACGTATATAAATTACTTTGAAACATTTTTAGAAAAAATACAGAAATTTTTAAAAACAGTTCTTATTTTCTAAATCACAATGGCCGCATTCAGCGCAGACAACTGTTGTGAACTGTAATGGTAGCGCTACCTTAGTTCACGATGTTTTTCTCTGAATGTGTTGCTTCTCTACACGTCAGAAGTTAGATTAAATTTAATTTGTATGTAAATTTCATTCAATTGCAAAGGTTTCTCACTTAAATTTGCTGCGTTCTTTCTGCATTTATTAAATTAACAGCGTCAGTAACAGCATCTGACAGTTAAGCAAACAATTGTGTTCATGTAGCATAGAATTTGTTCGCTCGATTAAAAGGCGTTCGCTACTTTATCAGTTTTAGTTAGCGCTACCAAATATGTACCATTCAACGAATTTTTACACAACAGTTGCCAACTGTTGTCTGCGCTGAATGCGGCCAATGCTATGAACACTAAACTTATTTATTGTAAAAACTTTGATTTTACATAAATTTGGGATCATTTCAAGGACAAAAATTCTATATCACAAAAACATCTTTAAACGTAATATTTTCTAAGTCCAAAAAGAGCTATATCTTCTAGGGATATGCATGGATTTTCAAAATTTATACTTCGTTGAATAGATACTTGCATTGCCTTTCTTTTGATACCCATAAATGTTACTTTTGTTGGAAAATTTAAAAAAATCACATGTTTTTAATGCCATTTTTTCTAACTATGGAACCATATAACTTCTGGACGACTTGAGAGCGGCCCTTAATTTTTTCACAATTACCTTTTTTAGCTCCAAATACACATTTTGAAAAAATAAAAAATAAAAAATAAAGACAATTTTTGCTAAAGGTTAAATGTTCCGTAAATTGTGCCGTTTTAAAAATTATTTTTTTCCCTTTTAAGAAAAACAGCATCGTTAAATGTCATCACCTCATTTTGAAAATATATGCCCACGCTGAACAGCTGTTTCAGCTCGATTAATACTACCTTCAACTCATTCTATCATAAACAAAGCACATTAGTTTTTAAGGTTCAAAAAATTTAAAAAAAAATAAGGAAATGTCAAAGAAAAAATAAATCAAAAAGGTAAATTGTAAACAATTTAACAAGGGGGTTACACGAGACAGTACTGTTAAGAAAGTGAAAAATTCGTATTAGTTGTCAAATTTTGTGTCTGTGAATAAGAGTCCAGACAGAAAATCCATACGTAGACACCTGCCGTGTAGGCTTAATTCTACGGTGCTCCATAGCGTGGGACCGAAATATTGCGTCGGCCAACGCCCCTTTGAGGGTTCAAAGGTACCAAATTAGCTAAGTGTTGTGATGACATGTCGCAACCCTTGGTAGGGGTGGAGGCCTATCTAAAACCTCTTCGGTACTCTGGGGTACGGCACCCGGTTTGAGAATGCAAACCTACACCGAGCTGAGCAGCTCTACCCGCGATATAGGTGATAAATACACAGCCACCACGAATCTCCCCGAAGGACCGACCCAATCAGTCAATCTGGCGCATGCCAAGGGGCTACCGACTGCCCGTGTAGCCCGGTACCAGCTTTCAAGTCTTTGGTCGGACCTCGTAGCATACTAAAAGCATACTACTACCAGTTTTAGATCATCACAGCTCCGGACTGGTAACCAATCTAAGAGTCCAGACAGTTGGTAAAACAGTTGGCAAGACAGTAGACAAAATAGTAAAAAATTTATATTTTATGAGGAAATTTTTGTTAAAACTACGACCACACCAAAGTATTGCAAATTCCCAATTGATTCTATTAAATTTTATCATCTTCTGTCATTTGATATGCTAAATATCATTCTACTGTCCTAGATACTGTCCCGCCAGCTGTCTGCAAAAAAGTTAAGATAGTAGAGCTGACAGTGAAAAATTTGTGAATGTGTTGCGACTGTCTTAACAGTACTGTCTCGTGTAACCCCCGTGTAAGCGAACGCTCAAAAATGACAATGGCCGCATTCCAGTCGAAAAAGTGCTCAGGAAGCGAAGTAGCATAAAGTGATACTCTCTGCTGAATGGGTTTTTTTGCGAAACGTCAAACGGCAAACAGCTGTTCGCCATTCATTGTTTTTTTTTAACATCTAAAATTTGTTCATACTATTGTGCATTTGTTTTACACAAGAAATCATTAATTAACAGCTTTATTGAAGAATAATCTTCTAACAATTACTCATTATCTATTTTCACTTCACAGCACAACTTCAGCAACAATTAACAATTTGCAGCCATGTTTTTTTAGCAGTCAAAATGAAAATAGCATAAGCAGTAGTAGTAGTAAGTAGTAGTAGTAACATTAACAATGTAATGCTTTTTGCATAAAAAAAATATTTCATCATTTGTGATAGTTTTAAAATTTTTTCCAGTGTCAATTGTGTTGTAAGCCATCCGCTCAACTGACATCTAAAAAAGATACATTTCATGTAAGTAAATATTAGAGATATATAAAGAAAAGGGGGGCGATGACATTGTTTGTGGAAGAAGTAAGGTAATAAACCACATGTAAAAATAGCAACTATAACAACAGCAACAACCACAGGTAAAAATAATCACAATAACATTGTTGTAAATATTAACAACAAACACGCAAAAGAAAACTCTTGTATACAAACCCTTTAGTTGTTGCTGTTTTTACTGCTTCGTTGATGCGACTACTATAGCGATTATGTAGAAAATTTGCGATTGTTGCTATTTTCGTAGTTGTTCTATAATATGGTGTTGCTTCAAAGTTTATGGCCTTTTAAGTATTATTTCAACTATGCGGAAGTGTGAATCGAATTGACTGCGGAAGCTCAATTTATTCATGATGTATTAATTTTACCAACATCACCAACTTAAGTATGTCATCAGAAGGATATTGCCACATTTATGATGGGAAAAAATGCCTTAACAACGCACTCAAACATAATTAACATTAAAGTCTAGAAAATTAATTTCAGGGTGGTTGAGTGCCGTAAAAGTCTCGATTAACAGGATAGCTTAAATGAAGAGATCCGTTTACAATTACCGTTTCGGGTTTTGATAAGATTTGGTAGAACAGTTTGTGAAGAGTTTAGCGGAGTAAAAGGCTGTATATAAAGGCAGAGTTCTGTGTGTGATCTTTTGGCATTTAATTTCAATCATAGAAAAGAAGAAACAAATTGTTTTGAACCTGGCCTGTTCTATCTTAATGTTTTCTATCATTAAACTGTCTTAGATTCAAAAGGGGAAGTGTCTTAATATTTGCTGAATTATAATAAGAAAAATGCACCCAAAACCGTGTTACTTAAAAACTTTCCCCAAAAAAATAAATAAGCCCTCATAAACGATCAAAATGAAATAAAATTAATTTTATATTAACCGCAGGCAACTGAAATGAGCAGTAAATTCTTGCTTTCAACATTTTCACTCACCCATATTAACACAGACACACACACTTCAATTCGCACATGCTTATGAGTGTTGACACTAAATTTATGCTTCTTGGCAAAAAATTGCCTTAACATTGAGGCAAATACAGAGCCAAAAAAGAACCACCGTCATCTAATATGACAGGAAACCGGTGTTGCCACTTTTTAATACCCAAATTCCTCAAAAAATCCTCAAATTTTAATTAAATTCCTCAAATAATTTTTTTCAAACGATATTTTATTTATCAGGTAAACATAAACAAATAATTTTTTTCTACATTTTTTCTATCTTATTGGATATCTATATTAACCCTTTAAGGACAACAAGCAAACCGCTTTAAATTTAAAAAGTGTGGAATTATCATCACCGATGGCATATTTCTATACAAAAGTGAACTTGAAATTTTTAGATTTTTTTTACTTTAAGTATTGAAAAAATCCGGACAATTTATTTTTACTTTGTTGGAGTAGCTTCATACAGGTTTTGATGTAATTTGGATGAGAAAATATATCCGCTCGTATATGAAAATCGTTTGTGGTATCTATATCTGTAGCCTTTGAGAAATCGGGATTAATATATACCTATGGAAAAAACTATATTTGGACTTCCTAGTTTGTGCTTTTTTTTAAAACTAAAGTAAGTTACAAAAATGGAACACGTAAAAAGCAACATTGTTTTGTAATTTTTTAAGCCTAACTTTATGAAAATATCTCGAAAATTGTGCTCACACGACTTAAAAATGTAAATGGGTTATTTTTCACCCACTCGTCGTCAAAAGGTTAAAACGCTTTTTGTGTTCCTTAAAAAAATTTTAAGACTTTTTAGTTTTAACGTATGTTTTTGTTGAAAAATTTTAGTTATAAGCATAAATTATGTATATGGAACTTTATTTTTCCAATTCAATTCAAACATGTTTTTATTTAATTCAAATAGGCGATCACTATTTTTATTAATTCCTTCCTTAGTAAAAATAAATGATTAAACTGTTTTTGTATCGAGTAGGTTTCTAAAACTAGTGTTATTATTTACTTAATACTCGCTAAGCTGATGCATTAGAAAAAAAAATAATAGCAATAATATTACTTTTCTTAATTTGAAAACATAAATATTTATATCTACAGAATTTTTAATATTAAAAACTCGTTTTTAATATGACTCAGGATCTAAAAAATAATTGCGGAAAAAATAATCTCCACTCATTTTCGTGATCTTAAACAGCCAAATTTGATTGAATTTATATGCTCGTTTTTTCTGGCCTTTACTTGAAGGAGTGCTATAAAATACCTTTTACCATATAAGGACGATGATGTTATATTGTATCACTTAGTCTGATTTCGCAAAACTAACGGTGTCACATAAAAATTAGTCATAATAAAAATATGGTCAAAATTAGGCAATGTGTTAAAACAATGTCTTATTTATTTAAAAAGTTAATCGACAACTGCAACAATAGAAATAATAGTCAATGCATAATAGTCAAAAGTTCGTTTGCACTTGTTTCAATTTTTTTTTATATTAACGGGGAAAAGCATTCGGAAAGTTCAGTGTTCAGTTTAATTTAAGGGTATGTGTCTACCAACAAGAAAAAGGTGCTGCCAAAGTTTTTTTTTTTTGTATATATATAAAAAAAAAAAATCTAAAAATATTCAAATTCCTCAAAAGATAATTTCTCAAAAATTACTCACAGTCTCTTTAAATTCCTCACGCTTTGAGGAAATACAAAGTGGCAGCACTGCAGGAAACTCTATGCCTCTCTCTCTCTCTCTCTCCTTCTCTCTCTACAGCTGAACTTAGCAGCCACCATCGCACCAAATTCTTCACGCATTGAATAATTTGCTTTTCCCTTTCTAAAGGCAGATTAGATGAATTTTTGTTTCTGCGAATTTGTATACCCTGAATGTCAAGCTTTTTGCTTTCATTATCAGCATAGTTATAATCATTGTCTGCGTAGTTACCGGAAAATTATTTGCTTTTTATGATTTTTTTCTTTTAATTTTGTTGTGTCACTTCTATTTTTCTTGTTACATTTTATTCGGAGATAGAAATAAAGTTGGTTTTTATTACTATCGCCGTTGTAAATGTACTCTTGACGTAACCAATAATTTCTTAAATACAATGCTGCTTTAGGCCTCCGAAATGTGCTTACAATTCTCTACTAAATTTTTTCTGACATAACCGCTAAAACACTAATGACATCTACCTTACACAGTAAGTGACGATGAGAGTAAGTATGCACAAAATAGGAGAGAGCATAAAATAACGCACAAATATTTTAAAGAACAAAAAAAAATTAACGAAAATCTTCTCTACGTCAAAAACATAACGAAATCAAAAAAGAACAAAACAAAAAGTGGCAAACAAAAGCAAATGACGTCACAAATTTTTTTACAATAATTTTTATAGAGTATTGAACGAATTTATTACCTTTTTTCTTGCATTTCAGAATTAACGTTTTATAGCACTTATCTTTGTTTATAAAATTCTTTTGTACATGGCTTTATCACTGAACTCCTCCTAAACGGCTGAACCTATTTTGATTATATTTAGTGTATGTATGCGGCTGGGTCTGTAGATGGTTCTGTTTTTAAGTTTGACCCGGTAGGTGGCGCTGTGGTTTCTGTGGCAGTCTTCAAATGGGTATTTTAGAGTATAACTCAGAAGCGAATTTAGAAATTGACATGATTCTTTCACTTCATCATTAATTTTTATGCAAAAAAAAAATACAAAAATACAAAACAAATAAAAAAAATTATGAAATTTTTTAAATCTTAAAATCTTACATCTTGAATTTTTTGGCTTAATTTTTCGATCGTATACAATTTTTTTAAATTTTAATAAAAAGAACATTTAAAAAAGCCATTTTTTTGGTTTTGAATATTTTTCAACAACAAATATTTTTACCAAAATTTTTTTGCGAAGTTAAAAAATCCGTAGAGGTTTTTTTGGAAAATTATAAAAATTAGAATGGAAACGAAAATAAAAAATATTGAAACACGATTGGACGGAAAATTAATAAAATTTAAAACCAAAAAAAAACTTAATCTAATCTTTTGTAACGTAACCGAGTTATATATAGAAAGCCTACTCTTTCATTTTTGATTGATTTTTTTTTCTATTTCACCAAAAAATAAAATTAGTACTAAAAACTTTTTGCGTGTTTCAGCTACGAAAGTTTTTATGGCGTCGATTTCTTTGAAATTTTAAGCAACTTGCATGTTCCTATAGAAAACGAAATTTTTCTAATAAACCAAGAATATTACTTACCACAAATGTATGCAATTACCAGAGCTGTAAAATTAGCATTCATATTCCGAATTTTAAGTACAACTGAATAACTACATAAGAATGCATTCAATGAATGCAAAATTTATTTATAAATACATTTTTTAATTCAAATTCAGTTTTAAAAAATTATTAATTATTCATTTTAATTATTTATTTTCGGTATTCAGAATAATAAATCAATTTTTTTTCTTATTCATTTGAATGCAATTCACAAAGAATGCAATTCACAAAGAATTTCAAAATTTTTAATTATTCTTTTTTTAATCATTATTCATTTTTTATTCGTGATTAATTTTTTGTTATCATTCTCATCATTTGTTATTCTTTATTCATTTTTTATTCATTTAGGCCCAAGCCATAAATAAAAAATTAATATCAAATGAATACAGAATAAAAAATTAATAATGAATAACAAATTAATACTAATTAATGATTAAAAATGAATAATGAGTAAAAAATTAATAATGAATAAAATATGAATAATGAATAAAAGAGGAATAATGAATAACAAATGAATAAAAAAATTAATAATGAATAAAAACTGAATAATAAAAGAATAATGAATACAAAATGAATAACGAATAAAAAATGAATAATGAATAAAAAAAGAGTATCTGAAAATTCAGAAATTCTTTGTGAATCGCATTCTTTGTGAATAGCATTCAAATGCATAAAAAAAGGATTTATTATTTTGAATAACGACAATGAATAATTGAAATGATTAAATAATCATTTTTTAAAAATGAATGTGAATTAAAAATGTTATTTATGAATAAATTTTGCATTCATTGACTGCATTATTATTTCGTTCACTGATTCACTTTTTTGTGAATAAAATCAAATTAAATGCATTATTTTACAGCTCTGGCAATTACCAAATTGCAATAATACAACTATGAATATTCATGAATGGCAGATTATTTACCTTAAATATTTGATGAATCTGAAGACCTTAGTATTTTTGACGGTGACAAAAAATTTCAAAAATTTGGGGTAAAGATTTATAACTTCCCTTATATCAGCTTAACATAAGCATAAACAAAACAGAAACACACTTCAATGAAAATAAAATAGCGATCTCAGCAATACAAACAAGATTCTGTCTCACTCCGCTTACTGTTCTGCATTACAGTGTCATCATCGACAAGTTTTTACAAGCGGAATTCCACAAACTTACGAAAAAAAAAATAAATTTCTTGAAAATAAAACATAAGCATAAACAAAACAGAAACACACTTCAATGAAAATAAAATAGCGATCTCAGCAATACAAACAAGATTCTGTCTCACTCCGCTTACTGTTCTGCATTACAGTGTCATCACCGACAAGTTTTTACTAGCGGGATTCCACAAACTGTTACGAAAAAAAAATAAATTTCTTGCTCATTACTCCAAGATGGCGCCCATTTGGGAAAACAAGGGCAAGACCCTCGCTTTGGAGAAAAGTACAGAGTCATGATTTGAACACATTCAGTATATAAAAAAAATCCATTTTACAAGCCCTTTGACCAAAAGACCGACATATTTTTCTTATTTTTGTGAGTACATTTCAAAAGTTTGCCACATATATAATTTGGCATACTAATTTTTCTTTTCAATATTAGTTACTTTCGCAGCAATCAATAAAGAAATATTAAGCTTCAGAATATTTTTAGAAATTGTATATTTTCATGGACAAAAACTCTTTTGTATCAATTGGGTTTGTTAAAATACTAATATTCTGATTAGATGAATTATTTTAACACGCGGATCAAACTTATCTGCTACTGTCGCTGGATGCTTAACATATTTAGCCCTACAGTAGTCGTGCACCTATATTTAACATGCAAATGGCATACATATGTAGACCGCGTGACTACTGCAGGGTTAAATTATTTTTAAACAACTCTCTGTTTCGTACACATCTTTGCCTTCTAGCGTACTTTTTTCTCTCTTGGAGTGACTTCAATTATTCTAAAAAATATTTGAATTCCAGGGTCGCAACTTACCGTTTTTTTCGTTCCGTAGTTTTTTTAAATTGGATTTAGGTACATTTTCGAAAAAAATCTCCACAAGTCGAAAACTGCAAAATTTAAAATATAAATAAAGTAGATTAGGGCCTAAGTGTTATAAAAATAAAAACATTAAAAAGTAAGGGACACACTTATGTATATATCTCGATCGGTTAGGAAATGTGGTTAGGGTGATTTTTGAAAAATATTACATTTTAACTGCATAAATTTAAATTTTCATTGACATTTTTCTAATAAGATATATAAATCTTATTTTTAAATTTAGAAAAAAAAATTGAATTTTTATTTTTAATTTAAAAAAAATAGTAATTACGAGTGAGAAATATTTGTTTATATGATCTTTTGTGTGCTCGAAATGCCAGAAAACGGCACTTTAAGGATTTTTTTAAAAAAAAGTCAAGTCTCAAACGCTATATCTTTTTTGTCCGAATTTTGGTTTATTTAAATTTTTCTGCAGAAAAATGCTTAAGACTATATCAAAATCCTTCGTGGTTTTTTAAATATTTTCAATTTTGAGTTTTTGGGGATTTTTTTCGTAAAAATACTCATACTCGAAATTTTCAAAAATTTACACTTTAACCAAAAAAATTCATATCAACAATGTTATTCAACATAATTGCACATTTTTTTTTTTGTGCCTTTTTTTTTGATAAAGAAACTGTTTTCACAATATTTCATTGATTTTTTTTTTAAATTTGCAATTATACACATTTTTTTAATACAAAAACCAAACAAAAAATAATTTTTTTCCGGAATCCATATATTTTAAGTTTCATAATAATTTATAATTTCATTTTAAGTACTTTGCAATTTTTTGATTAATTTTACATAGTGAAATTTTTCAAAAGTCCTTACAACCGGCTGTATGGTATCAGGCTCTGGCAAAGACAAACAAATTAGTTTATCATTTCATTTCTTAAGGTATTCTGGAAATAATATAAAAATATAATATTCAAAATGCAGGCAAATAGCACCAACAATATAGATGCTAACACAAAAAAACAGTCGTTGCTAGCTTTTTTATACTGCCTGCGCCCAAATTATTTTCAATTACTTTCAAAGGAATGTATGCAAAGAATGATATGTTTTATTATAAATACACGTGCACGTCTGTTTGCATGTGCTACACAGTAAAAAATATGAGCATAAATTTTATACTATTTTGTATACATATAAATACAAACCAAAAATGTTATACAATTTATACCATCAAATCATATAAATTTTTCCAGACCATTTTTCTCGTCAGACCAATCGAAACAACTATATTTTTAAATTTCCCGATTTCGGTGAATTTTTTACTTTCGAACCAGAATATATTTTGATTTACATATGATATCCATATAAAATTTTTAAATTATATTTGTTCTATTATTTTTATAATATTGAGTGGTATAAAATGTATAAATTATTTGGAATAAAAAAGTTTATACCACACAAATGTTATAAAAAAGATAAAATTTACCCTCAAATTTTTTACTGTGTAGTATACGAGTATTCCCAGGTTCGGGTGTTTTCGATTTGCTTGCAAAGTATGAGCATTGCGAAGCAGTAAAATTGTACGGTATCGTATTTTTCTATGATTACACTTTTATTAATTTTCAATTTCTACTTTTGCCCTTGTATTCACCCGACCACCCTGAAAACAACGCATGGGTTTTAATGCCTTAGACCTTGGTTGGTACCTTGATAGGCTTTTTTTTAGATAGGTTGAAATTTTTAGCACGTTTGTTGGTTCATTTATTTGCCTTGTTTATCATTTTCATTTCATTTATGTATATAAGCATTATTTCAGTAATAAGAAAATTAATAATAAGACATTTTGCAGTTTTTTATGTTAACTGTATAAAATAAAAAAAAAAATAAATACATCATAAAAATTTTTCAGCATTGCATATTTATTCGACAAAGTATATGAATTGAAGTGAGTAGGTGTGCAACAAGGTCGATATGTTTTTAGTATTTGAAACCACCTTCAGCAATGGAACAACAATTAGTCAGTATCAGCCAGCGCGGAGCAGTAAATCCAGCCCTTGCTTCATCCAACATTTCTAATGACGATGAATGAAAGCAAAAACCAATTTAATATTTTTAGGTATCTGTTGTTAAATAAGGTGCAAATCACTCCGATTTCGATGGAACTTGGTAATGATATTATACTATCCTAGTACATAAAAAGTGCAAAGAGAGGGGAAGCAAAAAGCACGGCCTGCTGAGTAGGGTTACCAAAAGTCTAGGGGAAAATAAGAGAACTTTTAACAACAAAAAAGGGGGCAAAATGAGACATAAAATTTGTTGCAAAGTAAAAACATCAAATAACAGTTTTTTAAAATATTATTATTTCATTTTTTAGTTTTAAAAACATTTTTTAAAAAATAATTACATAAATGTTAATGTAATTTAAAAAACATTTTACTCTTATTATTTAAAAAGTTAAGCAAACTTCAGGTTCAAGTAAATGAGACCAAATAAATAATCATGTTAGAGTTTTTTTATAAAGTCTCTTAAACTGAAGTAACAAACGAGATCAAAAACTTATCAAGCTTCCTCAGGATCATACCGTTTCTGTTTTTAACTTGCGTCGAAGTACTCTGAGCACGATACTTTTTTGAAAATAAAATTTTTTGTTAAAAAAGCTCGAAGCCAATTTTTGGTTGGCAAATTTAATTAATATATTACAAAGCGTCATTTTAGCTATATCATAATTTTGATACAGTTTTACTTAAATTTATCCATTCAGAAACTGACAAATTTTTAAATTTTTTGGACCACGCTTTTAAATAATAATAAGATATTTTGTGCTTGTTTGGGCAGGTGTGGGCAGGTTTTTTTGAAAGATCTATATATCAAGTAAAATACCCTGTAATGTTTTTTCAATATACGTTAGGGCCAGAGATATAACCTTTTTATTAAAATTTAAAAATCTCTCGTTTTTGACTATTCCAAAACTCATTGCGCATTACTGTCCAAATATTTTTGAACAAAACCTTATTTTTTCTTTCATTTAAACCTAAAACTGAATATTCAAAACAAATGTAGGGTAAACCGATGTCTCTGATGGAGTGAAAAAAAAAAAGCTAGGACAAAATCGTCATAGTGGATATATAACGTATGCAAAAATATAGTAGTCACAGCTAGGGTTAAATTACGTTTGTTCAGGAATGGCGTTCAGTATTGCCATATAGCTTATACTTGCAAATCAGTGTTGATACTTTTCATGCAAAATTTCTTTGTGTGCATTTTTAGTAAATTTTTTATCGAAAGATATATTTTGACTCCAACAAAACAAGAGGACTTTTAATTTTAAAAAAGATAAAAAAAAATCTCGAGAAAAAAAGAGAACATGCCTTCTTTAAAAGAGATATGATGGCAACGCTACTGCTGAGAAATTATAAGTCAAATAATATCGTTACTTAAAAAAAAGTTTATCGTGTTAAAATTCCGTTTTCCGTACATTCGGATAAAAATATTATAAAACAAAATTCGGCAATATTTATACAAAAAAAAATTTCTTACTTTTTTCATTTTTAAAGTTTCAACTAAGTTGGGCATTTTAAGTATTTTTTTTTAATTAGGCTCAATCGAAAGCTTACTCTTTTTCCTTTAAAAGGATATCTATCAATTAATGGGACGCAAAAAATTATAGAGTAATCCGAACCGTTAAAACTTGCGCATCGCATACGCCAACTGTAATCACTTCAGTAATCAGTATTCTGTTATATAATCGCTTAGTAATCAGTATTCAGCTAAGTAATCGCTTGCTAATCACTTCAGTAATCGGTATTTGGTTATGTAATTGCTAACCGATATTCTGCTAGGTTTTTTGTAATTGCTAACCGGTATTCAGCGAAGTAATAACTTGGTAGTCGCTTTAGTAATCAGTTTTCAGTTATGTAATCGGTTAGTAATCAGTATTCAGCTAAGTAATCACTTCATTGGTGGGGCGGGGGGGGGTCTGGAGGCAAAAAGTAAGTAGATTACTATAAGGAAGATTTCATATAAACCAAAATGTTCATAATTACTCTAGACACACAACTAACTGCATTCTTAGACATAAATTGAGACGTTCAAATTAAATAGAGAATTTTAAAACAAAACTCAGTTATATTAATAGTCTGGTATGAAAAAATAGATTTTAAGCCATAACTTTTGATTGGAAAGAGATATTGGGGTAATTGTTTCACATAAATTATTTTTGAGACTTGACTTTTTTGTAAAAAATATAAAAACAACATATTGGAAAAAATAAATTTCGCGAAAAAAAATCAAACCTTGTTGTTTTGATGGCAAAAACAGCAATTTTCGCGCTTAACTGGAAGAATTTTTGCAAATAAATGCTATGTCATATGAAAGGTAGCCAGAAGTGCAATTTTTAATTGGTTTCATTTTTACAACAACAACAATTTTTGACACATTTTTTGAGTAAAAATTCAATATTTTGGACCATTTTAGACATAATCATAAAACATATATACACTAACTTAACAGTACAGTTCAACCTATTTTTTAAAGTGATTTTTTTGAACTTTGGAACAAAAAAAATTTTAATGAAATATATTAAAGGACAGCGAAGATATTTGCTTCGAAAGACCAAACTTTGATTTTCATGTCGTTCTTTTCTCATTCTTAGGTAACGATGTTCTATGAAAAAGTCGTTGTACTTAAAATTTCTACAATTTTAAATATATGTGAGTGTTTTTGATGTCAAAGTAAAGGAATTTTTTTAAAATTTAATACACAAAAAACTTCAATGATAAAAAGTATTATAATGACAAAATTACCTTTAGTTGAAAAATTTCGAAGAGGGCGTGGCTAAAACTAAGTATGTAACATTTTAAGGCAGGATGTTTTAAGTGCATGCTAGTGCAAACCTAGTTTGGGCGAAATCCGTTGACCCGTTTAGATTTGTATAAAGGCCAAACAAACAAACAAACAGAAACTGAGTTTTATGACTACAGATTATTTTCTTTTTTTAATTCTTTTGACACAAAGAATATTATGAAATCAATTTTATTCTGGATCTTCCCACTTATGCAGTTTTCTATGATTATTTAAAAATATAAAAAATTGTGAAAATATTTACTTGTAGATCTTTCACCTTCCATCGATTTTACTCCTAACAGCTTGGTAATATGTTGTCCATCAATAATGTAATGCATTGTTAGAGACAAATAACTGGTTCGTAGATAATTAGCGCTCCACATATCTGAAGTCAAGCCAAACCCATTTTTTTTAATGGAAGCTATTTTGCTTTTAACTTCATTGAAATTATTAATATAAAGTTTCTCTAGATTTCTGGAAATCGTTGTTGGATTAGGCAACAAGTTATTTAAATTAACATTTTTGCCATATATTGCACCAATAGATATTAGAAATTTTGCAAATTTTTTCAATCCTTCATCTTCGACCATTTGAAATGATCTGCAATTTTGAAGAGACCATTCAGTTAAAATTCGCACTGCATTTCTTTTATCTTCTGCATCCACATCCACTTTTGAGGTTTCATTCTCATTATGGGATTTGTATAAAATATAGCACCTATGCTTAACTAAATTTGAAGAGCAGCTTTTGTGAAATTTATAAATGTTTAAGCAAGATTTTGAAGGTGACATTAATACACCTGTATTAATTACAATTCAAAACATAATCTCATTTAAGTCTGTGAAAGGTTATTATAAAGATGATTGTTACTAAAAAGAGTGTATAAATTTTTTTTTTAATATGAAGAAAAAAACCGATATAAAACAATATTTTGGACTTTCATTTGTTGTCTCAATAATCTTACAGAGTTAAAATAGAAAAAGACTTGAATATAAACTATTTACCGAATAAAATGGTCAACTAAATCGGTCAAATACCCCAATGTACAAAGTCGTTATACTGAAAATTTATCCCATTTTGAATATATCTGAGTGTTTTTTAAGTCAAAATAACAAAAAAAAAAATTAAAATTAAATACACAAAAATCTCCGATATTAAAAAGTTTTATAATAACAAAATTAACGTTAGTTGAAAAATTTCAGAGGGGGCGTGGCAAAAACTAAGTATGTAACATTTTAAGTTGAGATAAACTTAATATGTGTACCTAGTTCGAGCGAAATCCGTTGAGCAGTTTAAATCTGTATAAAGGCCAAACAAACAAACAAACAGAAAATGAGTTTTATTACTATAGATAAAATATTTATATTTTAATACATGAGTTTGTTTAAATTTTCTATAAATCTTAAGAATGAGATCTGTCATCAGAAAAATTCGTAGAGTCACTCGACACAAAGTCAGAGAAATCCAGTTCAAAAATTAAATCAATTTTGTCATCATTCGTATCATGATCTTCATTTAAAATGAATTCATTGATTTCATTATTATTCTGTTTTTTTCAATATTTTTTTATATAAAAATTTTTAGTATTATTTGTCGGCCTTTGTAGTCTAGTGAAGAGTGCGCTAGACTATCAACTCAGAGGACGCCGGTTTGAATCTGGGTTTGGGCAAGGTTCTTTTCGCTTTCTTTGTTCTTTACCACGTTTTAGAATTATTAAAATATGGAATTCTAGAACAGAAACAACTGATGGCTTGAATTGCGCTCATATTTAGAAGTGGAATCTTCTAAAGCAGTACAAATAATATTTTTACATATTTAAACCTACAACCTTCACTACAATTCTTACCCACGGGGATCTTAATGGTTGAAAATGACACCGTAAAATAAGGGAGAGTAAATTGTAACCAAACTTAATAATTCTAGTGAATGTTGTAGTCAAAGCAAACAATTTAAGATGAACTACTATGAAATCAGATGCGTACAACCCTAGAAATCTTCGCCGTGGCTGAAAACAACTTTTTTTTACATCACCTAGCAAGAAGAAGACGCATACATATTAAAAGAAATTAAAATTTATAGGATATTGATGTGTGTATTTTTTACGTGAAAAAACTTCTAGTCTCTATGTATTATTGTCTTTGCACAATAAAACCTTAAATTGAGCCCGTTTTTTGTTTTATTTGTGGAATATAATCTTGTCAAGTACTTTTTAACACACATTTAGTGCTCATTTTCGTCAAAACATGCTTTAAAAAAGTTGTAATAAAATCCTTATTTTAAAGTAGCCTGAGATTAAATTTAAGGAATGTGTTAAGAAATAAATTTAAGACATACTAGCTGAGCCTGGCTCACATATATGGTACACTGATGGGTCAAAACTCGAAAATGGAGTGACGGGAGCGGGGATATATGGTCCCAATTTCCAAAAAGCTCTTCCAGTGGGATACACGCCGACAATATTCCAGGCGGAGGTATATGCCATTGAAGTTTGTGTCAGAGAATGTTTCCGCAGGAAATCAGAGGGGCTCACATCTACATACTTTCAGATAGCCTTCAAGCCCTTCAAGCCTACGAACTTGAATCAAGACAAGACTCCAACTGCGTAGAACTATTAAATACGCTGGGAAAAAGCAACAAAATAGAATCATGGCTGTCTTGCCAAAAGAGGAGCGTCTCGAACTCTTATAGGATCTGAACCATTCTGTAGCTTAGCAAATGGCTACATTCTAGAAAAAAATTAGAATATGGGAAGTTAGTAAATTGTAACCAAACCAGTGGCGTAAAAAGCGGGCCCGCAGAGCCCGCGTTGCGGGCGGGCGCAACTATGCCAGGGGCGCCCTCAAGTCCCTTGATGAAAATGATAAATTAAGTGGAGAACGACGTTTGTTTCCAAAAAAAAAATCATGATAAACTAAAATAATTTTTGTTCGTTGAATAAAATTCAATTATGGTCGGAGCCGATTTACACGTCACTAATACGGTAAGAAATCTTGGAATAAATTTTAATACTTTTAATACATATATGACCACACCAAAATTGTATTAAAATTAAATACTGGCCAAATATTAAAATTGATTTTAATAAAAATATGTCTTAAAATTGAATGCTTAGTTCGTGTTAATTTTTAATAGTGATTCTGTATTAAAAATTAATTATTATACTAGCCATAGTATTAAATTAACACCAAGTCATTGAAATTGAATACAAAATTTTATTAAAACATAATACAGCATGTCTTAGAAATTAAATACAATATTCACCATAGTATCGCATTGATACCAAGGATATAAAATATTGTTGTAATATTTGAACTGTATTAAAATATATAACAAAATAAATTTAAAAATTTTGTAATCAATTGTGAAGTATGAATTTTAAAACTTTTTGTATTAAAAATCTCTGTAATACTTTGCTATTATTAAAATTTGTTCAATGATTTATTACCTTGTTTTCATATTTTCAGCAAGTCAGCTGCTGATGTTGTAAAGGGTGTTTTTTTTAAGCGTTTGGTTTTTGAAAAGTGAAAAAAAAACTTGCAAAAGTGAATAAAATATTTATTTGGAGCGATTCATTAATGCCTGCCAATTACTTTTTAAAAAAATATTTCATGTAAATGCTTACCGCGACTACGCCTGAGGTTTTCCATCCGTAAGCTCCAATTTTGGCATACTTTTTCCAGAATTTCGGCCGGTATCTCACCAATGACAGCTTTAACGTTGTCTTCCAGTTCTGCAATTGTGGCTGGCTTCTCCCTGTACACGAGAGACTCTACGTAGCCCCACAAAAAGTCTAGTGGGGTAAAATTAAATGATCTTGTTGGCCAATGTACTGCTTAAAGCCGTGAGATTAATTGCTCACGAAACTCGCCTCTTAATAGGTCCGTGGTATCGCGTGCCGTGTGGCATGTGTCACCATCTTGTTGTAACTTCATTTAAGGCAAGTCATATTCTTCCATTTTGGGCAAAAAAAAATCGGTAATCATCGCACGGTACCTTTGCGATATTCAATATTTTTCAAAAAGTACGGTTCAATGATGCCACCGACCAATAAATCTCACCAAGCAGAGCATTTTTCAGGGAGCATTGGCAACTCTTTAACTGCTCATGGCTGCTCTTCAGACAAAATTTGGCAACTCTGTTTGTTGACGTACCCATTGAGCCAAAAATGAGCTTCGTCGCTGAAGAAAATTTTTAAATAAAATTTTTATCTTCATCCAACTTTTCTAAGGACCATGCACCAAACAAACGACATTGTGGTTGGTCACCCGGCTTCAGTTCTTGGATCAGCTGTATTTTATATGGTTTCATACCGAGGTCTATACGTGAAATCTTCCAAATGGTCGAATAACACAAGATCAATTGTTGACAACGGCGACGAATTGCCATATCGCGATCTTCATTGACACTGACCGATACAGCAGCAATATTCTATTCGGTACGCACTCTCCGAATTGGTGGGTTGGTGGATTAATGTCCAATAAAGTTAAACTGTTGCAAAATTTGGTCACAATAGCTTGAATAACCTGTTCGGTGGGTCGATTATGACGACCATAAAATGGACGTAATTTGCAAAACACATTTCTCACAGAACCCGAATTTTGATAATAAAATTCAATGATTTGCAAGCACTGCTTATTTGTTAGTTTATTCATGGTAAAATGGCAAATCTTATTGAGAATTTTCGGCTTTGCCACATGTTACGAATCACGCGTGAAGTGTCAAAAAATGTACACTGAAAAAACAAATAGCAAAAAGTGTATAGCAGGGCGGTTTTAGAGACCTGCGGGCGGGCACTCTAAATATAGTTACGCTACTGAAGCAAACTTACTAATTCTAATGAATGTTGTAGTCAAAACCCTAAGAAACAAATTAATTCAGTGCCACTGGATCAACTTTAATGGACAGAGGCAATCAAAGAAATTTTTAACTCTAAGTAATGCAAAATCCAAAAATTTACTCAAGCTTATCAAAGCAGACCTGAGAATTCTCACCAGTATCTTCACAGGATACCTCACTCAGATACCATTTTAAAAATACGGCTCTTTCTGAATCAGACGTCTGCAGACTATGCGAGAAGGAAGAAGACACCCCTGAACACATAATATGTGAATGTTAGGCAATCCACAGCCTAAGGCGCCTCCATTTTGGAGGGGAAGTAGTGCCCCCGTCAACAATTTGGAACACTAAGCCAGTGACAGTGCTAAAATATATTAAAAGCCTAAATCTGGAGTAATAATCAAGGGCATGCACAATAGATCCCATGGATCGCGGTGCATATGGGCCCACTATAAACTAACTATAAAGCCCACTATAAACTAACTAACTAAATGGTTTTACTTTATAATTGTATTTGATACTTTATAAAAAACTAGTTATTTTTTCATATAAATTTGCGCACTTTCGTCAAAACATGCTTTAGAAAAGTGGTCATTAAATCCTTATTTTAATGTAGTCTTAGACCAAATTTTGGAAATGTGTTTAGAAGGGCATGTTTTAAGACAAACGTTAAAATAAAAAATAAAAATAAAAATGTTACAAATTCTTTAGTTGTATACAGAAATTTTGTTTTTGTTTTTGGATTTCTAGGAAATTTTTTGTGGTATATAAATTTATATTTTGAAAGTTTGTTTTTTTAGAAAGAACTTCTTTGATATATTTTTGATAAAGTTTCTTATATGAGATTTTGGAAAATATTGAGTACAAAACTATAAAAATTGAAATTTCGTAAAATTTTTAAAGCAGCATAAAAAGCTCTTTACTACCACAAATGGAAAGATATCAAAGATTTTTTAAGATTCACGTAGCTAAGGTATCTAGCTAATTACTTTGCATACTTACTGTTACGAATTTATGACTTTTTTTCCATACCTACTTTCGTCCACTTCGTTACTACTTTCGCTCCACCTCATCCCCACAACATCATTCTTCCGATTTGGGCAAAACTCAAGGTTATCATAATTAAAATCTTTCACATATACTACTCCTAGACAAAATAAATATAGCCCAGTACGCAATATACATGGAAGTATATAAAAAGAATGTGGAACATATTTTAATCTCTTATTTTGAGGCTGCAGCAATTTTAGGCAAACTTAAAAGTAATTAATTCTTCTTGTCTTCATTTCAAGTAGCTTATTTATTTAAATGCAATTAAGTGCTAATTGCAATAAGTTTAAAATTAATCACACTCAGGACAGCACGGCAAGAAAACTTCACAGATACACAGAGAAGCTCGTATTTGTGCAGACATAAATTATATTTAAGATGCTGTTGTAAACAATTTTAACGCCTGCTTTGTGTTCTAATAGACATTAATATACGGGCAATAAACATGTCAAACTCACACAAACACACACGCCTTACAACTACTACGCACTCCAAACGTATCCTTTAAATTGCGTAACTAGTTATGCATGCACATAATATCTTTATAATAACTTTTTAAAATGCAATAAAAACAGAATTTATGATTGTTGAGTTTTAATTGAAATTTTTGAATGCTGAAATAAATTGTATGCATACCAATAATACAAGTGGTGAGCATGTTTAAAGAGTGTAGGTGTGTATGTGGGTCTGTTGCAAAATCATTTGCAATTATTATGGCAAGACAAATAAACATTGCATATGCTTTCCATACACGCTCGGGTTTCATTTTCTACTGGGTCTTAATTGCAGTTAATAACCTATTTAACACTAATTAGCAGCAAAAACTTAATGAGCATAACATGCCAGACATAATTTATGCACAGACTTAAATACTCAAAGCTGTCCTAATTGCAGGTCTCAAGCGAGGTGAAGCGAGGCGATGCGAGACGAGGCAAGGCGAGACCCACTCAACACACACACACACAAACACACCAAGGAAGTGCGCTACCAACGAACGAAAAAACAATCTACCCACTAGGTAAAGTTCAACATATTGTTTAATTTTTAATTTTCACGCAAGAGCAACACTTAGTTACAGCAGTCACACAAACAAGCAGCAAAACAGCACAAACGCCAGCAGCAGCAACACCAGTAGCTTATCATGCAAATTATGCTTAGCTTATAATACACTTAAAAAAAAAAGTTATGAATATAAGCAGAAATTTCGTCAAAATTGCTATTTATATCTGATGAAGACTGAACCCAGCAAGGTTGCTACCCCCCTTAAATAAATATATGTATATATATACAAGGCGTGTTTTTTGCTCCCTGTATTTAGTCAATTTTCCACTTGGTTGCGCTGTTTACGCTACTACACAGTAAATGCCGCGTCAAGTATTTAAATCTGCTTTGAAGCTGCTTATTTAATATATATGCTAAGATTGTGATACAACACCCACATCCACCCACATCCGCCTACATCCACCCGCATCCACCCACTTCATTCCACTGATGATACCCACGACACACTCCTACGACTTAATTTGATTTGCTGCTTATGCTAACAGGCTATAGTTTGGCAAAGTTGCCCCCACAACAACAAAAGTAAGTGGGAAAAAGAAAAATAACAACAACAACTGCAGCACCAAGGGCCACTTAAGTGCCTCATATTCTACATGTTTTCTTTTGCAAGATTGAAATACTTTTGCCATTTTGCTTTTCCGCATACACAGCATTTTTTTCGCCTAATTTATCTAGAACATGAATTTTTATTAATGAGATTTGGTTATTTGTACAAAGCGACGACAAAAGAGGACAATCGTAAACAAAAGCACAACAATGTTGTAGGAATTGCGTAGGAGTATCATGTATCGTTTTATTCAGCTGCTTATATTGCGGAAAGGAGAGAGAAGAACAATTGTATCAAAATAAGCTTGATTGTTTATTTTTGTCATTTAGACAACAAAATCACGTCAATGTTAGTTTAGGTTCCTTCGAGTGTATGCAGGATATGTCTTGCTGAGTCATCTGAAAAGATAAAACAATTACATTCAATAGTGAATATATGGATTGATACTACTTGGTTAATGTTTTTATAGCGAAAATTTCGAATTATCTTTTCAAGGCATGATGGTAGCAGGTGTTTTGATGATATTTATGCATAATCACACTGACCGACAAAGAAGAATTTCTATTCATGCAGATTATGTAGCCTTTTTTTAGGATAAGACTTTAGGATAACCAATTAAAGAAATTGTATACAAGGGCCCTTATAAAATAAATATTTTTGAAGTGAAACTTCTTTAGCACCGTTGTTATTTGAAACTCGATGAAACGAAAAATTGCAACAAACCACCGCTAAGTATGTACACAAACCAATTTCAAAGACAATTTAAATGTTGCAGTAGCTGTTGAACTGTCGGGAAAAGTTAGAGTCTACTTTAAAGAAATTTGTACACGCTAATCGAAAACACAAACGCTCCTGGAACCGCATTTAGCACGTCTCCTCTTTGAGAAGTACTGTTCAAAAATATAAGAACAACTTTTTAAAAATAAATAACAAAATTAAATACATATATTTAAAAACGACAGTAAAAAAATAGAATGTCAAAACTTTTATTTGCTGTAGGTATTTTTTTTCAATCTTGGGTAACGATGTTTTATGAAAAAGTCCTGCTAAAAATTTTGAAGATATGTGAAAATTTTTAGTGTCAAAATATCAGAAGTATTGTAAAATAAAATTGGAAAAATTTGGTTGGTAAAAATATTTCAACAAATAAATTTACGTTAGTTGAAAAAGGGTAAAAGAGGCGTAGTATGAAAACCAAATATGCCTATATCTTATCTATGATGTACACTAGAGTGGACCTTATTTTAAAAAGACCATCCCAAGGACTCAAACTGTTGTACTTGATGATAAAAAATTCATGAAAAATTTTAGCAAGATCGAATGCATATAAACTCGTGCGCACACGGCTTAAAGTTTGCACAAGTGCATGAAAGAAAAAAAAATTTTTAATATTTTCATATGCAGTTCCATTTAAAATAAGGAAACAGTTAAGATTTTATTGTTTTTGCCAAAAAAATGTTCAGTTTAATAAGGGTATTCACCTCACATTACCTAAGTAACTCAGGGGACAAAATTTTTATTTTTGGATTTTCTCAGCAATATTTGTATTATTTTAGACTAATCTTGGTGCACTGATTTCAAAACTATTATCATCACCAGCTTTCTATTTCTTTTCTATCATCACCAGTTTTTGAGATAAGCTTCTTTGAAACGTATGAGTTTTCTGCTTGCCCCCAGTTGCCTTCATGGGCGACAGCTAGAGCTTGCAATTTCGGGTTGTTTTGGCGATCCCGCGATACTTACACATAATATATTTTATTGTATTTTAAGCTAATTCATAGTGATGTTCAGAATATGTCCGTGGTGAGGATATATAAACCTCATATATATGGAAATATGTCGCCCTCTAGATATATAGCGTGATTCGCTTTGCCTTAAAGCTTATGATAGCTTACTACTAATAAAAGTATTGTTTTTTAGGGTAGATGACATACGATCACGGATATCGTCTGAACATTACTATGAATTAGTTTAAATTACGACAAAATATATATTGTGTAAGTTGTTTATTTAATAGACAAAATATATTGAATGGCTTGTACATTCAACTCAGATAATTTCAGATAAATTTCAGATAAGAATACTTTCTTGTTTCATACTTAGTTAGTTTTTTAACTAAATTTATATTTAAATTATTTTGGGGATATAATTTTTATATAATCAAAAGTTATAACTACTAATAAATTGTTTGATGATAAAATTATACAATAATTCTCAAAGATGTTTATTACGTCACTATTAAATTTTTCTTGGAGAGATTCAATTTAATATGACGTCACATAGCCTATAACCAGCGGACGATCAAAACGCTTCTAGCGATACATCATTTGTCAAATTATGATAAGTAGTTCAAAATTTAAAGGTTTTGTTAAATTTCTGTCCTAAAAATGTCCTAAATGTATGTCCATATTCAATTTAACGTGACGTCACAAAGTCAGTCTATAACTAGCGAACGATCAAAACGATTCCAACGATACCTCATTTGTCAAATAATGATAAATAGTTCTGAAGTATAGGTTTTAGTTGACTTTCTGTCCTCTAGATTTCATAATATTAAATTGAATGTTACGTCACATGGCCTATAACCAGCGGACGAGGAAAACGCTTCTAACGATATCTCATTTGTCAAATTAGGATAAGTAGTTTAGAAGTTTGGGTTTTCTATAACTTTCTGGTCTCAAGAGGGCACCAAATTCAATTTTATGTGACGTCACTTTATTTTTCTTCAACGATCAAAACGCTTCAAACGATACCTCAATTGCTTATGTCACTAAAAATTTTTTTTTTATTCATGAGTTTATGTCTTCTAGAAGGTGCTTTATAAAATTAAATGTAACGTCATATAGCCTATAACAAGCAGATGATCAAAACGTTTCCAACGATATCTCACTTGTCAAATTACGATAAGTAGTTTAGAAGTGAGATTGGATGAACATTAGGGCGTATAGAAAAATTTAGATCGTATTCTAAGAGGTCTCAAAAGTTGCATGGAGTTATCAAGATCTCCCAAAAAAAATTTAAGGAAAAAAAAGAATGTCTTATTCTCCCTTAAAAAAAAAGAATGTCTTATTCTCCCTTAAGGATAAAGTTGTTTTTTGAGAAAAACAGTAAAACATAACGATCTCAAAATGCTTAGATTTTTATAAGAAAAACCACATATGTCTTAAAGCAAAAAAAAAATAAAAATAAATTAAAGAAAAGTAATCTTTTACAAAACAAATTTATAAATTGTACTTTAAAATCAAACAAGAAAATGAAAACTAAAGAAATAGAAAAAGGATTAATGTTAACAACATACATAATTAAAATCAAATTGGAAACAGATTGTAGTAGTGTAAGTTATACAATTAAAGGAAATAATTTTATAGAATATAAAGATTGTACTGTAAAAATTAATGAACATAATTTTAATAATTTAGAAAATATTTTCACAAACACTATTATTTTACAATTTTACGAAAAGTTAAATATTACAAAAAAATTACCAGATTTATAAGATATACTCTTAAAACATATTGAGTAATATATTAAATAATAAATGTTAACATTCCGCAGATATAATTAACCGATCTTCAGGAGAAGCTCGAATCTAAGAGGGGGGGAGTTACAGCAAGTACTCCACTCTCACCCGATAATTTCCATCTAATAACCCCACATTTTCTCTAAGTGATATAATTATTATAATTACTATCATTTTAAATATTTAATGTCATAAAAGTACATCCGTCCTTAAGAAAGTCTAGCTCATGAACACACACACATACATAAGTAAATCTAAACATTCTGAACAACCGTTCAAAGCTTGGGATTGAAGGTTTCAAATTAATACGTTAATTAACAATCCCAACGTCCGTTCGAAACTTAACAATGAAGGTTTCAAATTAATTTATTATAAACTAAGTTGGTACCAAAAACCAACGGTACTATAAACAAAATGCATCGAATGATGGAAACCTCGATCATCCGATGGGTTTAAAGTACAAAGCCCTTTTTACTGTGGAAAGCTTTGTAGAATTAGTATAAATATAAGAGTAGATTTAGATTCAAGTTCAGATACATTTGGAGAATAATACATTAAGAAGTTTTAAGAGTAAAGAATAAATAAGAAATAAAAAGTGTTAATAAATAATAAAAGTATTAATAAAAAGTAATAATAAATTAATTAAGAAACAAGTGTTAATAAGGAATAAAAATAATTAATTAGAGACAAAATAAATAAAGTTATTCAATTATATAAATTGAAATGTGTTTTTAATTACCTTATGGAAAAAGATTAGGATAAGGTAGCACCTTTCATAAAACTATATGTCTTAAAGCAAAAGTAAATATGGACTTTTACTCACAATATTTTGCCAACTACGATGCATTTCTTGATTTTTACCTACAGTGTCCTGTGAGAAGGATATTCGAATCTAAAGAACACTCAAGATAGCGCAGAACTTTTAATTATTATCTGATTATCTTAATTTTTTTTTTTACATGCAAACATTTTCACTAAATTTGGCGAATTAATAATTAATAAGTTAATATAAGATTATATATCTCGTGTATCATATTTTATGTATCGTGTACCGAAGATAATTTTCTCAATTTGGATTCATCAAATATTTCTAAGCAAAACCCTGTCTAAAAATGTACATTTAAAACACCAAAAAAAGACTTTAAGACCTTTTTTACTATTTTGATATGAAAAAAAAATTTCCTTGCGTTAGATTTAACAATTTTGTTAAATCTACTTTATGGTTCTTTTTTCTTTTAAACACTTCTTAACAACAACTGTTAAGTCAATTAAGTGCCATCGAATGCCAAACTTAGAAACTCAAAATATTAGTATAAAATTTTTTCAATGATGAGGTGAAATGTTTTAACGAAAAAAAAAATTTCATGCTAGGAAGTAAAATATTTTTAAAAAATCAAAAGAGGAAAAAAATCGTCGTCTTAACCTGGTGTTTTAAATAGATATTTTTAGGTGGGTTTTCGTTCAGAAATATGTGAAGAATCCAAATTGAGAAAAATGTCATCGGTACCACTTCTAATGCCCGAGAAATAAAACCTTACATTTATTTTTTAAGAAGGTTCAAAAATTGCTTTCACAAACAACAACAAATTGTCCATCTCAAAAACAACATATGCAAAAAATATGCAAATTATTAATTCGCCAAAATTTATAGAAAACGTTAACATTTTAATCAATACTACCAAAATTAAGACAATCGGATAACAATCTAAAGTTCTGTGCTGTCTCGAGTGTACCCTTAGATTAGAATATTCTTCTAACAGGACACTGTGGGTGAAAATCAAAAAAGGCATTGTGTTTGGCAAAATATTGTTAGTTAAAGTCAATATTTACGTTTTCTTTAAGACATACTTAAAATTTAAGTTTTTCTTAAAAAATTTAAGCATTTTGAGAACGTTATGTTTTACTGTTTTTCTCAAAAACAACTTTGTCCTTGCGGGAGAGGAAGATATTCTTTATTTTTTCAAACATTTTTTTTGGGAGATCTTGACAATCTGGGCAATTTTTAAGGCCTCTTAAGAAGTGAAATTCAAAAAAATTATAATTCAATATTATAAAGAAATACATATTTCCCAATATAATAATCGATGTGGAAATTACAAAAAGGTAATCTTACTGAAGTTTGGATATGATACAATGTGAAATAAATTGGGCTATTTAGACACTTAGACAGAAATAAAGTATATATATATAAAATATATAAAATCCTGATCCGGTTATTCCTGATCAAAATATCTAACCAGATAAAGATGAATACCAAAAAGTGCATCACGTCTGGAAGAAGTGTAAGTCCCCATTAAAATGAGAATTTCCTGAACATTATCTGTCCCACGCCTAAGTGTCATTTCAACTCAGGTTAATCAATTCTTTCATATAAATCATAAATTAACGTTGTTTACAACAAAAAAGCCAATGAGAAGATAAGTTTTTGATTCATTGTGTTCTCTTTAAATATGACGTTACAAATTTTTTGCATTATGTAATTTTTTAAATCGAGTTTCTTCTTTAACCACATCTTACTTTGACTATATCTTGAAATAAAAAGTTGCAAAAGGTTTGCTTTTTTATAGAAATTTCCACTGTCAACTTTTTTTATGTGCCAGTAAAGCATTTTTATGTTAAAACTTTATGTGAGATGCGTAGCCTTTATTTTATTTAACAATTCCTTTAAGTATCAGTGAGAAATGTTCAAATATGTAAGTCAATAAAAATTGTTCAATATCAAGATGAGGTTTTGTTTGTTCTATTCCTTTAACATCTTCCCTTACGACCTTTTATTGTAAAACAAATCGTCCGCAGTCTAATTTTGTAACGAGCTGTTGGCAAAACGTTCATCATCAGAAATTTGCTTTGTGAACGGCAAATGCATCTATATTGTCGTGTACTAATTTCACTTTTTATCTCAAACCCCTTTTTTTTCTTTTTTGATTGTTTATTTTTTGTTAAAAAAAGACGAAATAAAATTTTTATTAATATTAGATATACGAACGTCCATCAAAAGTTAGCTAATAAAATAAAACGACTTGCTAATAAACTCAAGCTGCTGATTTTTCTACAAAAACGTGATGCTAGCAACTTTGAGGCTTTGCTTAGGTTTATCAACTCGACGACCTTTAGTTTGGGCTCTATCTATAACAATTTACGGCTAACGTCAACAAGAATAGATTGTTTGTTTATGGGTGACTTTTGTTGATTGTCCTTGTCCTGATGTTGTTTTTGTTGTTGTTTTTGCTGTTTCTCAAATATCCTCAGCCTGGCTATCTTGTTGTCTATTGCAAAAGCTTGTAAAATGCTTTTTGACCTAATTTCGATTTAGTAGAAAAAGCACTAGTAACAACAACAACAACAGCAACAACAACTATTTTGCAGTGGATTTCCTTGATTTTATTATATTTTTATTTGCAACACTTTCTTTTTATATAGTTGAAGATGAAGATGAAACAGATTCTTTCAATTGCCATAATCCCGATTTTTATTTATATGATGTAAAGGTTGAGCGAGTAGAAGATGCTGTATTGCTGTTATTGCTGCTGTTTTTGTTGTAGTTGTTGTTGTTTTTTTATTCTTTTGCTAAATGTTCGAGTGGATGTCAAAATTGTTAAAACTTTTTTTTTTGTTTCAGCAATGCTGTTGTTTATCTATTTCAGTTGATTTGGAGTTTTTTTGTGTGTGTGCATGTGTGTGGAATGTGTCTGTGTGCATGTGTGAATTGTTTGTCTGTATTTTATGACATTCGAGTTCAATTTGTTTTTATTGATCAGCCATTTTCTCCCTCAATGTGAAGGAAATTGTCAATGTTCAACAATAGTTCGCTCGTAAGATTTCCACAGCTGCTAAATTTCAATAGTTTGCCACTTCTGTATGACATTTTATTGCATTTAAACGTTGCCACCTTGAGTGGATGTAAAGTAGTTTATAGAATACATATTCCCAGGATTAAAATTTTGAACTCCTGGTTTTACAAAAATTGTTTAAGTAATTTCTTTTCAATATAAAAGTATTTTAAAGTCTAAGGAAAAAGCATTATCTTCAATTATTAGAATTAGGAAAGAATACAAAACACTCGGGAGGAATTGTTTGGAATTGTCAATTAAATCTGTGACATTCATTCCCAAAGAGTATCATCGTTAAAAACAATGCACAGCTTTTTTTTATTTATAGTTGTTTTAAAACTGGATCATTTAATAAAATAGATGGTATTGTTAGACATATCTAATTTTATAAATTAGAAGACAAATCCTATTTTGATATAAGTAAGAAAGCACTTTGCTTATTCAATAATACTACATACTTTTCTCTAAATAACATTTACTGAGCTAAAAACAACCCTAATGTACCCTTAACTACAAAAATTTTACAAATTAATTCAATGTTATTTTCTTAATAGTCCTCTACAACATCTTTTTTTATGCCACCAACCAACGAAATTAACAAATATTAGATTTTGTTCATCTTCAAACACGCGTATATTTGATAACAAAAGGTACTTAATATTTTATATACTGACAAGTATACTGGGAAGATATATATATAAGTATCAAATATATTGTCTGTGCATACTTTCAGGCTGAACATTTTTGAGAACAGTTTCAGAGATATTGGTCACGGAGCAGCGTGCTTGCCTTTTATGAAAAAAGGCGATTTTTATGAAAAAAATCTTAAATATCAAATTTTTACAACAGTTTTATTTAGGGGTATTTTTATTTTTAAATTTTAATAAAAGTACATTTGTAATAAGTGTTAAGTTTCTTAAGAAATCATCCCAGCTGCCACGCATTGCTTAATCGTTTTCTTTTGGCACCTTTGTGTTGCGAAAGTTTCAATAAACTCCATGTTGCTCTCTTTTCTTCTCTTTTTCTTGTTGGGCTCAACTAGCATAACACAACAAAAAAAACGGATTAAACTCGAGCAAGGAAAAAAGGAAGATACATTTAAATGCAGAGCGGCGCTCTAAAACAAAACAAAATACAAGAAAAGAAAAGAAGAATTTTTTTTTTTCTTTTGACATGTATTGTCTTAAGGAGATTGATAAAAAAAAGTCCATGGCAAAGCCGTGGACAACAGTTGCGTGATAGTATTATATAAAAGGGTACTCACGTATGTTCGGTACTGCAAAACTGGAAAACAGAAGGCGCTATTTCAATAATTATTTTTCTATTGGATAGCTTTGCTGCCCAGTTGAGATAAAGGCTTTAAAAATTTGAATAATTAATTAAAATTAAAGGAGTACAACCATACAATTTCTGTATCTTATTATAACCGAGAAAAAAGCTGTCTCTTATTAAGCTCTATTTGAGCAGCATAGAGGTGGTGAGCAAAGCTAAACATGTTTTGCACACAGCTAACTCCTGCCGTTCCCCTGATAACATTTTATAAGCTTTGCTTTGGAATTACAAGTCCCACAGCCTCAGAATTCGGTATTCGATCACAATTTGCGCGTACCGTTTCCCTGATACCATTTATGGGCGTTATACAAGAGGGCGTGGTATTTTCCATGCAACCCAAATTTTCGATAGCAAAAAGCTTTGGAATTATAGGTCACAGAGCTTCGGAATTCAGTATTCGACCACAGTTTACACGAGCCGTGCCCCTAGTAATATTTTATGGTCTTTAGACAAGGGACGTGGCACCTCCAATACAATTTAAATTTGCTATATCGAATTGCTTTGGAATTATAGGTCATACAGCTTCGGAATTAATTACTCGACCACCATTTTTAAGTGTCGTTCCCCTGATGGCATGTTCTGGGCATTGGACAAAGGGGGCGTGAAACCTCCCATTTAAACCAAATTTGCAATATCGAAAAGTAGGTAATTGTCTAAGGTTTATCAGACGAAATAAATCAGAAGGAGTCTGAAGGAATATCAGTCCATAACAATTTTAAAATACTTTGTCAAAATAGTAAAACATTCCTAAATCTAATACAAAACGAAGTATTGACTTGACACCCTTACTTCAGCCTTTCCTTCTAATACTATGATTTAAAGGAATTGTAAAATAAAAAACACCCATTCTTGAACAAAATATTTAACGTTGAATTTTCTATTACAATGAAATTTAACTCACCCAAAATTCAACTAAACCTATCAGAGATATTGGTAAAATGGTAAAATTTTTCCAAATTACAAAGTGTTTTCATAAGATAAAATACATTTTTTTTAACATTAGAGAGCATGCAAAAGTTGCATGATTTTAAAAATTCAAATCATGCAAAAGTAGGACTATTTTTTAACTCTGAAGACCGATATTTTTAAAAAAACAGAAAATATTTATATAACAAGTTTAGAAGTTAAAATGCCTAAGAAATATTAAAAATTTTTTTAAAAACAGTCAGTATTAGCCATTGCGTTCATAAGATATATGTAGTTAAATTTAAAAAAAAATCTGTTTTCAAATTTTTATCTACAGCATTCTCGCTTGAGTTGATGATAAAAATTGATGCCTTTCTTAAAATCTGTGCGCAATATTAATTGAGAACTTATGAAGACATATTTTGTAAATTTTTCACTGTTTATATGTGAAATTGATGAATTTAATTCTGAGTGTTGGATCTAGAAACTGCTAGTGGAGATGGCTAAATACTCAGAATTAAATTCATCAATTTCACAAATAAACAGTGAAAAATTTGCAAAATATGTCTTAATAAATTCTCAATTAATATTGCGCACAGATTTTAAGAAAGGCGTCTATTTTTCAGCATCAACTCAAGCTAGAATGCTGTAGGCACGCCATGATAGCATGCCATTAAGAAACTCCGAAAGTCAAACTTAGATTTTGAAAGATCTGGCAACGCTGTTATTATTTTCATATCATCTTCAACTTTAACCAGTTGCCACTTTAAAATACATAACATTGCAGTGAGCGGCACTGAATGAAATTGTTCCATCTTGAAATGATTGCCTTTGTAAGACGCTATAAAAACAAGTAGGCGGCTTACGGCGGGCGTGGCATTGATTGAGAGAAAATTGAAATCACGTAGACGAGTAATATACAAACATATAAATTGATTATAAGAGTTGGAAAAAAATCCACAAACTTTTAACTTTTTAAAGCTGTCGCCAGGCATGTTTAACACCCGTAGACACGCAAACATACACAAAAACACACACATACACACAACACTCTCTCAAACACACAAAAAACCATATTAAAATAGTATGTCCTTTCGATTTCGAGGTTTTTGGCAACGGATCATTCTCAATGCAACGCAGTTGGCGCTACTTTCGCTGTATTCATTGCCAAAAGCATTTCGTTCAATCCATTCACGCGCTGTCAGAGGCTTGAGCTAGTGCGAAGCAAGCAATTTTGGAATTTATGAAGAACGCTTTGACACACGTGCTTCTGGTTTAATATACTACAGAGTATCGGTGTGATGATTGCAGAACGATAGGAGTTGAGTGGGGATAGCAAAACACACACATGATCAAATCATATCCTACGCACACACACAGACACATGACCCACACAGAGACACACACAAACATAGTGTCAGACAATGTGTCAAATGTAGTACTTTTAATAAAAAGACTCATGCGTGAGCAATTTTTATTGGTATAGTTGTGTAAGTGAGTAAGTGAGTGAGTGAGTGCATATGTGTGTTTTTATATCTACTCTACAACAACAACAAGATTTTATATGTGTAGTTGGCGAAGTGGAGAAAGTAGGAAAAATATATAAAAGTAATCTGATGTCTTAGAAAAAATCACTTCTATCACATCAAAACGACCTACACACAAACACCACCATCGCCCACCAATCACCCACTAGGAATTCAATCACTTCATGGCTGGCTGCTTGGTGCTTGAATTAGCAACATATTCACTTCTAATTCGGTTCAGCTATTTTGATGATGAAGCGCTCACTCATAAGAATTACTATTCTATGTATGAGTGTGTTTAAGTGACTGTGAGTAGTGGTATATGTGCTTGTGTGTGTGTGAGTTTCAGCATGGTGTTAAGGAATTTTTGTGCAAAACAAAAACAATTTATAGAGTATTTCTGTTACAACGACAGTAGACAAACTTTTGCGTGAGTAACTTGCCAAATAAGCCTCAAAAAAGAAACAATCTTCTATTACTTTGGGTGAAGGATTTGCTTGGGACTTAGCATCCTTCTTTTTTTTTTTTTGCCTTTAAAAAAATATACGGATTTTGGAATCTTTTTTTCAATATAAACTAATATAAACTAATGTGATGTGAAAAGCTGCAGTTTGGTTTTGTGAATAAGTTTGAAGGATAAAGGCATTCGATTAGCAGCAGCAAGAAATAGTGGGAGTTAATTCTATTTTTCGATGTTTTATTTACAGTTCGGTAAAAATAAAAATACTCTAGGTGAAGGATATTTAAATCCTTTTGCATATCTTTTTTAAAATTCGTTAAATTTATTTAACCTAAGGCCACTCATTAGGTCAAACCTTGATGGGAAATTTGTGACTAAAAGTATTCCAAAGTGAGAATAAAATTCTATCCAACGTATGTTCTTTCAGAAAAATCACCGTTTTAAATATATCCTAGTTAGCCCTTAAATGCATGAGGTGTGCACACAGTATCGAGACACGAATCGGGCATTAATTTTAGTGGGAAATTAACCGTTTTCGCGGAAAAGCGGGAAAAGGACGATTTTAAATATGTACCATATATGGTACACTATGCATTCTATACATACTTGGAATTATTTTTCAAAATCAATGTAAATATATATAAAACTGAATTAAAAATTAATGTAAAGTCAACGAAAAAAACAGATACGTCGCTGGACACGCGAGAGAAGCGAAGCTTTTTCGCAGTTTTATATGTTTCATAATTTAATGGTTGCTTTAATAAAAAAATGTTTAAATTGAAAAATTTTAAATACCTAAATGTTAATTGTTAATGTTAACTAAAAAAATAATTTCCCACCAGTAAATTTTATCACCTTACATTATTATTTTACATTCATTTTGAACTATTTTTGTAAATGTTAATGAAATAATTGGGTTTTAATATCTAAAATATCAAATGTAATGTCATCGATACTTCTAGCAAATATTACATCAATAGTTGTCCTAATCTTGTTGTGCAAATATTTGGATCGCTTGTCATTCGCAAATTATATTTATCAAAACAGCATTGTTAAAGGCTTAGAACTTTTATGAAACTGATTTTTTTTATATTTCAAAAGTATAGTCTTTCTGACGTTAATGTCCAATTATAATAGAAGAAACGTAATGTGATCTAATGTCAGTTGAGCAGAGCGTTCTTACACTTATAGTTTGAAGCAATGCTTTCTCATACAAGTGGCTATAATAAACGCAACGTGACGGGACGTATAGATCCGTGGATTTTAGATTTCTATGTTACTTTACATTAAGTCTTGTCAAAAAGCAACTGAACATTGTATTTTCACTTCTACAGCCGTTTTAGTAGGTTTAGTAGGTTTAGTAGGCCACAGTGTTTCATCTACATTCATTCTCTTTATACTCATTTATCTTGAAACTACTTTTTTCGGCATGGTGTTGTAGAAAAAACAAAAACTATTTAGCCGAATCATCTGAAATTTAAAATTGCTATTCATAACAACGGTGGAACTAGAATCAAAGTTTTATTTCAAAAACATCATATATTTTTCACTTAATAACCGGTAGAAAACAAGCTTATTTAAGAACTTAATTTTCAAATGCGCGTCATTCTTTCAATTTTTCATATCTTTTTTCTAGTGCCAGCCATAGCGGCACTCATGGTGTTTAATAATATTCTAGGTTTTTATTTTTCAGATAAATAGAAAAGTCAAAATCTACAACACCGCCCATGCCCCTTTTCATTGAGAGCGTCTCATTCACCGCCATTTTGAACAAGATCAACAATTTTTTCAAATTAAAAAAAAATATTTTTTTATGATGAATGAGAGTTACAATACACCTTAAAGGTTTAAATGTCGTTGTTGAATATTTTAACTTTTTGAAAAAATCCTAAAAATACCTTAAATTTTCGAGCGCTAGACCACCATCCTTGCCTTAAGTGCCTATGAACATTCATGTCTGAATTCGCAATTAAAATCCACCTATTCAATTGAACCTTGCTACTTTTGTTGTTTGGATATCTAATGCAAAATGCTTTTTGCTACGTTTCCATGGCGAGTTGATCCTAGATTGGGTTTTCTTCAAGTTGACATAATGGCGTTTCTAGCTCGATAGTGCTTCTATGCACAACATTAAGTCGAGTTGGACTTCTGCCATTCTATTCGCCATTTTTTTTTTAGTATAAATGTGTGCGTTCAGAAGGTGAAAAATTTACTAAACATATTGAGTCTTTGATCAGTATTAGTTTCCGCTACTTTGTGTGCCTGCTGAACGGTTTATGACATTTTATGTCAGCGCAGTGGCAGAAATAAAATAAAATAACAAATAATCAATAAATCCTCACTCAACAGTTGAGCAACTGTTTCATTTTCTGAACGCATCCAATATAACTCAGTTAAATCTTAGAAGTTTCGTGGAGTTTTGTGGATTTGACGAAATTCAACTCAACTCGCGTTTTCATGGTAAGTTAATCCCGAGTCAACCCACGAAAATTCCCTTTTTCCCAAAGTAACATAAATTAAATACCACCAAAATTCACATGGTAAAGGTCAACAAAAAATTCCCACCGCAAATAAAAAATACCAAAAAAATACCATGACCATTAAAAATTACCATGAAAATACCACTCTTTCTAAAAATATCACCAAAAATCTTATACGAATTAATATATAAAAAAGAGATTTTAAAAAAAATAGAAATAACATAACATAACATAACATTACATAACATAACATAACATAACATAACATAACATAACATAACATAACATAACATAACATAACATAACATAACATAACATAACATAACATAACATAACATAACATAACATAACATAACATAACATAACATAACATAACATAACATAACATAACATAACATAACATAACATAACATAACATAACATAACATAACATAACATAACATAACATAACATAACATAACATAACATAACATAACATAACATAACATAACATAACATAACATAACATAACATAACATAACATAACATAACATAACATAACATAACATAACATAACATAACATAACATAACATAACATAACATAACATAACATAACATAACATAACATAACATAACATAACATAACATAACATAACATAACATAACATAACATAACATAACATAACATAACATAACATAACATAACATAACATAACATAACATAACATAACATAACATAACATAACATAACATAACATAACATAACATAACATAACATAACATAACATAACATAACATAACATAACATAACATAACATAACATAACATAACATAACATAACATAACATAACATAACATAACATAACATAACATAACATAACATAACATAACATAACATAACATAACATAACATAACATAACATAACATAACATAACATAACATAACATAACATAACATAACATAACATAACATAACATAACATAACATAACATAACATAACATAACATAACATAACATAACATAACATAACATAACATAACATAACATAACATAACATAACATAACATAACATAACATAACATAACATAACATAACATAACATAACATAACATAACATAACATAACATAACATAACATAACATAACATAACATAACATAACATAACATAACATAACAAAACATAACATAACATAACATAACATAACATAACATAACATAACATAACATAACATAACATAACATAACATAACATAACATAACATAACATAACATAACATAACATAACATAACATAACATAACATAACATAACATAACATAACATA
Source organism: Dichetophora obliterata (assembly GCA_963920525.1). Classification (NCBI taxonomy): domain Eukaryota; kingdom Metazoa; phylum Arthropoda; class Insecta; order Diptera; family Sciomyzidae; genus Dichetophora; species Dichetophora obliterata. Next base: position 237,904,977 of record OY986436.1, on the reverse strand, counting down.
ACATAACATAACATAACATAACATAACATAACATAACATAACATAACATAACATAACATAACATAACATAACATAACATAACATAACATAACATAACATAACATAACATAATATAACATAACATAACATAACATAACATAACATAACATAACATAACATAACATAACATAACATAACATAACATAACATAACATAACATAACATAACATAACATAACATAACATAACATAACATAACATAACATAACATAACATAACATAACATAACATAACATAATAAGCAGAGCGTACATACATATGTGATTTAATTTTCATTTTAAAAGATAATTGAAAACCAATGGATTCGATAAGCAAACTTGAAAATATTTTTTATTATTGTTTTTTTAGTAATTTTTATTTTTCACTTATTTTAGGCATTTTAACATAATTTTTGTAAACTTTACGCTTGTAAAAAATAATAATCAGGATAATATTGCTATATGTCAAAGAATGTCTACTAAGTTTTCATGCAATTTTGTGATGGAAACTTGTTATTATTGTAAAACAAAAAAGTAATTTAATCTTTTTTCTTAAAGGTAAACTTATAGCTTTACGCTTACGTCGTTCATCCAATACATTATTAAATTTTAATAAAAGTGAAAAAGAATTTTTAAGATGAAGATTCCCGAATTCCCATGCAATTAAAAAATACCACTCCGAATTCCCACGCTAATTAAAAAATACCACGCTGGATTAATAAAATACCATGAGAATAACCAAAAAAAAAATTCCCAAGACCAATTAAAAATGACCACGAATGGGATTTTTCCCGCATTACTGGCAACCTTGTCTGCTGCATTATAGCTTCACGCATTCACAATAGAATATGTAGGGCTGCTAATGAATATCTGTCATCTACATAGCTTCAGTTAATATTGAATGAATCACACTTTTTTTTAAAAATGGTTGGTTTGGAGTAGTGGTTAGTGTGTCGATCTCTCGATCGGAAGGCGCGAATACGATCCTCATGCTTGCAAGGAAATGTATCTAATTTTTTTATCCTCTTGTTGTAATAGACGCAAGTAAAAAAACAACAACAATTCTAAGAAAAAAAAGGTGTATGAAAGAAGTGTCGTTTTTCTTCAGATTTCACTCAAGCAAATCACAAAACGAGGCGTAAAAAGCTTCGCTTCAATAACAATTTTTGTAGTTTTTAGTGTTAAAATAGGAATTATTATTCGTTTTTACTATGATAGTTGACGAATTAGTTACGTTTTTCGTTCAAGCAAAGATGAAAAATGTACTTTTTACATTTAAAAATGGAACGGTGGTTCACTTTTTTGACTTCACCACCACATATCATATATTGCACCGACCTCGTAAGTCAATGCGGCAGGTGATTCATACCCTCATGTCGTAAATTATTAGCTGGCTGATGTTCATGTTGGACCCAAGTGACTGGCAAAGTTACGTCTCGACAAATACACTTATTTTTCTTTTGTATCATGTTTGTCAGCAAGTTTGTCAGACAAAACACCTCAATGGATTATCGAGAATGAAGGGCTTGCTCCTTAAAAAAGTAGCCATGCATATTCCATGCAAAGTTCGAGTAAATGGTAGAATATTCTGATGTACTATTTTCGGCATTTTAATCCAATTTTTAGATGACCTAAAGAAGAATCCGTAATTATTATTTGATTATTTGGGATAAGTAATCTTGATTATTTCGAGGTTGTTCCTATTCCATATTCAGCTAGCAATGGTTTTATGCAAACAAAAAAGGACACAGAGTTAACTACCTTGTATGATATAAATGTCTAATAAACATCCTCACCTTCAAGTCATATCCTTCCCTTAAATTAGGTTCTTACCTTATTTGGTGTTCTTCTCAAGTGTAAATTTCGACACCGCGGTGCACCGGTTGTATCGTAAAAGGCAAAGAATTTAAATCCTTCTTCCTTTGTTTTATTTGGGAGATACTGTTTCATGTAATGCCAAGATTTTGTGGAACTCGTCTGTTCATCTTTTTATAAACGAAGCAAAATTGAAATCAATAGAAAACGATCGTTGAGGGCATTCAACATTGAATTTACTTCGAGTAAAAAATTAGGATTTCAGTAAGGAAAATGACAATCAACTGCATTCTCCCTATTCCAATAGTCTCTCACACAAGGAAGTTTGTGATGCGACACATAATAAATAATACCAATGTATTTACCGAGCTTCAGAGTATCGAAAAACAAATTTGAGTTGTTTTTTCAAATTTGTCGTAATGAATGGTCTAACCAGCTATTTTCGCCATGAGCCCTTCCGCGAAAAAGTATTTAAAACATTTTTAAGCAATTGAAAAATCGTATGCTGATTCTAATTTCAACTTAGAGCTTCCAAAAAAAGAGAGCTGCTCTTCTTGCAACTGTAGGTTTCCTTTTTTCAGCGAGCTTTTTCAAAATCATTGGAAGTTATTTCAACAACAACGTCCTTTTCAGGTGTGTTTTTTTTTTTGCTATTTGTTTTTTCAGTGTACATTTTTTGACATCTCACGTGTGATTCGTAGCATGTGGCAAAACCAAAAATTCTCAGTAAGGTTTGCCATTTCACCATAAATGGACTAACAAAGGAACAGCACTTGCAAATCATTGAATTTTGCTTATCAAAATCCATGCTTTGTGAAAAATGTGTTTCTGTGCAAAACAATCTTTAGCGACGAAGCTCCTTTTTGGCTTAATGGGTACGTGAAGAGTTTGGTGCGGTTTCTGGGCCGGCGGAATCATTGGACCGTACCTTTTCAAAAGTATTGAAAATTTACTTTTTTTTCATTGGAAGAATTGATCTTGGTTGACATGTAGTTCCAACATAACGGTGACACATGCCACATGACTAGCGATACCACGGACCTCTTGAGGCGAGTTTGTTGAGCAATTAACCGCAAGTTTTTGAGCAGTCAAATGGTCGCCCAGATCATGCGATTTTACCCCAATAGACTATTTTTTGTGGGGCGCTACGGAAAGTCTCTAGTGTACAAGGACTAGCCAGCCACAATTGCAGTTCTGGAAGGCAATATTACAGCTGCTATTGCTTACATGAAATAATCTTAAAAAAGTAAACGATAGGCATTATGTTAATTTTCTATGATATAAATTCTAACAGCCGTATTTATAAAAATATTTTAAAACAGCTTTCAAACATTTTTTAGTTAAAATGCTTTTTTATGTTAAAATACTCCTTAAAAGCGTTGTATTCATAAAAGAGTTGTAAGGGCCTTGTAGTTGAAGTGAAAATACTGATGCTTTAGAGTAGGAACAGTTGTAATTTTCGTTTGTGACTTTGATAATTAGAATGACAATTGCTTAAAAATTTAAAAAAGAAAAAAAAAGGTTTGTGAATTTGATAGAATGACAGACATTTGTTTAAAATTTTGCTTACATTTAAATCAAAAACAGTGTTGCCATATTTTTTTTAACTTTAATTTTCAGAAAAAATCTTAATTTTTTGTAAAAAAAAAAGAACTAAAAAAATAACTAAAACATATATATTTAAAATGTGTGCTTTAAAATTTTTATTCTTGTATTTGAATTAAAGTATTTGAATTAAATTAATAAATAAACAAAACAAAAATAATCGCACTTATTAACTAAAATCATTTAAATTATCAATTGAAAAAATTAAAAATTAGTTTAAAAAAATATACTTTTGATATTTATATGAATGTTAATGTCATAACCAATTTTTGAGATCATAGTAAATTGCATCCCATATAAAATAGTTTTACTCATTAATAAATCAAATTAATTTTAGTAGATTAATTTAAGAAATGTGGAGATAATTCTTGTTCTTTACAAATTCTTTATAAATTTATAAATTGTTCTTTACAAAGGAAAGTTGTTTGTGCTGTTTAATCGATTCCTAAAGCACCAGCAAATGCAGAAAGCATTTTTTCTCAAATCTGTTGTAATAAACCCAAAATTAGAAATACATTTTATATGAAACCTTTTGTAAAATTTTGCAATGAAAAGACTGTTTAAGAAAAATCAAACAGTCACAAATGATAAGATCTGAAAAATTAATCAAACTTTTTTATAATTTCTGATGACTGTTTTAATTTGACCAGTTCCAATCGCTTTTACTTAAAAATTTTTAGTTCAAAAAATCCCACACAAGGTGGGAATTTCTAATTTATTTCTGATTTGAGTTTTATTAATATTTATTTGTGAAAAATACGTTCTACATTTGCTGTTACTACAGGTATCGTTAAAACAACATAAACTAGTTTTGTAAGTAATGAAAAGACTTCGGAATTATCTCCATGTTTCTGATCAAAAATTGCTTTCCAAAAAGTTTCAATATTTTTCATTAAGTAAATTCAAATCACTGAAATTAATGTGGCGCAAATCATGCAACTCATCATCAATTTCTTGTAATTTTTCTGAATGGATGACACTAGGTAGAAAAATCCACAAATTGAAAATAGTGAAATCTTGCCTTTTAAAATTTTCGTTGGTGCTAAAAGTTCGACACAGTTTAAAAAATCATTCCCAAAATCAAACTTTTGTAATAAACAATTGCATAGCTCCACATGAAATTTTAAGCAATGTTCTCTAAAATCCATTTTATCTGATTCGAATAATTTATGTCTAGAGCTTAGAGACGAATATACCTCGACTCCTAAATAAATGTCTTCATGATTTTTTAAGAACTTGAAATCATTTACATCAATTTTTTTGTAGTTTTCAATGCATATATATTCATATATGTATATTGACCGTCAAGACTTGACGAATGAAAATCGAGACAAAAGAACAGAAACAACGAAAGCAACAATAATAGCAACTGCGCTACCACCACTTCATAAAGAAATTTTTGAAAGGGCGTAAAATTAGCATTAAAATGAGTAGCAGCTTCAAATGTTACTTATATATTTGTAGTAACATACGATTAATTTTATTTATTGTATTTGTTTCATTAAACCAGTAAGCATTGTTTTAATCGTAAAAACTTGGAAAACTGGGTGAAATAAAAGAAAAACTATTTTTTAGGCAAAAACTGCAAAATTGTCTACCCTCTCAAAAAACTGCCAGCAAAAATGTTATCTGCCCATATGGTAACACTGATCACAAAACACAATTATTTTCATTTATTTATTTGCTTGTTGACATTTTAGTTTGTCACAAAATGAGAAGATTGCTCTCAATTGAGAACATTAAAATTTAAAAGAGCCTTTAAGGAGGTTTACAGAAGGAGGATTTGTTCCTATTTTAAAATTCTCTCATTTGTGAAACTCTTACAAGAGGTTTTTTTCGTTATTGAACGTTTATGAATAACGTATTTAAGGCATATTTCTTACAAAGGGCTTACAAGAGGTTTACAACTTCTTCTGAATACGGCTGTAAATATTTGATAGCTTAAACCATTCTTGATTTTAAATACAAATTCTAGTCATTTGATAGTTTAAAATCGTTTATTGAGCTTTAGGTTAGGTTAGAACAATTAATTGCTCCAACGAATTTTCCAAAGAAACAACAAAAACAACATTTTCAATAAGAAAAGGAAAACGTCATTAGCTGATTTTATTGCAATTTCGGCCCTGCTACAGGCTTCACCGGAAATCGAACCCGGGCGCGGGTCGCCGCGCTAGCGCATTTTAGCGCACTGCACCACAGAGGCGAAGAGATTTCAGTGCCAATTGCTCAGTTTTTCTCCCTCTCATAATTTTTTGTTTTTGGTTTGTTTTTGCTTACTTTATATCATTGATCCTCACAGCCTATGCCCGCGGGCATTTGAGCTTTTGTGCTTAAAAGCATTCTTTATAGATATTAGCTCACGGGCGAGCACTGAAGGGCGTCAGTATCTATTGAGATTTTATGCACGACTTTTACCACTATTATGGTAAATCTACCACATTTTT